>OX101750.1:1480592-2080592 GCA_944452665.1 Stenoptilia bipunctidactyla | reverse complement strand
GGACCTCACAACAACAAGCAAAGTTTTTACTGACCGTACAAGGAAAATTGGAGCTTAGAATTCCTGTAAATATTTATTTATTTGTACACGGGATATAGTGTTGTTTACTATATAGTGGTACCTGTAGGACACATGGACTTGTTTTTTGTTACGTTCTATAGGTATATACTTAAATTATTATTTATTTTATTTATTGCCTGCATGAATGAGTATTTACAATATTTTGAATCAAAACATATATTTTATTTAAATTAATGCATCCAAAAATATTGCATACATCTGACATGTCAATTTGTATTCAATAATAGAGATAGTAAATTTTAATCCAAAGAAACATTCCTTTAGTTTGGAAAAGAAGTAAAACTGCATTTAAAGATTTTCGAAAGTTCTTGTAACACATAACTAAAATCTGTAATTTTCACCTTGTGATTTTATTCCATCGATTGCTAGGGTCAATCACAATCATGAAATCTCTCTAATATACTAGGTTAATTTAATGAAAGTAAAACCATGAAATCTTCATTTTTAGAAGGCAAATTCGTTGATTACCATTCCTTACCTACCTAATCAATTTTGGTTAAGTAAAAATCATGTTCTGCGGAAATTTTCTTTAAAAGTTCTAAAAGAAAAGTCTGGAACAGCGAAATGTCTATCTTTGATGGTTGACTCACCATTTTTTGTGTATCAGCTGAGATTACATTTAATAATGTATTGTGACTCATACTAACTATAGTTAATAAAGACACTTTACTTCTAAATAAAGGCACTTGGCTTTGAAGTTATCAGTGCCTACGAGAAGTCATACTACGACTATTTTCCATTAAGAACTTGTAAAGAAAATCTAAATCAGAAAACCATTCAGATTATATTGACAAGAAACTTCAATAGTGAACCATATGACGAATATAGTGCATTTTCCTAGTTTTTTTTGCATATTTTTGGTTGCTTTGGTTTCTATAATATTGATGGCGGTTTGTTTCCTACGATCTTAAAGATGACTTGCATGTAATACTCCGATACATCTGAGGATGGTGAATGGCCTCAACAATTTGGCTGTGCTCATGTTTATGACTACTTTAGATGCTTCTTAGTATTTGGTATTTTTTCAAATAAAGTGACGCGTTTTTCTCCATTTGACTTAACGGCAAAATGTCTGGAAATTAATTAAACGGTACTGTACAAATATCATAAAGATGCTTCCCGTCATCAAATATAAACTCAAAAGCTCTTAGTTGCCCATGATGTCCTGGTATTTTAAAAGCCAAACTTAATACATATTCTAATGAATTCTTAATTTTTTGTTAAAGTTTTTTTTACCCATTGAAAATTCACAACTAATAGTTATATAAATATTACCGTAGAAGGTATTCCGACTTCACAAACCATTGAACCATTGTTATTCATAGATACCATAAAATCAGTGGATTTATAAATATGACTGTACATTAAACAAAAATTGACGAGTTAAACGAAAATAAAGAGTAAGGGAAAATGAAGAATTAGGGAAATGACCAGTGATAACCCAATTCTTTGCTACGCATTTAATGATGCTGACTGTACAAGTAACGCTACTCGTGGATGCGTAAGGTGAAGAGGCGGCCCCTCTCCTGTCCTGGCCGCTTAGCCGTCAAAAACCGAGCGTAGCCAAACGCCGGCGGAGAAACCGGAACATACATTAAATAAATAAATATTTCTGACACTCACACAACATTATCTAGCCCAAATTAAGTTTCTTAAAGAACTTGTGTTATGGATACTAGTTAATTGATATACTTAAGAAATATATGAACATACACATTAAATAAATACATATTTTTTATAAGATAATAAACTTAAATAAACATATAAACGTCCGTGACTTGACGACTAATATCTGTGTTCATCACACAAATATCCGTCGCCGCCGGGATTCGAACCCAGGACCTCTGGCATAGAAGGCAATGTACGTTACCCCTACACCAGCCGGTCGTCATTATATAAGTGAAAGGTCTTTGGCTATCGGTTATTCCGGATAAATACTCTTTCCTTTTGACAGAATAATTTTGAATTTATGACGGCTCGATAAAATACAACATAAAAAAACTACATGTCATTTTGAGTACTTTGAAGTATTTGATCTTTCAGTTTATAATATCCGGTGTGTTTGTTTACCTACCTTGTTTCTTAATTTATTTTTTATTTTTGCTACCAATATGAACAGAAGTTTTGCTTTATTTTTCTGTACACTGCTTTTGATTACATATACGCGAATTGAATGCAGAGCGATATCCAAAAAAAGTAAAATTTCATCGATGTTTCATACCAACAATACGAGCTATGACGACGTTACGATAGAAAATGACAATTCAAATTTCCATGACTATATGATCTTGATGAATTCCACAAAGTTTCTGCAATCCAAGAAAGCGACCACAATTCAGCTAGTAACAGATGAAGCCGAGTACTATGAATGGGCCGAAAAGTGGCCAAGATTTCTTTACGATGGCATCATGACGCCAAGAGGACTACAACACAACCCATCAATGCTAGATGGTGAGTACTTGTACTTCTATGAAATAGATGAAAAGTCGCCGAATAACCACGTAAAACGTGACATGGGATATCAAAAGGAAAATGAGAGTAAATTAAATATTAAAGGCTGGGAACCCATTATCACGGATATTGAAAATTTGAAGTCTAAAGAAACATTAGAATTTACTCCTTACAACACAATAGCAAACTCATATTATGAAACTGAAAGTGATGCCTCTTTAAATCAGGACACAAATTTCAATGTTACGTTGGACAGTTTAGATATTCCAAAAGAAGAAATTGAAGCTGAATATAACAATATAAATTTTGAAGAAGTGTCTCCGCCATGGGTGAGATATGGACCAATGCAATTAAGAAATGAAATGGGACAAAGGATCAATATTTATAATGTGTCAGGTGAGCACCTACCTATTTTGATGCCTTTGAATCACAATTGCACGCAATAAAATTAGTCTGGGACGGTTTTTCGACAGTCATTTATTCATTGAACTATATTGATACCCAACACAAATTTTCATTGACGAATGGTTTTCCAAAACGTCCCAGACTCCAATAAAATAATTGTTTTAGCTTGAAGCCGAATCATGGGTAGAGCATTGGCAGTGGTTGGGTCGAGTTAGTGACATTTTTTGTGATTAATCATCAGCTCATTGATTTTTTTTCTTAATATTTTTGGAATGTTATGCTTAAATATAATTTTGTAGATCTGGTATTTTAGATAAAATTGACCCGACTACGATAGCGAAATTCTATGCGGAAAAAATCCAATATGTTTACTTAATTCGATGATCACAGCCACCTGGCATTAGGGCGATCTAGGTTTGACCCTCAGTCGGGTTTGGTTTTATTTTGTATTTTTGTGTATTAACTCAGATAAGCCTACCGTCCTATATATAGGTTAAAATAAAAAAATATATCGACCTACCCACATACATTTCTGCGATATCTGCAAGTTTTGTGCGACAATGATCTTCTATAAATCGTAATTATTTTAAGATTTAAGTTTTATATTTAGGTATAAAGTGCATAATAAAAGAGTATAGCAGACATGACTTACAAAAGGTTTGTGTCAAAGTTATAATCTATTATTTTTTGCTTAGCAAAGCATCTGTTACATAAATATATAATTATTTTCTTACATTTTGTATACACATTTTTTTATTTCGAGTTTTTTATCAATTGTGAAACTGATGCGAAACACAGGTGACCTACATATAGGACAGTAGGATGATAAGTGGTAAAATTTGTTTTCATGTCTTAAGCAGCTCACGAGATATAAGACGTCTTAGAAAATATAGAGGAAAGGTGATGACCGTCTTACCAATCTATATCCAGGTTTTCCTACAGACGAAGATTCAGACTTCAAGGACTACTATTTAATCAATAACATACCCAGAAATACTGTAGTTTAGCCAGCCGAAATATCTTAAAATATAAAAATCCTGAAAATGTTACATGTTATTGGTGTTTTACTAGTGAGTCGATTAGGACGACCTCATTGGCGATGAGGTAAACCTATCTGCCTCAGACGCCAGTAGTTGCGGGTTCGATTTCCGCCCGAAACAAAAAAAAAATGTTTTGGGTATGGGTATTTTATCCATATAATATGCATTTATATTTAAGGTTCCCCCTTTTTCGCTACATGGTATCTCATAACACAAGGTTCGCTAACTTGAAGCCATATAATTGGTGTGATTGTGGATTTTATTTTATTTATTTTACATGGTTACCGTGCAGGCGAATATATAGGGAAAATACTCCAATACAAAATATTTTTTTCTGATCCTTGTACAAAATCTGACCAAGTTTTCCATAGTTACAGATCATGAAAAACATCTAGTACTCTCTGAATTGAAGGGGGGAAAATTCTGAGCGGACTACTCGTTGATGTTTGGTGTGATCTTTGTCAAAGGAAAAATGGATCATTAGGTTTCAGAAGACGGATAGCAAATACTTTTATAGAATCTACTACGAAATAGAAAAAGAGAGGACCATGTCAATACATAGATCTTCAAGCCATTTCGGCGACCTGAAAATTCTGACATCCACCACCCAGTGGGTGGTGCACAGTCTACTGGGCCAGCTTGGTGGATTATGGTCTATACCTCCTCGTCACCTAGGAGTGACACTGTGCTATTCCAGACTGTACACTTTCACGAGGACAAATTCCGCTCAAATCCGCCGAGTCACTCTGTTGTGATTAAGGAACAAGCATCCATACATCAAAACAACCAAACTTTCACATTTATAATATACATATAATATAATAAGTACATGGATTAGTAGTAACATAGATGGTATTTACAAAGGTAGCATGAAAATAGAGAAGTATGATAAAGGTTTATAAAGTAGTGCGTCGCCTGCAGGCAGTATAAAAAGTTGCCCTATTTTTTCATACAAATTTACAGTAGGGTAATTATATTTACTATGATTTTACAGATTGATATTAATAGTTCTCATTCTTTTTTACCTTAAAAAACATATCGCAGGTGTCTAACAATACCCGGTAGCTAAGAGTTTAAAACACTCACCTGGGGAGGCATGCGGGAGAACTGGGTTCGATTCCTATAAGAATAGATTTTCCAGATGAATTTATCTAAAACTTTCTTATTTTCAGATAGGAATACCAGTGAATATCTTCGGTTCCCACTAGCACGTGATAGATGGTGGTGGGAATATGAAAAGCATTACATGCATTGGTATTTTTGGCACTGTCAGCACTGGATGACCTATTGGTTAATAGATCCACCAGTGTCTCCGAATCCTCTTGTAACACATAATCATACCAAAGATAAAAAATCGGACTTCCAAGACGATGAAAATTACAGGAAGAATCGTGCATACTATTTCTTTAATTACTGTAATTGGTTATTGCCAAGCAATCAAACAAATTTAAAAAATATAACGGAAAAGCTCGAGACATTTATTGGTGATAAGAGTGTCGATGGCACTAAAAAAAGGCAGGCTACCGATGATCCCTGGCGTACCACACCGAAAATCATGAAACCCCATTTAAGACAACCACCACCACCACATGTTCACGTTGGCTCATGCTATCATTGTGGACGTGCGCATGTTGAAAGGACACCGGTACTCAGGCTCTGTCATCGTGCGTTTACTGATTACAGATATTTCAAATTTCGAAAATGGCTTACAAGTGTTTGCTTAAATACACCAGGTAACGAAAATTCAATGTTACATCGATCAGAACTCTTAAAGAACGGTTCTATATTCCTTTATGGGAGATATTATTTTAACCAATGCTCCCATCAGTATTTGGATTTGGGAGGACTGTATACAGAGCGTAGTTGTAGAAAAGTTTATTTTTATAAATATTTTTCATCGCAACATATTCAAAATGTTTATGATGCATTGGATGAAACTCTAGGCAAAGATACAGTCGAGGGTTGTGTGAGTACACCATATGCGTTTTTTGCTCCCTTTTCTCGATCGAAACCAGGTCTTTTCACTAGAGCTTATTCTTGCATCTGTACGGGGGAATACTGTAATCTAAGTAATAGACAACAATTTTTTATTTGGTTGCCATACTTTGTACTATTTCTGTTTTGCTTTTAACTTGTAGGTCATTATTATAGATGCGAAGCTGGTTATAAACGATTTTAACCACGCGGTTAAATATGCATTTTTCGTTATTAACGGTTAGTTAACCGCATTTTATGCTTGTTACGGATAAATACCACCGCGAGATGTCGCTAGCAGATTGAAATTTCAACCGCAAGGAGCGCGATGGTGCCAGCTTCGACTGGCAAAAAAAGTCGGTTGAAATTCCCTACTTCAAAAACTATTAAACCGATTTTGATAAAACTTATATTATACTCTAAGTTGAACGATACCTAGTACAACAAAAAAAGAATTAGTCAAATCGGACGTGTAGTTCCGGAGATATGCGAACACATACATAAAAACATACATTCACTATTGAAATTTGGCACATTTGTTCAGACTTTAATATAGACTAACATATACGAAAACTCGGTCATTCTGAAAACTTTACATACATACGAGTGGAATTGATAACCTCCTTTTTTGATATCGGTTAACAAGAAAAGAAAGAAAAACTTTATCCTTTTTCGTTGTCAGTGTCAGATATTTAACCGTTAATAATTGCATTTTATTGGTAGTTAACCATAAATTTGGTTAAATAACGGTAGCTAACGGGAGTTTTACAACTATAGTCATTATGATATCTGTACTGAGAGTCATGTCTGTTCTGTTAATGACTGAGTAATTGAGTGACGATAGGCAGATAGGTACAGATAATTTACAGCTATATCTACTTTCCGTAGAGAGCTGAAAAGAAATTCGAAAGAACATATCTATTGGATGTCATTCTGTATATAGTTCTACCCTTGTTGACTATTTTTATTCTTACCTACCACTAGGGAATTGTTTTAAGAAGAAAATAGAGTAAAATTTTTAGCGCAAATACTTTTTCTATCATTTTAACCATTCACATTGTTCAGTGAATGGTTAAAATGATAATAATACTTAATGTCTTCAGTTGAAAAAAGTGATTGACTTTGATTAATATGGAATAATACATGTTTGGATTCGATTCCTACTGTTATTTTTTTATATGAAGAAATATCTTGTTAAATATAATAGCAGTATATAGCAGCATAAACGATCAAAATAAATACATACAAAACCTCAGGCCTGTCTCCCTTTGGGGTAGGCAGAGACAAGGGAACACCAATTGCTTCGATCCATACATACCTCTTTCGCTTCCTCCACGTTCATTATTCTTTTCATACATGATCGCCGGTTACGGGTACTTTTAACTAGGCCCTTTTTAAGAACGTCGCCAATTTGATCGGCGTACGTTCGCCTAGGGCGAATAAATATTTAATCGAAATAAGTAAAATACCCTAAATAGACTTGGAATTAAAATTTTCATCGATTATTCTGTATAATAAAGCCATTCTTGTTTACTTTAAAAACCGCTTTACCTATCGGTTCAATAACAATGACGACGACCAGTTTGGCGATGGGGTAAACCTATCTGCCTCAGACGCCAGTGGTTGCGGGTTCGATCCCCGCACGGAACATGAAAAAAAAAATGTTCCGTGTCTGGGTGTTTATCTATCTATTTATTTATTTATATTCTAGGTATTTATATTCCCCCCTAGTTCGCTATATGGTATCCCATAACACAAGCTATGCTTACTTTGGGGCCATATAGTTGGTGTGATTGTCTGGAGATTTTATTATTATTATTATTTATTAATGATCGTAACTTGCGATCTTCTTCGAATCTCTTTCTTACGACACCATCACATAAATCAACATTTTAAAGCAAATCCTTTTTATACAATCTGTGAGATTCGCAAAGCTTGCAGTCCTTATAGCTCTAAAATTACGTCATTACCTGGTGAAACACTGCTCATCTTAACTTGTTAATAAGTATATGTTTGATTAATGTGTAAGTCTATATAACTTATATACAAGGTGTTCCTGTTGACTTCCCTCAACTTTGAGGTTTTATTCCTTACTAAAAAATAATACTTTTTGCCAAAGGGAATATATCGTTCAAAAGAGCACACTTTCCAAGATATCAGCAATTTTAATATAATGAGTTCATAAATTATCATCCTTGTAAAATCTCTTTAATATTTATTCAATAGACACGCACTGAAGCCGTACAATAAACAACAAAAATATTTTAAATGTTGACGAACGTTGCCTTCAATGCACAACACAAAGCGTTGCGAACTGAACCTGATAAAAAACGGGATAGAAAATGCCACGTTGTCATGTTTCGCATAAAGGTGTTTTACTTAAGATGTTTTGATTTAATTGAATTATTTTGTATAAAAACAAAAACACAAAAATCAATTCACATGTTTGTTGATATTACTTGGTACCATTAATACCTTAGAATTATGGGAAATAAACAGGAACACCCTGTATATGTATATTTATTATTTTATTTTGTATAATTAATATGTTTGTTAATTATTTGTAAGTAGTGTATTTTATGATTTTTTTTTTCATAAAATACACTACTTACAATTATTTTTTTATATTTATTTTTTACGATGTTGGTACAAAAAGAATTATTATAATTATTATTTAATATGTCAATAATTATATACATCACTTTGTTGTTTGTATTTTAGTATGTATCTACAGGCTATATATTTGAATAAAAGGACAGTGGCGCCAATATTGCTACAGCTGTCACGCGCAGCGGTCTTTTAATTGCGAACCTACAGAATACCTACCTATCTACTAACCGACATACTAAACTAATTTTATTAGATGGAGCTACGTTAGCAATATAACGTAAAAACAAAAATGTGGTAAGTAATTTCGAGGCGTACCGCCAGGCCCCGGTAGCTCAGTGGAAGAGCACTCGTCTGGCAAACGAGAGGTCCCAGGTTCGAATCCTGGTCGGGTAATTTTTATTTATCACATTTTTTCATTTATTTAAGAATAATTGAGCATTTTAAATGCAAAAACTTAAAAACATTACTAAAACATTGCAATGCTTCACTTTAACTGGGATTCACAAATTCTGTAAAGAAATTGGTTTCGGGTGGTCTTAGCTGCAAAGCTATACCATAAGATGGAGCTACGTTAGCAATATAACGTAAAAACAAAAATGCGGTAAGTAATTTCGAGGCGTACCGCCAGGCCCCGGTAGCTCAGTGGAAGAGCACTCGTCCTGCAAGTTCCCATGTTCGAATCCTGGTCGGGTAATTTTTATTTCACATTTTTCATTTTTTAAGAAAAATTGAGCATTTTACATGCAAAAACTTAAAAATAATTATTAATAATGAATTTTTATTTCATTCGTTTACCGAATTTTACAAACAATACAGAACTAGAAAAACACTAGTTTTTCGAGTTCTCTATTCTAGTTGACTCCGGTTCTCGTTACTGGAGTTCCGTTTCTGTATTCTCGATCGATCTCAGCAATTACTTTGCACTTTAGATACCATTTTAACTCCGACTTTGGCACGTATTGCCAATTAAAATGGACTTATTTTGGCATTGCTGCCAATTGCCTCAGAAGGCCTTATCTGGGATCTATTTTAATTGGTATACAGGGTGATTCAGAAAGGTTCACACCTTTAAATTTAAATAGCGTGCGGGTAAATTGATTAAGAATCTATCCCATCAGGTCTCCCAATCCTCAGCATTTCAAATCGCAAATTATTTCAAGTCTAACTTCTATGTAAACTTTAAAAGGTGCAACCCTAAATTCTTTATCAGCTGACGTACGGCATTGGCTATCTGCATGCGGGGGGACTATATGCGTAAAATGATAAGTGCATTCATTTTACTTATTAGGAATATCACAAAATAAACCAAAAAGAAAATTTTAAATTTGTATGAAAATTAAAGGTTTAATTTAAAATTGGATATTTAGGTAAACGATTCAAAGTTGGTTATAGTTTCACACGATTCATTATTGTCACACCTTTTTTAATCACCCTGTATTACATACTCTCCTAAGGTGTACCCATAGAGAAAGATAAATATACCAAAAGGAATAGAGAGCCTACTCAACGCCTCAACTTGTCACCCCAATTGACGCGCTGCCATTTTGCTGCCATCTGAATGTTGGTCTAATAATTAATACTATAACGTGGCTGGTATTATAAATATTTCTTAATATTGTAAACACCACATTATCTCGCCCAGATAAAGTTACATTACTAGGATTCGAACCCGGAACATCAGCTCAGCTCGCCGCGCATAAATTAACAGAAAACACCACAAGATAACAAGGAGATCACAAAATAATACATCAACATATGCACAAGCAAGGAGGAGCAGCCATTTTGTGACTGGCTAGCTGGACGGACCTGTTGCAAGTCACAACTGTCAGCAGACCTTTTGTTTGATTGGGGTATTACAACTATAGACATCTATCGTGGTAAAATGACAACATGACCGGTCCATTTTGTTGCATGTGATAAAAATTAGCTGTCAAATTGAAGTACTTTAAGAGTGACACCCCTTGGTGTACCTATAAGTAATTGATAGATAAAAAAATACTAACTTTCAAATTATTGATAACTTTTGGTTAGGGTAGTTGTTTGCGCCTGTAGTTTAGGTATTTCGCATATTTTTTATAATTCGCCGTATTTTGCAATAGATTCTCTGATCTGCAGGCCCTACCTACCCTGATTTTGTCCCTTTCCCACTCCTCCCTATGTGTGAGCGAGACGATAGACGCAGACGCAGCGACAGCAACTAGATAGCTGTCAAAAGAAAAATATCCCACTTGTGCTCATCTTCGTTTAACTTATGGCGGACGCGCCCTTTTGCTTCTAATTTTTATTACCAAAGTACTTTTAAGAGTGTTGAGTTTCCCGAGAAAGAAGAAGCAGCTGCCAAGGAATTATCAGGACAGTCTCGCTCCTCTTTTTTTCCTAATTTTTCCGCAATAATAATTACTGCAGTATCAGAGAACCCTCGCGCATACATTCGTTGGTCACTTCGCCCGGATATATTGATAATTAGTATAGCAGTATATTATTTTAGCAGCTTATTATTTAGCAGTAATCGTATCTTAAATAGATATATTATTCCAGGTCTAGAATTTTCTACATAGATTTCGTAATTAACCACGCGCTCGACACCCTTAGTAGGTTAGGTTATACATACCGTTCTTATTTGGCCGGTTAACTTTTGTACGCATCGCATTGATGTTGTTTATATCGTATTTATTCGCATTTTACTGGCATATTCGCATCGTATAACTTAGTTTAATCGCTATTTATATTGTTAGTAACTAAAGTTAATAGTTTATTCGCACCTACTCAGTACTTTGGTTTGGGCAATACGCAGTCGCACTATTGAACGAAATATCATCTCATATTAAATAATGCGGTTTTTCATTTGAAATTAATGATTAATTTGGATTAAATTGTTCTTTTGCCTAAATTGTAATTACACATAAATATACATATACATAGGTATCTACATTTGCATACAATTCCACTCGCCAGCTGCCAACGTACCGCTGGGCATATAGTTTCAAGATACCCACATTTTTTGTTTATTGTAATCGTACAACTATAATTCGCAATAACTTATATTTTCAACTTGTTTTGTAGTCATAGGTACCTACTCGATTTAAGAAACAATTTGGATTGCATAGCTGTGCCATTTTCTGTTGCATATTTTGTATTTTAAGTGCGTACCTATTTGTACCTACTGCTGTTAGTAGCATACATATGAGTGATATTGTATTGTAGCCTACTTGTAGATAAATACTGGTCATACAGACGTATTGAATAAAAATATTTGGTAGTTTACTGAAATACATTTTCGAATTTGTTTATATATCTTTCTGTAGCTAGGTAAAGATAAATCTTGTAAGTTTACGTATATTTTACTTGTTCTATATAGGTAGTTTACTTGTGCTAATATGCCACGCCACGCTCCCTCTGAATCTGAGTTGCAGTTGAAACTATTGGAATCGCTTCGGGCTATCTATTTTGAGCGTATAGATAGTATTTATAATTTAGGATTGAAGGCTCAGGATAGTACAGCAATAGAAACATTTTTATCGCAAGCGCAAACAGTGGATGAGTTGCGTAGTAATTTTCAAGATACATTACAACAAATCAACTTATTGCAAATGAAATTAGATCCCGACTATTCGCCTAACTTTAATTCTTGGACCGCTTTTGAGGATATTTATTGTATAATTAAACGGCGGTGTCAACAGTTTTCTAGTAGCACCACCGGTTCTAAACCTATAGTTGAGTCGGTATCTAAAGGTTCGTTTCCTAAGTTGCCTCCAATGACAATTCAGGAATTTGACGGAAATATTAAAAACTTGTCGTTATTTTACACAACATTTTATAATACAGTCCATTGTAATAATAATTTAACTAATTCGGAGAAATTGTACTATCTCATTGGTAAACTTACTGGTAAAGCCAAATCAGTATTTTCTGGTTTAACACCCCATGGTGATAACTATGACATAATATTTAATTCGCTCGTGTCTAAGTATGAAGATAAACGCTCGCTCGCATCATCGTATTTAGAACAGATTTTCGATTTAAAACCAATGACTTCACCCTCAGCGGACAATCTTGAACGTTTTTTAGATAATTACGCATGCTCAGTTGACGCGCTTAGAAACCTTAATTTCAATGACCTTGCCGATTACATTGTTTTGTTTACTGCACTTCGTAAATTAGATCCAGAGACCGCTCGAGCCTTTGAAATGGAGCAACGTAGTTCGGAAGTGCCTAAATTTTCGGATTTGGTTTTATTCGTACGGAATCGAATAAAGGTATTTGAACGCACACCTAATTTAAAATTAGAACCTACGAAGAAATCGGAACGTCGTATGGAGGTATTAAATAAACCTAAATTTACACAGGCTTACGTAACCGCAAATAGTAATTCTCGCAATGATAGCTGTAATATTGAATCGTCTTATAGAAATTGTGCCTGTTGTTATTCGCCATCTACCCATAATTTGTATAATTGTTCGAAGTTTATTGCGCTATCGCCTCGCGAACGTTATAATTACATAAAAGGTAATAATCATTGCATTAACTGTTTAGGAAACAAACATAAATTAATTGATTGTAAATCGTCCGCATCTTGTCGCAAATGTAATAGGAGACATCATAGTTTGTTACATTTTGAATCGAACCACGTATCGCGGCCACCCGCCCTCGCTACTAGCCCCCGCGCGCTGGAACGGCCGCGTCCGCGTCCCCGCCTCCCGCTGACGTCAGTCTCTGTTCCCTCGCCGCCGCGGCGCCGCGCGCGCATCGAACCGACGAAGCTTCACGCGCGCATCCCACCACTGCGCTGCTAGCTACGGCTCGTGTTATCGTACACGACGCCCGAGGAAACGCACGCTATGTGAGGTGTTTGTTAGATAGCGCTTCGCAGAGTAACTTTATTACTAGTTCATGTTTGCGTCAGCTCGGTTTAAAACAAAATCGTACTCGTTCTTTCGTGAAGGGTATTGGAGGTTCATTAAAGAGTATAGATGGTTCAGTACAAATAAAATTTTATTCGCGTTTTAACAGTAACGTCGCATTCGATATAAATACCTTGGTAGTAGATAAAGTCACTGAAAATTTACCTACTAGCGTAGTAAATAGTTCTTTACTTTCGAAACTAATGTAAGGTACCTACGGGGTACCCGGAGATATCGACATGTTGATAGGAGCTTCGCTTTTTCCGCATTTGTTACTAAAGAACAAGGTTCTTTCGCGCAGCGCTGGTTTTCCCTGTGCCTTGGAAACTACTTTAGGTTACGTACTTGTTGGAAACGCTCCTGTTTTCGATTCTTGCTCGGCAACAACATTTTGTTGTTCCGTCGACACGCATCCTACTTTAGATAGCCTCGTTAGTAGATTTTTTGAATTAGAGGAAGTAAACGTACCTCGTGTCGTCAGTAAGGACGACCGCGAGTGCGAAGAAATTTATCTTCGTACTACAACACGCGACCCTGATGGTAGTATGTCGTTGCTTTGCCATTCAAGGGGGATTTTAATTCGCTTGGTGATTCCTACTTCGTAGCCAAGAGCCGCTTCGAGTGTTTGGAAAGGAAACTCATCGCTTCGCCAATGATGAAGCAGGCCTATGACGACAATATTAGGGATTTGTTGCACAAGGGCTACCTGTCTCTCGTTCCTTCCGACACTAACATTGATTCCACTCCTTGCTTCTATATGCCGCATCATGGCGTGTGGAAGCAGGATAGTTTGACTACCAAGCTTCGCATTGTAACGGACGCTAGCGCTAAATCGACTACATCTGTTTCATTAAATGACTTGCTGTATACTGGTAAAAATCTTCAAGGTGATTTATTTTCCATTTTAATAAACTTTCGGTTGTTTGCGGTTGCTTTTTCGGCTGATAATCGGCAAATGTTTTTGGCTATCGGTTTGCGAGAAAGAGATAGAAGATATACTCGCATTCTTTATAGGTTTTCTCCGGAGGAACAGTTATCGACTTACCAATACAATAGAGTATGTTTTGGAGTTAGTTCTAGCCCGTTTCACGAACTTCGCACTTTAAAACAGTTAGCCTTAGACGAAGGTAGTGCATATCCGCAGGCTAAGAGGATAATTGAAGGCGGATATATATATACGGATGATATCTTTTATAGTGTACCCGTTGATGAGTTAAATGATATCGCAAATTCGTTAATTTCGCTTTTAAAACTTGGTCAATTCGATCTCGTCAAATGGATGAGTAATTCTCAAGAGGTTCTCAACTCCATTCCGCAATCGCATCGCCTTTCCTCGATAAAGGATTTTGATAATACAGACACGCATAATATTTTAGGATTATCTTGGTCTCCAGTCTCCGATTCGTTTTCGTTGAAACCATCCACATCTTCCAATCGCTGTACCAAGCGCTAAATTCTCTCATGCATTGCTCGGTTGTGGGATGTAATGGGTTTCATCGGTCCTGTGATCTTATACGCAAAATTGATTATGAGGTCATTGTGGTTACTGAAGTGTGATTGGGACGAGCTGCCCCCAGATTCTATTGTTAACCAATGGTTGCAATTCAATGAAGAGCTAGTCTTGCTTAACCAAGTAAATATACCTCGTCATGTAGGTATTCTTAGAGGTAGCGTCGTGACAATAGTAGGTTTTGCTGATGCTAGCGAACAGGCTTATGGCGCTGTTGTATACTTGCACGTTCAAAATATTGATAGCATTTGTGTTTCGTTGCTTTGTTCCAAATCTAAAGTCGCTCCTATGAAAACCATTTCTGTCGCTCGCCTGCAACTATGCGCGGCGCTCCTGCTTGCCAATCTTATTCGTATCACTTTGGATACTTGTAACACTCGCATAGCTATCGACTCTTGTTACGCATTTTCGGACTCAACTATCGCACTTTGTTGGATAAAATCATCACCGCATCGTTCGGGCACCTTTGTCGCAAACATAGTCACTAAACTTCAATCTCAACTATCAGCTGATAACTTTTATCATATTTCCGGTTTAGAGAACCCAGCTGATTGTTTGTCACGTGGGCTTAGACCTAGTGAAATAGTGGACTATCCTCTTTGGTTCACTGGACCCCTCTGGCTCTCGTCTGGTGTCACAGAGTGGCCTATAGCTCCCTTTGACCCGTCTCGTAGCTCTGATATACTAGAGGAAAAGACAAACGTTTTGATATCTATTGCGCCCGTAGAAAAATCTTTAATTTTAGTTTTATCAAAACGATTTTCTTCCTGGACCAAGTTATTACGCACAATTGTTTATATTTATCGCTTTCTTCGAATGTTACCGCGTCGCAAGTATGTTTTAGCATCCGATTTCGACTTTGCTGAACACAAAATTTTATCGCATTTACAACACTCGTATTTTGAACAGGAGTTCGTTCAAAATTCAAAAATTCAAAATTCAAAAAGTTTTATTCATCTTAGGAATTTCACAAAACACTTGATGAAGTCAGTCATCACATACTTCGGCTTTAACTAGTTGTTGATAGTTGTTAAATAAGATATTACAGTAGACCAAGAGACAAAAAAAGCCGGCGGAAAAAAACTCTTGGCACTCTTTTTCAGTCAGAATTATCAAATTAATACAAATAGGTACAGTACAAATTGACCGTGACATGAAAAAAAAACAAACACAAGACAGCTAATTGTGAGAGCCAATGTCATGCCACAACCAAATTGCTTACATAGCAGATGCAATTAGCTATGGATGCACAATACGAACATGACAAACTGGGACCAGAGTATTTGAACAAGAATGGAATTAAATAGTCATAGTATCATTAGCAAAACGACCTGTCACCGCTAGCAGCACCCGTTCACGAGTTAACGCAAGCACCAGCCATCACCCTCCTCAACCATATTTTAGGGAAGAGGGTGACCCGATACCCGACGCTACCACTAGCCATGCCGCCTGAGGGAGCATGACGTTCTTGCTGATGTCTTGACAAGAAAATAAGTGAGTGGGACAGTCACCAGCATGTCATACATGCATATGTTGCACAGCCAAGCCGTAAACAAAATTATTAAGTAATTAGAAACTTTTAGAAATATCCTGTTGTGCTTAATCCCATGCCTTTTTATCATCTAAGTAATCTTTAGTTTTATAATAAGATTTTCGAGATAGAGTGTTTTTAATGATTGATTTAAATTTATTGAATGGCAGGGATTGAATTGACTTCGGAATTTTGTTATATATACGTATTGACATTCCAATAAATGATTTGCTGCTTTTAGCCAGCCTTAATTTAGGAAACGCTAACTTATGGTCGTTCCTAGTCCTTACAGAGTAATTTGTATCATGATTATCTTTCCTAGTTTTAAATTTAAATTTATTACTATTCTTATAAATAACATAATGTTATATACATAATGTTTTCATAAATATATTGTGATGCAAGGGTCAAGATACCAATCTCTTTAAACTTTTCTCGAAGAGATTCTCTGTTTCCAAGTTTATACATTCCACGAATAGCCCTTTTCTGCAGTGTAAATATCGTGTCAATATCTGCGGCATTGCCCCAAAGTAGGATGCCATAGGACATTATACTATGAAAATAACTAAAATATACCAGCTTTGCTGTATTAACATCAGTCAATGAGCTAATTTTCTTTACCGCGAACGCTGCAGAACTAAGTCTACTCGCTAGTTTTGAGATATGGGCGCCCCATTGCAATTTAGAATCTAAGGTAATTCCAAGAAAAACAGAGTTATCTACTAGATTCAATCTGTTCCCATTAAGCCGCAGATCAGACTCAACTTGTTTTACATTTGGTGCAGAGAATTTTATACATTTAGTTTTTTTATCATTGAACGCTAGATTATTTATATTGAACCACTGAACAACATTTGCGAGAGCATTGTTTACATCGTCGTAATTTATTTTCTGTTTTATCATTTTAAAAATTAATGATGTGTCGTCAGCAAACAATACAATCTCATGATTATTGCCTACCATATAGGTTAGATCATTTATATAGACTAGAAACAGAAATGGGCCCAGAATTGATCCTTGAGGCACTCCCATTCTCACAACCGACCCAGCCGACCTTTTCCGGTTAACCTCAACCTTCTGAATTCTATCACTTAGATATGAATTCAAAAGTTTGAGGTCAGTGCCTTTGATGCCGTAGTGGTGGAGTTTCCTGATGAGAGTGTCATGCTGAACACAGTCAAATGCCTTAGATAGGTCACAAAATACACCTAGGGCATCCTCCGACCTCTCCCAGGCACCAGTGATTATTTCAAATAGTTCAACACCAGCATCAGTTGTTGAACGGCCCTTTGTAAATCCAAATTGTTTATTATGAAGTAAATTGTTATAGGTGAAATGGGCCAAGAGTTGATTAAGAATAATGTTTTCAAAAATTTTACTGCAAGTAGGTAGAATTGAAATTGGTCTAAAATTAGTAGGGTCTGTAGTGCTACCCGACTTAAATAAAGGTATAACCTTACTATGCTTCATTAAATCAGGAAACTCCCCACTAATAATACAGTTGTTAAATATTTCAACAAGGCAAGGAGCTATTACATCTATAATAGAATTTAATATTTCAACAGATATGCCCCACAGATCAGTTGTCTTTTTAATATCAATTGTCTTAAATGTTTTAATAATATCCCCGGTGTCTATGGGTTGGAACTTGAAAGACACCTTGCACTCACTCACATGATTTTTGAGCAATGATTCAGCCGCCACAGGTGATGAGCTTAATGATTTAGTAGTTGAAACTGGAATGTCAGCAAAACAGCTCTCAAATACTGTCGCAACATTTTCATCTGCTTTAATTATTGTATTGTCAATAACAAGCTTAAACTCACTATTGCGATTCTTAACTTTCCCAGTTTCCTTATTAATTATATTCCAAGTAGTTTTAGTCTTATTAGCACTATTTTTAATCTTATTGCCTAGATAGATTGATTTGGCTGCGGCACAAACTTTTTTAAATAACTTTGAGTAAGTTCTGACATAGTTGCAAAAGGTGTCATTTTTGTTATATGATTTCTCATGATAGAGATCATATAGGTGCTTTCTACTGATATGTATACCTGTGGTAGCCCAATCACTGAATGATTTACACTGGTTTAGAGAGATCTTTTTCGGAATAAAAACACTGTCATGTTGTTTTTTTATTAATCTACTTAAGTTACTGTATTGTAAATTTACATTATTGGAGTGGGCTATAGTAGGTATATTGTTGATTAGACCACATCGAAATCTCTCCAAACGTTTGTCATTGACTGGAACAACCATTATACTCTTATTAACCTGTTTTTCTTTTGAGTATTTAAATGTAACCAACTGACCGCTGTGATCAGAGCTTAGTTTATTTATTACTGATGAATATACTGGAATTGCATCAGAATACACATTATCTAGACATGTTGCAGTGATCTTTGGTCTTCGTTAACATTGAATTAGATAAAAATTGTAGTACTGCTTTTCAACGCTTGAAACCTTTTATAGATAAAGACTTACTACGTGTTGGGGGTCGCCTTCAACAATCGCATCTCTCATATGATAATAAACACCCTATCGTTTTACCGCGGAAGGATCATATCGTTGATCTCATCGTTGATTATTATCATATCTCTCATTGTCACGCGGGTCCAGATTTATTGATGTCGATATTAAGGCAGAGATACTGGATACTTTCAGCACGTCGAATTGTTCGCTCTCGTGTGTTCAGGTGTTTACCTTGTTTTCGTTTGCGCCCTCGCAATGAATTTCCAGAAATGTCATCGCATCGCGCTTGTAGAGTTACCGAAACCTTAAAACCTTTCATGCACACTGGACTCGACTTCGCAGGCCCCTTGCAGGCTACACCAATTCGCAAGCGCGGATCTCGTTCCGTGAAGGTTTACGTTTGCTTGTTTGTGTGCCTCACGACTCGCGCGGTACACATCGAATTGGTTACGGAATTGACTACTGATAGCTTTTTATCCTCGTTTAATCGTTTTTTGTCTCGTAAAGGCCCAGTAGCCAAAATTTATTCCGATAACGGTACAAATTTTATTGGTGCCAAGCGAAGGCTGGGTGAGACCCATGAATTTTTTTTTTTTTTTTATAAGTGACTAAACCCGCGTTTGACCTCAATCTCACCTGATGGTAAGTGACGATGAGGTCGAAGATGAAAGCACACGGGTTTAGGAAGGAACTGGCTCTTTATACAATATTGCCGGAACACATTACCGCCGGAGCGGCAACATTTGGCGGCAGACTTTATATAAAGGGTGGTCGCTAGCCAGGCGGACCCAGAAGGGATCCTACCACCAAGCAAAATTATTGCTATCTCGCGATTTTCAACTCGACTTTAATGACACTTTGTCAAAAAATCGTATAGAGTGGATCTTAAATCCACCCGCAGCTCCTCATTTCGGTGGTAATTGGGAGGCTAACATTAAAAGTCTTAAAACTCACTTTTTTAGAATTACTGGTGACCAATTGCTGTCATTCGAAGAAATGACTACCGTACTTACACAAATAGAGGCTGTCATGAATACTCGTCCGCTTTGTAGAACTTTGTCTAATGATCCGTCTGAGCTTTTAGCTCTGACACCCGCGCATTTTCTTAATATGACACCCCTCAAATACTTTCCCGCGTCCAATGTACTCGAGGATAATGTTAATTTGATCTCGCGTTACGATTTAATAAACAAGCTCGTAGGATCCTTTTGGCGTCGTTGGCGTATAGAATATTTGCACACTCTACAACTGCGATAAAAGTGGAATACTTCATGCAATCCAATTCGAGTTGGTACCGTAGTAATTGTTAATACGGATAATATACCGCCGTTACATTGGCCGCTGGGCGTCGTTGAATATATTTATCCTGGCAAGGACGGTGTTGTAAGGACAGTCAAGGTCCGCACCACTAGTGGAACGTATCTTAGGCCGGTCGTGCGACTCTGCCCTCTTCCAAATTATCAATAACTTACCTCGTTTAAGTTTAGTTATAGCATAGATTTAGCATAAGTTATAAATGTATTGTTTAGTTTGTTTACTTTTGTCGCTCAAATTTATCCATAGTAATTTGCTACGCCATAGTTGTTATAATCTTTGTTATTTGGTTTAATTTAATTTCGCATTGAATTTTTTGCGCTATTACACTGCGTCTCATCTTATTGAAGAGAATCCTTCAAGCGGGGGAGGATGTTTGCGCCTGTAGTTTAGGTATTTCGCATATTTTTTACTAGCTGTGACCCGCGACTTCGTCCGCGTGGATACCGGTTGTTGGAGTTGGATAAATACCATTATTATATCCTCCTTGAAGTTTAAACTTACCTTATTCAAAATTTCGTCAAAATAGATTCAGTAGTTAAGCGTTACTGATAGATAAACAGACAGAGTTACTTCAAAAACTGTTACAACAAAGCTGTGATCCGCAGTTTCACCTAGGTGTTTTGTGAAAAAGTATAGGTAGGTAGGTATATTACATAGATGATGCCTGTGACTTCGTCTGTATTGAATTAGTATTTCGAGTAGGTTATTTTCTTCTCCAAGGTCCTAAGTACTATCTTTAATAACAAAAATAAAAATGAAGAATCTTCGCCCAAATAATATGTATAACTCCTAACCACAAACAAAGGTAACTATATTAGGCACCTTGCGTTATAAACAAATCGGGTGCCAAAGTGTCTCAAATTTTACATAATTCATGCAATACCTATCTTCATTAATTATAGCTTATTGTTATTCTAAGTAAAGCTATATTACTGTAAAGTTTCAGAAGAATACATTCGGCTGTTTTTGCGTGAAAGAGTAGCAAAGATCTATCCATCCAGCCATTATCAGTGTATAATGTGTATCTGTCTATAGTTATGATTGGCTACTTTTCACGGTAAAATGGCTGAGCCAATTTAATGTAATTTCTTTTGGTAGTTAACACATCTACGTTACTTTTTATTCTACTTCTAAATCTACGGTTTCTAACTTCCAAGAGCTAGAAATGATCACGAAATAAATAAAACCTTGAGTCCCATTATTTTAAGTTTAACTTTCTTACAATATATCTCTGTATGTACAGAAGGCAGCACATCAAGCGTTACAAATCGGTATTTTTTTGTACTTGAATCTGAAATCTATGCCCTCGACATTACCTAAGTTAAAATTGTTTTGGGAAATTTGACAGGTAATGTAACGCTTGACCTGCTGCCTTCTGTACCTACCTGTATTAAATCGCGCAAGAAGCTTTATTAATGATTTAGCCCTATCAACATAGCAAATTTTTCTACTGCATACCAACTATTTTTCAGATTTATTATTTTTAAGCCCCTAGTAGTTTTACCAGGAGAATTTCCTTAGAATTCTTATTCCCATGTTTATTTTTAGTGTAGTTCAGTTTTTTTTTCTTCTGGCTATCCGAACGCTTTAACATCTATCTAATCTACTAATGCCACGTTACAATATCAAAAACACTGTTCGTTCGTTGCTTCCACGCTGGACTGGGAGCAACAGAAAATCATAGAATGTACCAGTTGCTTCTCTTCCCGGGCATACCTTAAAAGTCATTTTAGGGATAGAGGTTTTATTGGATAGAGGTTTTATAACGAATAAAGGCGTGAAGTTATATGTATGAATGTTTGTTAATTCTACGAACAGTAGATTTAGCTATCATACACGTTGAATATTGAAACGTAAAAAGCGTTTCAATATTCAACGTCTTGTCAAATTACTACTTACTATTCTTATAACTACCTTCCATTCGTTTGTAGTAGGTAGCTTTTACTCATGTAAAATATTGAAACCCAGCATTCATTAATTTTGACGACAATTTAGTTATAATTTACCCCTAGAATAACCCTACCGCCTCTGAATAATTGACTAATCCGAGTGAGCCCCGCTTGGTGGTAAACTGACTGTCTCGGCTGACTGAAATTTGCCGTCAAATATCACTACTGCCAGCGGTGACGCGTCCCGAAAACATTTTATAAAGAGCCAGTTCTAGAGCCGCAAACAGGTTTATGATAGAACTGGCTTGGCTTCTGTCAGCGATGAAGGTTATTAAACACGATAGAATTTATCACTGGACAGTTACTTAGTACCGAGTCTGTGGGCTTGGTTATAACCCTGGCTTAGTCACAACAAAATCTTTATTCGCGAGTCCGTTCCGTCAGTTACTTTACAGTTACAATGCCAACTCAATTAATACCGAGCTACTATCGACTGTCAGTCCGAGATACGTCCGCGCACCTAGCCGTTCTAACCGTATCCCTGTCACTTGCCATCATCCTACTGCAAGATACAACCTATGGCGCTGCAATCGAATGTCAGTCATTTATTGCATTTAGCGCCCTCTTTAACAGTACTACCAACATACTTCCGCTACCATGAAGTCATACAAACATCTTAATATCGCAAACTCATCGTTATCGCCAACACGGCCATCCTGCGATGACACACGTCCTCGTGTGTTAAGCTGAAACAATCATACCAAAGTGGCGGCTTGGCCACTCCTGACAATGAAGTCAAGCTAATTCTCAAAAGAAAAAACACAAGTTTGAATTCTTTACATTATAAATCTTTTAGAATACTCAACAACAAAAATACCGTTTTAGTTAACCAATTTTCAAGCACCATTGAGTAACAATTATCTCCAAATCAAACATTGAAATCCATTAATTTCATTATTAACAACAAGGTATATCGTTCGTGGTTAACAGCAATTACATCATTTCCCCACGGAAAACCTGAGTCAACCAATGACTCCTTCAACACACTACCCAGAATCATTCTGGCGTAGTCACAAAACCAACGAACGAGAACCTGTATCCACAACACATTAAATCTCTTCCAAAACCAGAAATTACATCTTTCTTTACAACTGCAATGGATACTTGTACTTTTGGCAACTTCAAAACTTTAACCGCTACAGATTTTTTTAAAATTTTACTTCAATTTAATATTTCCATCAAAATTCTAAATCCACGATTTAACAATTTACGTAAAGCTACCACTGGTTCGGAAGATCCATCTACTGAGAAGAACCAGCAAGAAACTCAGTAGGAATCGGCTAACGTCAACGCATTGTACGAACCACAATACTTTCGATAAGAAAACCGCACATTAAACAATGAAATTTACTTTGAATGTAACATCAAACAATCTGACAGCGGTCGAACAATGAACAAAGCAAGCATAAGCCGCTAGAATAACCCAATTAATTAGCAAACAATTCGACAGTAAAATCCAGCTCTTTTGTCAATCGCAACAAGTTCAACGCATTTTCAATTTTCAATCTTTTCAATCTCGACGTCATTACCTATCTCCGTGATTCATTAAACACACACTATCGTAATATTACGTTTCAATTGCAAAAATAATAACAAGTTTACTGTTACTAAAACATAAGAAAACATGTCTCCTAAGAATCGTAGCAAAATAATCGAAGATCGGCAAGATACAAAGCGATTTCTACCGAGTCACGGATACACGATAATCAGAAAGAAGATCTACAACTTCAATATTCAGACTACCTATTTAAAAAGGCATTATGAAGGCCGCTTAACCACAAAATTTCATCCGCTCAACCGTGATATCATTACTATCTACCAAGTAGGTACTAAAGATTCAAAAAACGCATTAAGCCACAATAAAGGTTTCAAGATCGCGCAGTATACAATACTCTAGAAAACAAACACGGTTAACCTCCATCCGGTAGACACCAAAAGGGGCATCTCCATCCGGCAGGCACCATTACACATCACATTGCCCCTTTCCGGCAAGCACACCACAATTACTTACATCCTCAAAGTGCTAAACGCACGCCACTCACAGTCGTGGCCGCACTGAGACGGGAAATGAAGCCCGATTTTACACCTACGTCTACGAATGCACCGAGGATGTAACAATCTGAGCGACTTGTATACTGCTGATCCACACAAAACAATTACAGTAAAAACCTTTAGTTTTGTTAATCCTAATCAACGTAACGCAAAACGAGATTTTAATTCCTTTTTTTTGACCAGAATTATAAGAACGAATTCATTACTGATTCTCACACATTAGCATTAAATCGATACCACGTTAAATTTACTTTCATCATCATTAAGTACTTAAAACGCAATATCAAAACTTTTGAATATTATCTTTCGCCTTAAATTGAACTTCATCTAAAGTTTCCACTTCACTTCAATTAATTTCAAATCAAATCCAGTCCAAGAAAACTTTTACTAAGCAACACCATATTGTTAAAACAGCTAAGCTTTACTTTAACATGAATTTTGACAAGATAAATCGAAACGCAAATCAATTTTAAACCTGGGCCGATACGAAAAACCATTTGATACTTGACAAACCGTACGTTATTTCAAAACAATTTTACCTTGTCACATCTGTGCATGCTATACAAAACTAACAAAATGATGAACTATCTAAGGCACGTGAATTTACTCTAATCACTGACTCTCTCACTCTAAAACTGTTTCCATAATTAATCACTTCTTTAGACTTAGACAGGGATTAATTATAGTTCTCTCCATAATCACACAACCACAGATCCTTCCGTCATATAGCTCCTTTAGACTTAGGCAGCATCCGATAAGTTTCAGTTATACACCTTTATTCTTAGGAAATATACTGCCTTATTTCAACAGATCTATGATTGTATGATAATCACACAACCACAGATCCTTCCGTCACATAGCTCCTTTAGACTTAGGCAGCATCCGATAAGTTTCAGTTATACACCTTTATTCTTAGGAAATATACTGCCTTATTTCAACAGATCTATGATTGTATGTCGGAGGTTACCACAACTCACTCTAATCTATAACGAAAGTTAAGCTTGGGCAGATCCGAGAACACTATTCGCAAAAATAATTCGACACACTAATTAATATTAGGATTTAGGCTTATCCCACTTCTGATGTGAGCGATGAAGGTTATTAAACACGATAGAATTTATCACTGGACAGTTACTTAGTACCGAGTCTGTGGGCTTGGTTATAACCCTGGCTTAGTCACAACAAAATCTTTATTCGCGAGTCCGTTCCGTCAGTTACTTTACAGTTACAATGCCAACTCAATTAATACCGAGCTACTATCGACCGTCAGTCCGAGATACGTCCGCGCACCTAGCCGTCCTAACCGTATCCCTGTCACTTGCCATCATCCTACTGCAAGATACAACCTATGGCGCTGCAATCGAATGTCAGTCATTTATTGCATTTAGCGCCCTCTTTAACAGTACTACCAACATACTTCCGCTACCATGAAGTCATACAAACATCTTAATATCGCAAACTCATCGTTATCGCCAACACTTCGGTATTCGACCTCATTTATACTTACCATCAGGTGAGAATGAGGTCAAATTCGGACTTATTCACCGATTTGAAAAAAAACTTAGTATTTTTAATATTTTGGAATAAAAAGTTATAAAATTAAACTCGTGGGTAGTCTGACTCCCAACCGTTACAAAAATTTGGTGGTTCATTCATAGAAATCTTATTTCCAAGTGAAATAATAAAAGTTGGGTGAATATGGTCATAGGCACCCAGAGTTTGGTAGGTATCTCGAACAATTAACAGCGTGAGTGGCCGGCCATGCCAGCGAATCACTCGCTCGCCCGCCCGCGTCTTATCGAACATACCTACCTATTTTATGACGGAGTTATTTTAAACTTATTACGATATCTCTTTGGATCTTGATTGAAATCAAGTGGTGTCAAAGACAATTTTGTTCACAATTAAATATTTATTGTAAACAAAATAAAAAAAATATATGATAAAAAAAAAATACGCGAGCAGGATCGAACCCACGACCTTAGACTCATGGTCGGTCTACGCGCTACTGAGTAATGAGTACTTCTGATCTGTATGACGAACATCTCCACCATATTCTAGTAAAGTAAGTTTTAGGCATAAATTTTAAAAATCTATTACAATTTTTTTAGATCCTAGATTTTTTTATATCTGCAGAATCTGCTCATCATCCTGGACAACTTTTGTTAAGGCATCATATCTATATTTCTTACGGTTTTGATGATCCCTTAAGGGTTCTGCATCAGGTATTCCAGTAACCGAAATAAAATATACCCTATATGTTGCCCCGGCTTCACAGCTATACATCAAAAAAAGGTTCATTCAAATCCGTCCAGCGGTTCCAGAGATTAGCGTGTGCAAACAGACAAACTTACAAACAAACAGACAAATTTTTTTTTTCAGATTCTTACTCTCTTTTCATTTCTTTATAACCCTAGATATTTTTTTTTGTAAAAATACTAAATGTACAGACACGTTTTTTTTACTGTTTTATTATATGTATTGATAATTCGCCGTATTTTGCAATAGATTCTCTGATCTGCAGGCCCTACCTACCCTGATTTTGTCCCTTTCCCACTCCTCCCTATGTGTGAGCGAGACGATAGACGCAGACGCAGCGACAGCAACTAGATAGCTGTCAAAAGAAAAATATCCCACTTGTGCTCATCTTCGTTTAACTTATGGCGGACGCGCCCTTTTGCTTCTAATTTTTATTACCAAAGTACTTTTAAGAGTGTTGAGTTTCCCGAGAAAGAAGAAGCAGCTGCCAAGGAATTATCAGGTCAGTCTCGCTCCTCTTTTTTTCCTAATTTTTCCGCAATAATAATTACTGCAGTATCAGAGAACCCTCGCGCATACAGTAGTCCTATTTGGAAAACCCGAATTTTCAAGAAAAATATAGTTTTATGCACTAACTAGCTGTTTCGCGCAGTTTCACCAACACCATTTCAAATCCCACAGGAATATCTAGATAAAAAGTAACCTATTTGCTATTCCAGCCAGTAAACTATCACTACGCCAAATTTCATCCAATCCATTTAGCCGTTTTGCCGAGATAGAGGAACAAGCATCCAGACATACATACATCCATCCAACCTTACTTTCACATTTATAATATACAAAATTTTTGTTTGCTTTTATTCGATAGATGTCGCTGTACGTCGATTAAATCGCGCAAGAAGAGTTATAAATGACTTAGCTATATTTACTTTGTATACTACCTTTATTCGTCCTCACTTTCACAATTAAAATATCAGTAGGATAGTGCCTAGGTATCATCAAACCAACTGAATCATAACCCATTTTGCTGATAATTCGTTTGAAACTGTCAAACAAATTATAGTGCGGTCTATCGAGTATAATAGACTTATGACTTTAGATGTTGTACGAATTCTGTACTCATTAAATGTCTGTGTCGAATGTAATGATAACAAGTTCGTCACCAAGGTAACCTATCTTCAAATGAATTCCGAACTATTGTGGGTCATGAATCATGATTCAAGTGAGTTCGATAGTACATATAATCAGGTTGATGAAGAAATAATTAATAGTGAGCCTCCTTTGGTTGTAGGAGTGCACTAGGGGAAGAATGCTAAAAATCCTTTTAGGAACGGGCATTTTAGGAATTTTTAGTTTTTGTGAACAATCTTAAGTTTCTACCACGTCGTTAGCAGAGAAGCGCACCGTTAACTTTCGTAAACTCTCCTCGCCCTCCGACCCCGCCGTCTGCATATTCATAGGCGACGTCACACTAAAATTGTTCGCAAGTAATTGCGCAATTTTAGCACTATTGCTTTCACCCTGTACAATGATCGGATTAGAAAACCTCGGATTAGTTTTACGAGTTTACTTCCGAGATTTTAAGAAGCCCTTAAAATCTTTACAAAGGTGAATACTAGCAATGACATCCATTTTAATTTAATCGGAGTTATTTCGGCAATACTTTAATTGTTTTTTAAAAAAATTTCGGCTGCCATACATTTCCTCAAATAATGGAGCTTCTGTTGGTTTCCACCTGTATAATATATGCAAAGGCCTGAAAAATTATTGAAATACTTGGGATTCTGATATACATACGAGTAGGTATCAGATTTATAAATGCAATGCAAGAAACAAATTTTTAATCAAACTTTTTTAAGCAGACATTTTATTTGAAAACTTTTATTTTAAAACACTTGTATTACTGCTTAAATACTATCTATTTTAATTAAATGTAGTTTATTGAAAAGAACTATTAAAATACTGATGAGAAATGTGACTGTCTGGGCTAAAAACTTTACAACATAAAAGGGTCCTGCTGGCATAAATAATTGTACGGTTTACGAAACCGCACAATACTTTACAACATGCATCCGCGACTCAGCACGATAATTTGAAAGAAGTATAAATGAATTTTAAAGGTACTAAAATGCCTCTAGCCGGCGCCGTATACCAGTGGTCTGAAGACCTTCAAACAGCTGAGGGTCTTGCTGGAAAATAACTTATATATTTGCAGCAATTAAGGTAAAAATAAATATTTATACTTTTTGGAAGGTACTTAATACTACGGAAGTTAAACAGTAGCTGTAGACAGGGTCTGCCGCGTATATGGGCATGTAGTTGTTACTGCAACACTTAGTAAGAGGTGAGTGAGATACTAGAGAATCACAAGGACAGTCTCTTCACTCACCGTTGCCTTGATGGTTTCTGCAGACAGGCAGGTAGGCACTAAATATATAAAACTTCAAAGAACTTCAATAAATAAAATATCATGTCTATTATTTCCATTACTTAAAAAATCAAGAAGGCGTCAATGAAATTTCCAGTCCGACAAGGTTTTTTGGCACTTAGATGATGAAGTCAGAGGGGCTTGAGGGTGAAATAAGTGTTAGCATTCAGTATAATTTCTCTCTTCTCAGGGAAAAATATGAATGCATAAACTTTTAGTTTTCTCATGTTTGAAAATAGAAATTATTATTTCATTTTAAGTACCTACTACCAAAAGGCAAGTTGCGTAAACTTTGAGAAAAACGTTAGTGGAACAAATAAGAACAGGTTTAAATATATTAATAGAAGATTAAGCAAGAAAATATAAGTATTAAAAATAGAGTAACATGATATAAAACAATTTATCATAAAAATAATATGTTTTTATGATAAATTGTTTTTCGCGTCATCCTCGTCACCACTATTTTCTTTATTAGGTACCTACTCGTATTTAGAAATGCTCGTTTTATGAAAGGTTTGTAAAAAATCTGCTCATCTTTCATCACATTTCATAGTCTTTCTAAAGAGACAATTCTCCAGAAAAAATGAAATAAATTATGTTCTAAAATGTATTTTTCAAAGTATGGCAATATGTGTAAATATTGCAGAAGTTCCTAATCCAGTTTTTTACACACATCTCATTCCTTTAGTCCATATTCCTAACTATGTTTCTTAACTATCTATGAAAGAAGAATTTTTATTCGCTTTTTCTTAACTGGTTAGTAAATAAGAATATTTTATCCATTTTCAAAACTGGTTAAGAAAAGCAGTTAGGAAAAAAGAGAAAAAAATCTTATTTACTAACCGGTTAGGAAAGTGGAACAAAAAATCTTACTTCCTAACCAGTTACGATAAAGTAAACGACAATTCAATATTCATAACAATTTTTTTCATGTAAACATTTACAACATTTTCAGTGAAATAAACAAAAACGATAGATTGTCTTAAAAACTATAAAGAGCAATTATCTCTAGACAATGTCCAACAGTTATTATATCAGCATTCATGTCCTCAATTGAGGAGTTAATTTCCAAGTCAATTGTTTCATAGTTTTTGGATTTATTCTTCTTACTATGTAAATGAATTTTTGTTTCTTTGCTCAGAACTTCTAGAACTTCTGCCATAGACGGATTTTTACGTCCCAAATATTTATTTAATCTAGCATGCCACCCTTCAAGATCATTTGTGGTTCTTTTATTTTCTTGATAGCAACACCACTTTTTAATAAATGTAATATCGCTTAACCAGTACGAATTGAAGTACGAGTTAAATTTTCGCACTTGTTCACAATTAGGCGTTCGTCTCATTATATATTTATAACCCGACATTATGTATTTTAATGGCAAACGCGCCAAACCAGCACATTTAGCAACATGACGTCTTTGGACTCTGGATTTTAGTCCTAGTGCCTTTGCCTTTTTGAATAAACTATTACAAAAGTGATAGAAACATCCTTTGATCACAGTCTTCGGAAATAATTTATGAATTGCCTTCATAGCTGACTTCTCATAGTCCATGGTAATTTTTTTGGGATACCAGGTAGGTAATCGACTTTTAATTAATTCTAATAATATATCATACGTCTTCTCGTTTTTACCATGAAGAAATGCATAAAAAAGTGGGACCACTTTCTTTGTTATTTCATTGTATCCATGGATGGTATAAATTTGCGAGAATGGTAGCGGGCAGGACTTGAAAGTTCCATCACATAAAAAGTGATCAAAGTCATCATATATATTTTTTTTGTCGGTGTTGCAAAACACCAGAATTCTCATTCCCTGAACCATATCATTGTAGTCTGCTAATAGAAATGCTTTGAATTTTTCTGGTATTATTACTTCAGTAGGCACTTTAAAATTAAGCTTAGTTACACCTAAGCTAGTGTTTCTCGCGTTGTACAATCCACTTTTTATGTTATTAAATTTCGGTAGGTCAGTAACTAAATGCTCACCATCATCCTGAAGTTGACAAATCATATCTTCAAACTGTTTCTGTATAGGTTTTGTGTTAGCACAGACTTTTTTTTTTAGATCGCTACATTTAACCATGATATTAATTTTGGAAGTATTTGGTACACAGCTGCCATTATGCGAATTTTCCTTAATAAAACAATTATCACTATTAAGTGTTATATTGCCCTTGCATCCCTTAAAATTATAACATTGCCAATATTTGTTTCCGTTACTGAACTTTTTTGAATTGTGATACTGACGACCTCCGTAAAGTAATTTTATGCCTCCTCGTTTTGTTGGTATAAAATCGAAATGTTTTTCTTCAGTTATATCCATGTTTGTATCTTTGTCACAAATTGTTGAACAAAATCAATAAATGTAGTTTTTTGAAAATCAATTCAACTTTATTGAAGGGAAATGAAGTTTGACACAAAATGACTTTAGTATGACATTTAAATATGATAACGTGTGAATCATAGTGACCAGTATCTAAGTAGGTGTTTTATAATAGTTTTGCTATGCAATATAATTAAGGACTTTTTGTTTACTCTATCGTAATTTGTAACTGGTTAGGAAGTAAGATTTTTTGTTCCACTTTCCTAACCGGTTAGTAAATAAGATTTTTTTCTCATTTTTCCTAACTGCTTTTCTTAACCAGTTTTGAAAATGGATAAAATATTCTTATTTACTAACCAGTTAAGAAAAAGCGAATAAAAATTCTTTTTTCATAGATAGTTAAGAAACATAGTTAGGAATATGGACTAAAGGATCTCATTTGCCTACGTTAAATTCGTGACACAGCTAATATTGAAAACTTGAAAATTCGTTAATTTTATGGGTTGACAAAATAAGAAATTATACTAAAACCACTCACCCTTTGCTAACACAAAGTCAAAAGTCACAATCTGCACTGGTCTTACTCTTAACTGTGTAAGTTTTTTTTGCATCTATCTATATTTAGTATTTATTTTTAATTATTTATGTATTAACTAGCTGTTGCGCGTGGTTTTACCCGCGCAATTTCGAATCCCGCGAGAATTTCGGGATTAAAAGTAGCCTGTGCTATTCCAGACTGTACAGTCAGGAGCAATAATATATATACGTTGTCATGTTATCGAGAGTAAAGAGATATTATAAATAGAGAATATTATCTAAACTTAAACAAATCCAGAAAGAAGTTTACGACAATTTGTTCTAATTTATCTAACCATTCATTTGTGTCAAAATTATGTAAACATTTATTATATGTTAATGTAATCGAATTAAAATCAGAAATAACTCCACACTTCCAATGTCATTTTTAAATATCCATGTAAATTTCAATAATATGTATACAACTATTAAGTCATGGATTCATTAAAATGATATTGCGATATTGGATAAGCGCGCATTACGCTTGTATTTTGTCGTCGGGCACAACTAGATAAATATTTCCAGTGGTATTCTTATTATCTTTGTAAAATGAGTAACAATAATATGCCGTATCGTATTTCTACATATGACAGACTTCTTTTTGGATTCGTATAAGTTTAAATATTTTTGAAAATGTGACAACGTACATATATTATTGCTCATGACTGTACACTATCACTATGACAAATTTCATCCAAATCCGCTGAGCTGTTCTCCCATGATCGAGGAACAAACTTGGAATGTGGGCGAACAAATTTGTTATTTGTTGCTATCTCTCTAGCACGATTCGAACCAATTTTTTCTACAGGAAACCAAGACTTATTACTTTATCCTAAGATTCAAATTAAAGATGTGTGTCTGTCTCACTTAACTCAGTACCAGCTTCGAAACAGACTATCACGAAATCAGGATTATCACTCATAGATGAATATAAGTACTAAAGTACAGATGACCGTCTCGCAGTTTTTGCACTTTAGCGCCATGCAGTATCCACTACTGGAACCTTTTTGACTAAAGTAACCCTAGAATGCAACCCGAGAAATTCGTAGTACTTACCTACAAGTTATTACTAGTGCGCAATTATATTTTGATTCGTTTTATTACATAGGTAACGAATCAAATTTAAACTGCGCAATAGCATTAAGATGAAATAAACTGCACAAAGCATGATGCTATGGGAGTTGGGAGTAATAAAAAAAAATATGCATTTCATACAATTCATTTTTTACCCACGACGGAACGGAGACGGTATATGCGTTTGGGGTGAGAGGGTGTTTGTGCAAACCAATGTTACCATTTATCTTCAGAATCACTGGTCCGATTTTAATGCGGTTTTCAGTAATCGCTATGGATTTGATTGGTGCATGTTCTTAGATAGGTGTAGCGGTAACAACTCACCAGGGGGCGCTGCAGAAAACATTTGTTTGTAAAAGCCAATGTTACCGTTTATCTGCAAAACCATTGGTCCGATTTAAATGCTGTTTTCAGTGATCGTTTTGGATTTAATTAGCGCATGTTCTGAGATAGGTGTTACGGTAACAACTCACCAGGGGGCACTGCAGAAAATATTTGTTTGCAAACCATTGGTCCGATTTGAATGCCGTTTTCAATTATCGCTTTGGATTTGATTGGTATAATGTTATTAAATAGGTAATGAGGAACGAGGTGTTGTGTTATGTAATGTATGGTACCTATATTATGCTCTTTAAAAAGTTTAAAATAAAAAACAAAATAAAAATTTTGAAAAACCCACGACGCGACGGTTAAAAAGTAATTGAAAAATAATGAAATAATTTATAATCCCCCGACTGAAATGACTCGACGGATTTTCTTGCTCTTCTTATAAAGTTCATAGGGAGTTGAATACCTATGTTATTGCGACATCTACATCTTCGAGAACCGAATAGGTAAGCGTAGGGAAGTGCTATGAAAACGAATAGTATGTTGTTCATAATATGACCGACTCTATGTGAGATCAAGTGAATTTTTAAAAAAGCTTTTCACGTTAATTATCTCTCGTCAAATAAATCATTTCAGTCGGGGGATTTTAAATTATTTTATTATTTTTTAATTACTTTTTAACCATCGCGTCGTGGGTTTTTCAAAATTTTTATTTTGTTTTTTATTCATTTTTATATTCGTATAACAATGATAGGCCATAGATTCGTTCGGGACGTCTTCGTCAAACTCAATGCTTTTGCCACACAACTAAGTGTTGACCTCTTTGCACCAGTCATTCAAGGTTCATACGACCGGCTGGTGTAGGGGTAACGTACATTGCCTTCTATACCAGAGGTCCTGGGTTCAAATCCCGACGGCGGCGGATATTTGTGTGATGAACACAGATATTAGTCGTCAAGTCATGGATGTTTATATGTTTATTTAAGTTTATTCTAATCAAAGATATGTAATTTATTCAATATGTGTATTTCTTAAGTATATCAGTTATCTAGTATCCATAGCACAAGTTCTTTAAGAAACTTAATTTGGGCTAGATAATGTTGTGTGAGTGTCAGAAATATTTATTATTATTCATTATACAGTATGGTGTCATCCCAACCTGTGTTATTGCACCAGGTGTCTTGCGTGTTATGGCACGCTTTGCTGGCGTGGTGACAGGTGAAATAAGACCTAGCGGATCAAAGATTGATATGATCACGCTAAAGGCTTCTCTTTTCGTCAGTGGGCGCGAGCCATTGAGTACCTCGGGGATGCATTTCTTGTATTTAATCGGAATCAGATACAATCTTTGTGCGTATCCCATAGCAACCCGAATGCCTTTCCTACACACATCAAAAAAGTCTAAGCAACATGTACTGATATGATTTTTTAATAATATTTCATGTTACAAAGTTTCTACTTTTTATTTGAATTTAATTTTAGGATCTTTTTGAAGTAAAAACAACATCTGCTATTTTTATATTGTTTTTGTAATAACAAAAAATAACAATATAATGTCTTCTGTATCATACGCAAAACGAGCTAAGGTCAAACCAAATAAAAATTTCGAAAAAAAAAATACAAAATTTTGGCCCCCTCTGTTGTTTAAAACTTGTGTGATTATAATCGGTGCCGACAAGTTTTAAACAATTCATGGAATCAATGAGTCTGTTAATCTGGTCCTGCGGTAATCGCTCCCAGTGGAATTTAAGCAAATCCTTCAGGTGCTGGGTTGTTGTTACCTAGTCCAAGTCTTCTAAAACACTTCTTTGGAGCATATCCTACGCGTGCTCTATGGGATTGAGGTCTGGAGACTGTGCAGGCCAGGGCAACACCCGGATATTTTCTGTTGCCAAGTACCGACTAGTCCACAAGGCTGTATGTGAACGTGCATTATCGTGCATCAATGTGCGAGCAGGGTCCATCTGATACGAGTTGCCGCTACCAGTACGTCTTTCAAAGCCGAAGCCCTCACAGGCTCCTCATCATCATCATCCTTTAATATCCATCCTTTAATAGTAAAATAACTAACATTAAAAAAATATAAAAAAGTCTTTTTTACCTACCTCAAATAAAATTTAATAGTGTCAAGTCTCGACTACCGGGACTCGATGTTTAAGTAAAACAGATCACATAGAGAGCTCTTAAATTTATGAGATACGTATTTTAATAATCCATTCATTTAATATAAAAAAGCTGAAATTTTGTAGAAACTTAAATAAAAGTAGGTAAACCAGCCTAAGTATGATATTTGTAGGTAATTCATGAAAATTATCAGTAGGTACATTTTACCTCAATAATAATAATAAACAACAGATAGTTTACGATCTTTCTTTGCAACGTCTTTAGTAATTATCTGTTAACCTATATTTACTAAAAAGTTTTAAATATACATTACTAGTTTTAACCATTATGACAGAGTATTTGCTAATTTTTTAATCGATGAATATTATCAAGCTTTAAAAACCATACACATATTTAAAGACTATCATAAAAAGGCTAGTACAAAAAATAAAATAATTATTTCTAACAATATAATATAATATAATAATTATTTATTGTACACCAACAGCATTAGTAACATTTTACAATAAATTTTAAAATATTTGCACAAAGGCGGCCTTATCGCTCAAAGCGATCTCTACCAGGCAACCCAGTAAGGACAGGACATGAATAGAGTAAATTAGGGTGGGCAGTGGTACTGATTTCATAAAATAGACTAAATACAAATAATTACATATCTTACATATTAATCATAAATATACATAAATATTATTTATATAACAATCACAGCTTATAAAGCCAAAATTAGATGTTATTTAGAACTTTTGTAATTGAAACTAGATAATCTAATCAATAAAGAACTCTGAAGAAACTGACCTCAGAATCAGGGAATTGTGAAATTTTCCTTCTTTTCTTGTTGGCCTGCGCACGCGACAGCTCTCGTTCGACTCGGAATCAACAGCACCCAGCAGTGGGTCCTCGAGCATTGGGGCGCTGCTCGTAGAAGGGACGGTTTTCTTCGCCTTTACCTCTGTGGCTATTTTCATGGAGATGGCAGATTTTTTCTTTGGAGCAACCGACTGCGGCTGCTCTAACTCCTCACAGTCCGATACAAAAGGATTGGAAGACCTGAAATTATTGAACAAAATATAGTTTTTGCGATTACACACTAATGAGGAGTTTGAAATACCTAAATTTTCCGTGTTCGAGTTCCGTGCGAGCGTTGCATCGAAGCGCTTGTGCTGTTGGTTGCGTCGCTCAATTATCAAATCGAAAATTAGAGTGCAAACAAAATTAAACCTTAAGCACTAAAAAATAATTTACTTTTTCGCGTGTGACAATTATTAGAAGTGACACGTTACTATGTTGCGATCTCCAAATAACTTTCGAGTTCAGATCCTGATCCAAGCAGGGTCTCTGCACCATCCAACGTCACCAGCCGTAGAAAAAAACTCGGGAATGAGGACTTCATGGAACTTTTGAAAACATTTAAGGAGGAAATTATGAGTTCACTTAATGATTGGAAAAGTAACATACAAAAGGATATAAATCTTATAAAGAATAATTTGGAAACCGTTTTAACCAGACATATTGCGCAAATGAAAACTACCGTTCAGGAAGTGAAATCTGAAATAGGGAGCATTCGACAAGATTTCCAGGACGCCAGGTCACACACCAACTCACTGAACTACCAACAAATCGAAACAACTAAAAAGTTAACAGCCCTTGAAACCTCAATTCAACTCAACAGTGATTTTTATGATGACTTATTAAAAAAAGTGGAGAATCTCAGCAAACAAAATAAAGACTACAAGGAGCTGACTTCCAAGTTCGAAATATTACGAAAAAATCACAGTGCTCTTTTTCTGGAAGTGAATGCTAACAATCAGCGGGATCGTATGCTAAACCTGGAAGTGGTAGGAATACCAGAGCTGAAGAACGAAAACCTACAGGATATAGCTCTAAACATTACGAAGTTCGCAGATGTCAGCATCTCTTCCGCGGACCTCATCGATGTGCACCGGGAAACCCCAAGGAATAAATTACTAGGCCGCCCCAGAAATATTATTATAAAGTTAAAATCCCGCTTAATTAAGGACAACATAATATCGGGAGCTCGAAAAAATCGATTGAATACCAAAGATTTAGATATACCAGGTACAGTGAAATCATTTTTGTTAACGAACAACTTACACGGTATAACAAGGTCCTATTGAAGAAATATAAAGAGATGGCGGTTTTAAAGCAGCACCAATTCGTGTGGACAAAAAATGGTCGAATATTGACTCGAAAAAGCGACACTGCCCCTATAATCCATATTACAGAAGAAAGCGACTTATCAAAATTAATGTGAAATATAATAGCTACATTGAAGAAAATAATTTTAAAATACATAAAGGCCTATATCTAAATATATTAATAGTTTTAATAACCTTATATATGTACTTAATATAAGTATATGTACGTTCATACATATTGCGTTCTTATCGTATTTATTGTATTTATTATACTATTGAGGTTTCATACTATAAAGATTTCATATAATAAGTATAACTGTGCTTGCTCTTATCATTTTGGAATCTTACTCGCAAAGAGGAATTTATTATTACCCTCACATTGTGTTGATCGTGCAAATAACTCGTGTTGCCTACTGACTAAAATTGACTTGAATACATTTAAATTATATCTTACTTCACACTGTAGTTATAGTTTTAAAGGTTATAGAATGATGTCTGAGTTTCGAAATTTCTTACCGATATTAAATGTATTCGGCCCAAATATTCACAAATTGATTATATTTACTAATTTTATACTTATAAATAGTTTCTATTTAGATTTACAGTTGTTTTACAATTTAAAAATTTTACTGAGTAATTTAATGAAATTAGAGATATTATTAAGTACCTTTTGTTTTACGCGTTTAGGTGTTATTAATTATAATGATGGCTAACGGTGTGAATATTTACTATCAAAACGCACGCGGTTTGAGGACTAAATGCTTAGAACTCCGGCAGAATATTTTGTGTCACGATTACGACATAATATCGGTTACCGAAACATGGTTGCAGGATGGAATTTCCGACGCAGAACTATGCGACGATAGGTAATGATGTGTTTCGATCAGATAGGAATTTAGAGGCTACGGATAAGAAAACCGGAAGTGGGGTTGCGTTGTTTACGCATCGGCGGCTCGGTGCCGCGCGGCTCTCGCTGGGTGCGAGCGCGCTGCCGCCGCCGCCCAACGCCGAGCTGCTGTGGGTGTTGGTGCCAGCGCGCGCTGCGACCGCCGCAGCCGCCCCCGCCGCCCGCGACCTGTTGCTCTGTGTCGTGTACGTACCACCCGACCAGCATCACATGCCGGCGGACATTTATGCTTTTATAGAATTATTTAAACATGTCGTAGATTTATACCCAAATTCAATTTTTTTATTAACTGGAGACTTTAATTTATCTTTTACTAGCTGCTGCCCGCGACGTCGTCTGAGTGAACGCTATGCAGCACCAAACGCACCTACGATTATAACACTGCTAGCGTGATAATATGTAGCCTATATGTTGACCCGACTTCTTAACTATCTTCATGCCAAATTTGAAGTAAATCCATGTAGTACTTTTTGAGTTTATCCCGGAAAGACAAACAGACAAACAGACAAAAATTCTAAAAACTATATTTTTTGTTTCTGTTTCGATTGTAGATCATACCCCAAGTATTCTTTTAAAAAAATATTCAATGTACAGTTTTGACTTTCCTACCATTTTATTATATGTATAGATTTCATGGGAAAATGGAATCCCTATATTTTTAAGAAAGGGATCTATTGAAGTTCAAAATGCGGGTATTAAATTAATCGAGGATCTTCAATTTCTTGGGCTTAGTCAATCTAATTTCCTAAAAAATCATGCTGGCAATACTCTTGACTTAGCTTTCTGTAATTTGCCTCTAACTGTAACAAGGTGCACAACTTCTCTTTTAAACGAGGATCGAGCGCACCCCTCTCTTCTAATTAGTATTTCTGATTTATGTATTACTTCTTTTACTGAATTAAATGCACCTCGGCATAACTTCCATAAAGCAGATTATGATAGCATTAATTCCTACATAAGTAATCAAGACTGGCAAAGTATTTTATTTGGCTGTACTGTCGATGAAGCATTGGATAGACGGTATAATGTATTGGACTATTGCATTCATGAATATGTTCCTTTGCACAGACAATCTTCAAAACGTCGTTATCCAAAATGGTACAGTCCAGCTTTAATTAAAATTATTAAAGAAAAAAGTAAGAACACTCTCGATGGAAACGCTACGGTAATAGGTTAGATTACGACGAATTTTCTCTTCTGCGTGCACGTGAGCGCCGAGTTCAAAAACTTTGCTTTAAATAATTTACAGAGACGTGTGAGGAAGGCATAAAAAAGAATCCAAAAGTTTTCTGGACATATGTGAAAGCTGTTCGGGGAGGATCAAGTTACCCTAAGACTTTTAGTTTAGGTGACGAAAAGTTTAAGGATGGTAAAGAAATTTGCGATGGTTTCAATACATTTTTTAAGAGTGCTTTTGGTACTCCTAGTTCGACATCAAGTAATACTAGTTTATGTCCTGAAATTTTATCTAAAATAAGAACTAACCCCGGTGCTGTACAAAAACTTCTTATTAAACTGAATGTAAGCAAAGGACCTGGTTGTGATGCCATTCCTCCTCTTTTCTGGTCCTTATGCGCTGAGTCGTTGTCGTTGCCCATCGTTGTTATATTTAATCGCTCTCTTACTGAAGGAATATTTCCTCATAGATGGAAATCGGCACACATCATACCACAAGTCAGGTTCTAAATCTATCATAGAAAACTATAGGGGTATCTCAATGTTAAACACTGTTGCAAAAGTTTTTGAATGCATAGTATATGATGCTATTTATCCTGTCATTTCAAGGCAAATCCCATTACAGCAACATGGTTTTTTAAAACATCGGTCGACTACAACTAATTTAACGTGTTTCTCCAGTTTTGTACTTGATAATATGGACAGTGGTGGACAAGTAGACGTCGTCTACACTGATTACGAGAAGGCGTTTGATCGTGTAGATCACGTGATTCTTTTAGACAAATTACAGCGACTTGGAATTCATGGTGATCTTCTGCGCTGGATTCAGTCTTACCTTTCAAATCGCTCTCAGGCCGTGGTGATAGGTGGTTACAAGTCGGACTTCATTAATATACCTACTGGTGTCCCACAGGGGTCCCATCTCGGTCCTTTACTCTACAATGTGTTAATTTTATACTTGATCAAACGAAATGTGCGGATATAACATTAAAAATAATCGACAAAACGCGAAAAAAAAATTTTTTTTCGTACACCATTTAGAAATTAAAGCCAATGAAAAATTTTTTTTTTTCTCAATTCCCATTTTTCGTTGTTAATTTTTTTCCTAACTAAGTAGACCATGGTTTTTTTTAAATTAGTCTTATTTTGAAGGTAAAGCCATGAACTAGTAATAAAAATTAAAAAAGATCACAATATCAAGCCGGAAAGTTGTAAAAACATTAATTTATTTTTATTTTTTCATTAAAAAAATGTTTTTTTTTAATGTTTTACCTTTTACTCCGAAACTAGCACGTCAAGGTAACTTTTTTAGCATGTTTTATTAAATTTCATAACATACCCTACAAGTTCACCAAAATAACATAGGTGCTATCTCTCTTCGTTGTTACGATAGGTACTATCCGAATTAAGTAGGTAATTTTAACAAAATTAAATAAGTACTTGGATTACATCAATAGTGCAATAAAAAACACAATTAAATTAAATCATTTATTTAAATCAAGTTTTCAAAGTGTCCACCATTCTCATCCATGCAATCAATGGCACGCATCGCCATACTACGTACAGTTTTTTTTAAAACATTGCGTTTTGCTCTTATTTCATAAGCTGCAGCCATTATTTTTTGCAAAAGCTCTTCGCGCGTTGCAACTGGAGTACTATACATCATCTGCTTCATATGACCCCACAGATAATAATCAAGTGGTGTCAAATCTGGGCTGCGCGGCGGCCACGCCACTGGTCCGCCTCGTCCAGTCCATCTAGTTCCATAACGTTCATTTAGGTACTCACGTACGATTGTGCTGAAGTGAGCTGGAGCGCCGTCATGTTGGAACCACATCCTTTTCCGTGTTTGAAGATCCACATCTCTCATCAGGGAAGGTAGCTCATTTTGCAGAAGCAAGAGGTAAGTTGGCCCCGTCAATCTTGAAGGTAGAATAAATGGGACCATGCGTGCCATTGTTTGCATGGATGAGAATGGTGGACACTTTGAAAACTTGATTTAAATAAATGATTTAGTTTAATTGTGTTTTTTATTGAACTATTGATGTAATCCAAGTACTTATTAATTTTGTTAAAATTACCTACTTAATTCGGATAGTATCTATCGTAACAACGAAGAGAGATAGCACCTATGTTATTGTGGTGAACTTGTAGGGTATGTTGTGAAATTTAATAAAACATGCTAAAAAAGTTACCTTGACGTGCTAGTTTCGGAGTAAAAGGTAAAACATTAAAAAAAAAACATTTTTTTTATGAAAAAATAAAAATAAATTAATGTTTTTACAGCTTTCCGGCTTGATATTGTGATCTTTTTTAATTTTTATTACTAGTTCATGGCTTTACCTTCAAAATAAGACTAATTTAAAAAAAATCTATGGTCTACTTATTTAGGAAAAAAAATTACAATAAAAAATGGGAATTGAAAAAAAAAATTTTTCTTTGGCTTTCATTTCTAAATGGTGTACGAAAAAAAATTTTTTTTTTCGCGTTTTGTCGATAATTTTTAATGTTATATCCGCACATTTCGTTTGATCAAGTATAAAATTAACACATTGTATAATACTTATCTATACGACATAAGCACTTGTATAAAAAATTCAAAATTTATTATGTACGCTGATGACAAAAAAGTATATGTTAAAATAAAATCCCTTTCGGACTGCTTAAAATTGCAAGAAGATCTTAATCATCTATTTCAATATTACATAAATAATAACATTACTATTAACGTAAAAAAATGTGCCTGTATAACTTTCACTCGCAAAACAAAACCAATAGAGTTTAACTAAAATTTTAACGGAGAATTAATAAAAAAACGAATGCTATTCGTGAATTAGGAGTTTATTTTGATAATAAAATGTTACTTTCTGAACACGTCAACTATGTCACCAGCAAAGCTTATAAAAATCTTGGTTTTGTTTTGCGGCAGTGTAAGGTCTTTACAAATCCAGAAACTTTAAAGTTACTCTATTTTGCCTATGTCAGAAGTATTTTAGAATACGCTGCTCCGATTTGGTCTCCACAATATATCACATATAACCATCGCCTGGAGCGCATCCAAAAAATATTCGTCAAGCATTTAAATTTCCTTAGTCGTAAAAACCCTGGATCATATGAGGAGGGTTGCAGAGAACACGGTATCTTATGTTTGGATCAAAGGCGCAAAGTGCTGGATATGTGCTTCCTATATGACATCGTCAACAGCCGAGTGGACTGTCCTGAGTTGGTGACCATGGTGACGTACCGAACACCACCATATAGAACTCGACACACTCCTTTGTTGCACGAGCAAACACATCGCACGAACTACGCTAAGAACACAGTTATTTCACGTTTAACACATACCTATAACACAATGTTTGACCAAGTAGATATCTTTGCGAGTAGCAAAATTAAATTTAAAAATAATATAATTTCTTACCTAGCATAGTTATACCAACGCTAAGTATGTAAACTGAAATCTCTGTGCGTTACTGTTATGTTACTGTTATGTATTTTTTTTTTCACAATGCATATGTGTATATGTATGTGTATTATGTTTGTGTACGAATGTATAAGCATATTATATATGTGTATATATTTGTGTGTATGTATATTGTTATAATAATATTTTAGGTACTAATGTGTTGTATAAAGTTTATATTTGTGTGGCCATATTTAAAATGTAGGTATATTACTAGAGTGGTTCAGACAACAATGCATGCCTCGATGTACTTATAATATGTTTTTGTGGGAAATCTGTTATTAGCCTTAAGTTTTAGAGATAAGTACTTTTGTAATTAAACTATGTAACGCTGTTGATTTCCAAATAAATAAATAAATTTTTATTTTTTTATTTTAATAGACAGCCAGCCGACGCAGGCAACTAATAGAAACAGAAAAAAGCAATGATCATAAAGAAAATAATGTGCAAAGATCGACATTATAGGGCAGCATTTACACTTCTTTTGCTAAATTTGTTAGCAATAATAAATAAATAATTATAATTGCATAAGTTGATAAAAAATGCTATGCAATAGCTTTTCCGCGGCAGTTTCCGAGTGCCACACGTCTTTTTTTACTTATTTTATTAATGCAGTAATGTTTGATCTAATATGAAGTTTATTTTATTTATTTATGAAGTTTTACAAGTTCCTAGTAGATGGCGCTGATTGTTTATTAAAGCCCGCATGTTAAGTTATGAAATCAAAGTATAGATATTCTATTTCACGAAGTCCGTTCGGCTTTGATTGTAGTAGTGACGTATCCCGACAAGCGCGCTTGTGTGTGTAAATGTAGGTAACGTTAGCAAAGAAATCATAATAATATAATATTTCAAGTCGAGATTTAATAAAAAAAGAAATAAAATTTTGGTTTTAAAAGTATATACTTTTTGTAAATAAATTAGATTAGGTTGCAATAAATACAAAAATATTAAGAAGATGTAGGCATTTAATTAAGCATTGGTGTTACAGAATGGAAATGAAACAAGTAGTATTATTCAGTATTTTCAATCACTATCAGATATATTTTCGATTTCCGATTCCGTTTTGCTGTCGTCAGAATCATCTTGTACATTGATTATAAATTCAAAATCGAGATCAAAATATTGAGATAAATCAAAATAATTAAGAAATATAAACATCTTAGAACACAAAAAATGTTCATTTTATAAATACTTCTATTGCTATATTAAATATCTTTGCATAAAATTTTAATCGAAAACGTATAAATTAATATTGCCTCACTATGGACAACTCTTCTTCGTTTTGTTGCCATGCTGACCTTACTCCGTGAAACAATTTGGCGCGAACTAAACACACTACTGATCCGGACCGTGTCCCGATCGACACTGAGCGCTCTCGAGATTACGCACACAAAAACAATGTGCATGTGCACGCTTGACAACATTCATAGCCAAACGGACTTCGTGACATAGAACATCTATATCACCGCTGAGCCGGTCGGAGTGGGGGGTGTTAGGTTTTTTTCGTTACGGAATTTCTGGAATCGGTCCCCACGCTCAAGGCCCGCGATAGAAGCTATGCAATAGCTTAAAAAATCTATTACAAACAGTATGTGAATTGCAATAAGGAGGTAGTAGTTGCCTACTTAATAAGTCCCGATCGCGAGGTTTTGGATTCGATACTTGCAACCATCATGTGCACCGGTGGGTGGTGTATTATTATTTTTTAAATGTAGGTATTTTTTTGAAGGATGTCGTCGTGGCGCCGTGGTTACTGTGTGTATCATACGATATCACAGGTTAAGCAACGTTCGGCGCGGTCGGTATTTGGATGGGTGATCGCCGACCATTCATTTCTCACGACGATTTCCGTGCTTCGGAGGGCACGTTAAGCAATCGGTCCCGGGTGCTGTATACTTGTATACAATAGTAGTTAGGGTTTATCAGAAACCGTATCGGCACTCTAAAAATTCTGACATCCACCACCCAGCACTGGGCCAGCTTGGTGGATTATGGCCTAAGCCTCCTCATCACCCAGGGGCGAGACTCATATCCTTTAGTGGGCTCATTACAAAGAGTTGTGATGATTATGATGATGATGATGATTTTTTTAAGCTGAATGGCATCTTACTTTATTTAGTCAAAGCTTAAATAGATGCTTATTTTAATTATTAAAATCTGAATGTTTAAGAAAGCATAGATACATTTTGTGGTGCCATCTACATATTTTTCTCACAAACTTACTATGTTTCATGCAATATGATTATTCTTAGTACTAAGTGCAGACATTAGATGGCGTTAAATGATGTTTGTCGAAAATATTTCAATAATTAACGATTAATCCGTCTTATTTAAATACTTTGTAGTTTTATTTATTCAACAATAGAAATATATTGAAGCGATGCATTTATAATGAAAAAAAAATGATTCAATTTATTACGTTTGATGAGGTATTCACAAATTTCCTAAATCACGCTATCACTGTTTTTATAGATTATTAGTATATAAGAAAAAATAATGTTGCATGATAAATGACGGTTAGATATGAGATTCACTATAGGGATTCGCCCAATCCTATGGAGATGGTTTTGTCTGACTTAGTCACGTGCTGTGTCAACGAAAGTTAGAAAGACTTGGGCAATCTAAAAACCTTCAATGACTTACAGCACGGAAGAAGTCAAAATAATGAAACATGAAACAACACAAACAACATGAAATAACAAACAACAATTATAAAAATATACCAGGTGGTTGCCGTGGTGTGCTTTTAAAATATTAAAAAAGAACATCACGGTGGCGTGGATTTTGCGATTTTTACCTTTTTTTACGGTAAGGTGACTGAAGCAGATGGCCGGCGTAGGATAAATCTGGTTTTTGGGCTGGCAATATTGGGTATTCTGCATCACGCAGCTCGAGCGCAGCGAGCAGGGGGGGGACAAAAGCTTATTAGCTCAGTTTCTTCGAAGACAGTGACTTTATCTAACGGCAGGCCCTGAACTTTTATAGTAATACTACTTGACGCTAGATGACGCTACTTCTCACATTCATTATATTATGAAAAAAATAAATTACTTTGTTACCAACGTTTTACCTAAAATTAAAACGTAAATTAAATCACTTACCTTAATTTGAAGCCTAATAATACTTGAGAGAGAGATACCATCGTTCTGTCCTTTTTTCGCACGTTCTTTCCTTCATATACCTACTCTATTGCCTTCTCTTTCTTTACCCCACCACCACACAGGTAGCAGCTATGCTGAATGCGTTAGGATTTTGACTCATTGAAGTCGTTGTGTAACCAGGCAGAATTAAAAAATATTAGGCTTCAAATTAAGGTAAGTGATTTAATTTACGTTTTAATTTTAAAAACGTTGGTATTAAATAACTTGACCGTTAATTTGAAGCCTAATAATATTTGAGAGACGTGTTTGATATCGCCTGGTGTGGTGGTGACGTCAATGTGAATACGAATAAAAGTTAATAAGCCTAAAATAAATTGACTTGTGGTATTGTTTTACAATGCCAGGGAGATGTACGTAAAAATAACCTATTATAGCATTTTCAGTAACGTAATATCAATTACCTTTCAAATACACAGGAATAAGCAACAGTTGCTAACAAAAACTACAATTTAGTAGTTTAAATTAAATAGAAATATAAAATATACTTCATCCACTGCATTAAATTGACTTGTAACTGAATTTTGATTTTTTGACATTCTTACTTATATACAATGAAATCGTTCAAATGTATTTTCAGAACGCCAGTTATCTCTAGTCAGGATTTCATCCAACGGACCATTTTCCACCCAACTTTTTGACGCCACAGCGGAACGGAAGCTGTCGGCTGAAGCATTGATACCAGTGTGGCGTCCTCACGACGTGACCCACACCAGCAACATTTTTTTTTTTTCTTTTATATACATATACAACGTGTAACAAAATGGAGAGATAAAACTTAAAGGTTAGCTTCTATACCATACGTAGAATATACAGTGAAAGAATAAGCATGATCAGTGCTGGTATAGACTTTCATAGAAATTTATTTAAGTATTTTACCACAAAAAAATTTGACAACCCTAGTCAACCTAATAAGCTAAAACAATGGCTTAGACCGCCCCGGCTGAATAGCGAGCGATACGCCCCGCCCACCGCGAGTAGCGCGGCTACCAGCCGGACAAGATAAATATTACCGAATGTCTGTACCCTATCAGGTTAGCTAACATGAGCATGTTAACAATTACTTGATTTGATACCATGATTAAGCCCACAGAACTGAGTCTGCCATATTCTAAGAAAATATCCATATAAAGGACCGATTTTTCGTCGCATGCTAGCCCAGCAGCTGATTGTAACTTACCTATCGCTTAGAACATAGAATGACACAATTTTTATCACAGTAGCTAATGAAAACAAATAAAACAACATGTTAGTATAACTTTCAATTAACTATTTATTAATAATAAATCCTGGAAGGTATCGCCTTAAGCGATAAGGCCGCCCAAATTGTCATTGACTTATTATTTCTAGATAAATGATAATAAAGAGCGTTTATTATAATTATGACAAGTTAAGTTTGTAACATCTGACAAACTCTTATGGTAAGACGCTAATCGCACCTATTTCAATCGACATATTCCGTTCACTTTGAGTAAAAACTCTCACAACTGGACCTACGGTTTCCCATACACTTGGCCCGCATTACAAAAACGGCTCAAAATGTCTGCCTTCTTTTTCAATACACAGGGCCGTCCTCTGTAATAATGATGCCCTGGTGTTTTGCAACATCGCTGGAGTTATTGAAGCACATGCGATATTTATCCTTTCCACCATTTCTTCGCGAGTATTGCACTCTTTTGCATACACAAAACTTTTATAACCATATGATTGACCTCCAAAAGAGCGCCGACTCGTCGAGTGCTGCTCCTCGGATCCTCCTCGAAGTGATCTATGACTTGCTCTTCTAAGTTCTCGGAATGCGCGGGTGGTCGCCCCACGCTGGGTTCCGCGTGAAAAGAACCGGTACGCTGCAGCCGCAGACACATGCTTCGAAACACGCCATAGCCGGGTAAGTGGCGCTGTTCAGCTGCCGGCCTGCCCTCCACAAACCGCTGCCTGTAAAGCCGTCGAGCTTCACTGATGCTGTGGTTCCTAGCGGCTCCAACACACAGTATCATATCGTAATATTCGTTATTCGAATACACATGTCGTCGTGTAATACCTCCAATACTTTCAAGTCGAGACATTTTAAGAAAACTTCGAAAAAAATAGCGATAGCAACTAACGTACACACTTGAAGACGGACACAAAATCACTGAAAACATGTCTAATTTCATATCTTTAGTTCGCCGCTCGCGACTCTCTGCGATTACCGAGCCATTCTATCTATTAAAATTTGAGCTTTAACTAAACGCATTAGGGTTCAATTTGATACACATGAAAAAGTGTACTTACTTTAAAAAACAAAAGAAGTTGAGCTTTAACCCATTTAGACCTACCGTACCGTATATGGTACGGTACATAGCTTTGTAAAAGTATTGTGACGTACATGTGGGTACTATAATATTTTTTTCAATCATTATTATGAGCTTAGAGTGTCAATATTATTTATGTAAGTTATATTACAAAGAGGTTGTGCGCAAGTACTTAATGTAATTTCAATAATTACATTAATGTAATGTCAATAATGTAAGTAGGACTTTTTTTATTATGAAATAAACAAATTTTTACATTCTTTAAAAAGTTTGGAGTATAATATATGATATTACCACAAATTAGTTTGCCGAAGATTATCATTGTTAGAGATTTTCAATCCACAATTAGGTGTAACGTATATGGTACAGTTGGTTTATCTGTTGGAAAAATATCACGTTAGCTATACTCATTAATTTTTTTATTGTCTTAGGCCATTGCCGCTTCAAGTTATTGCTACGATTCCCAAGGAAGATTCTTCTTACCGCCAGGTGCAAGGTCTTGAATGTTTTTTATTTCTACCTGACATAACTAATGACGAACACACGAATGAAGATTTTGATGAAATTCATAAATAATTTGCTACAGGGTTTACTTCGAGCCCCAGCGGAAATTGCTACTTTGGTCGAGACAAAAGATCCCAGTCCATCTCAGGAACCGTTGCAAAAATACGTCAAAAAATATAATTGCAGAAAGCGAGCCTTAGAACCTAGATCTAACAGGTAACCTATGTATCAAGTTCCTATTGAAAGAAATCCTCTAAAATGGTACATGCCCTTCAATAAGGAAACAAAAGCAAAGGGAGAATTTTTCGATTTTGGCTTATTTAATGTTGTTATTATTGTGGCAAGTGGCGTGATAATAGCATCGTGTTACCGAACCAGCGCTCGTGGAAAAAATGGTGTATACCTCTGACGCTGCACTGTGCTGATATGTTTGTGCAAAATGCTTGGTTTTACATACATAATAGCAGAGGAATTGCTGAGTTTTTGACATCGTATTGACTATTCAATAATTAAAAATAAGAAATAGCGTGAAAAATTAAGTCCTAGTCGACCATCGTCACTCATTACATCAGATTCTCGATATGATGAAAAGGCAAAGAACACTATGTTACTAAGCAAGAAAAGGGAACCAGGTGTGGAAAATGTCACAAACAATGTTTTACAAGATGTACCAAGTGCAATATTAGGGTAGATTGTTTTATTAATATCACAAAAATGTTAATATATCTCTTTAGTGATAATCTAGTATTTTTGCATACCTAAAGTCCTACTGTACCATCTATGGTACGCCCCCTCCTTGCTCCCCCTCTCAGCGGATATTTTTTTAATATTTTTTTCAGACCTAATAGGTGCCCCTTAGTAAGTTTTTGTTGAAAAAAAACACATCTTTTATAAAAAAAAATAAGTATCGGTCTAAATGGGTTAATGAAATATTCGAAAATCGCTTGCATTCTTAGTTCATGAACAAGTGCAGTAGTGAAAAAGAACTTGAGCTTTAGTGAATGAGTTAGGGTTGATTTTTGGTAAACATGAACGCAAATAATTTAGTTGAGTTACAATTTGTTCATAATAAATATTGTGCGAAACCAATTTGGAACTCGGAAGCGGCGGTAAAGCTCAAAGGGCACCGCGCCTTTCGGAACGGTGACGACACGCGCCGCGAGACACCGACAAAGGGAAGCGATTGAAGTTCAATATAACCCGTGCATAGCTCTTATGTCAAACAAATAAGGTGTATTATCGTTCAATGATTAATATAATATACCATATTAATCATTTAATTTTTCATGAAAGAAGTACCGCGATTTGAGCAATATTTGCTAGACCTTATTTGTTTGACATAAGAGCTATGCACGGCTTATCTTTTGTGAATTTAGTTGCTAATTTTATTAATTTAATGCTTTGGTTATTGTTGTATGTAGTATGTATTGATAGTTGTAAGTATGTGAGACTACGAGAAGTACAAGAAGCTTTGAGTATTGTATCAATCATTTCATATTTTCTAGTTTTGGGGTTACAAAATCATAGGTACCTACTTACCGAAAACGTTTCTTATTATAAGTCTTAGAGCTGAAGGCTGATGAATCGGGCCTTAGAAAGTTTGAATGTAAGAGAGATATGATATTTCTTCGTTTCTTATTGTTATTTTTGGTAAGTTTGATTATCTGTTTAAATTTCTTTTCAGTAGGTATAAGTTGCGATTTGACACCGTGCGAAAGAATGTCTATTCGTAGTTCTGATAGATTTGTAATAATTTCATGTTAGTTTTCTTGGAATAGTGTACCAATTTCTAAAGAAATGTGATAGTTTTTTGAATGACAAGTTTGATATCATGATTTATTGAGAGGAAATGAATGTTTTGTTTTACGTTTGCGATGATTACTTATGTTTAAATTTATGATTTAAGTCGTAATTGTATTTCGATCATGTAGGTATGTTTTCGAGTATTAGAAATAGTAGGTAGGTACTTATAGTTTTTATTAGGAACCGTTTTGCCTTGAATACTGTTATGTATTCAAGGCAAAACGGTTCTTCATCACCTATTAGCGCAAACGGTACCTATGCAGGTATTCAGAAGTTTATGTTGTAGGAAGTTTTAAGTACGTAGGTATGAAGATATTTGCAAAATATTCAGTTAAAGTAGGTACATTTGATCCTATCTTTTGTTGTAAAAATCATGAGTTGGATTATCTTAACTTACTAATATTATTAATGTCGAAAGTTTGGATGGATTTTGGATGTTTGTTCCTAAATCACGACAGAACGGGTCAATAAATTTGTATCAAATTTGGCATAGTGATAGGGTACAATCTGGAATAGCACAAAAGCTACCTTTTATCCCGATATTCCCACGGGACTCGAATTACGAATTTTTGAACATTTTTAAAACACGTAACATACGGGGGTACAAAGCAACGGGCGCTCCGCGTCGAAGACATATTTCAACTGCCATGTGACGTGAGGTGAGGCGCGAGCGAGCGAGCGGCCCGCGGCAGATAAAGGGCAGCGAACTTGCTATTTCATAGACTATAAAAATTATGCAGAATGCCGAATTACTTAAAATTTATTTCAAGCTTTTTTGTATGGTGGTGATGATAGTTGTAAGTATGCGAGAATAAACAAGACGTTAAATATTCTTGTCAGTGATGCATCATAGTTTAAGGTTTAGAAAATATATTCTCACGGATAGTGAAAATTAACGTGTTATCTGTTCGAGCGTGCGAATCTATTATTTCAGTAGAGTTGTAAAATTGGTAAACCGCGTGATAAACGCACATATTGCTGAAAAGGTAGTTTTAAAAATATTCTGCACTTAAATACTACCGAAAAAAACATTCCCAAGACGTTGTTGTCGTCTAATTTAGTAGGCATAAAATTACACTTTGTAGTATCTCTTTTGGTTACTTATCGCTTTATTTAACGCCATCTGTTATCGAATAGATTCCATCAAAAGGTAACAGCTGTTTTTAGGGTTGACACTTACATATTTTGATCTTAACTTTGAACTTGTTTTCCGAACGAACCGTAAGGATTACAAGTTTATGTTTCTGTTACTTATAAACTACATCACCAACCATACAATCCCCTCAAGTATTATCTCTTCATTATGTTACACGTTGTATATTAATATAACCCGACTAGGTTGCGAGAGGCTAGTATAGGTTTCCCACGTATAGTTTATAAATACATTATCACACTTACTTTTGATTATTATGTCTTTTCCAATTAAAATGAAGTTATTTACCCAATAGACTGGGTCCAAGCATCTATTTTTTTTTTATATTTCAAAAGGATTTTCTGTATTAGGATTTTAGCAGGACAAAAAATAAAAATATAACATTATCAATATTCCAGATCGATGATTTGGTGCATTTTTGTCGCGACCAGTGCAATAGATTATAGGATTCGCTTGACAAGAGGATGTCCTCTCAGCCGTTCAGTTCGTTCCGGGCTACAAAGCGTGGAGACGACGACGGCTTTATTATTAAGAGAGTTTTTATATTATGATGCAGGTCTGCCAGAAATAGAGCTTAATCTGAGCCAGTTGGTTCGTTTACAGACACTTGCTGGACCACGGACCACAATTGACCACGCTGGTTTATAATTATTTATTGTTGAAGCTCACCAACTCTTCATGAGCAACCATTTTTGTTATTCTGACCAGTTTGTCGGTTTTTTTTTCGGCCCATTGTTGCCTACATTGAGTGATGGCTACAAATACTGTGTTACAATAATAGACTGCTGTACGCGATGGCCGGAAGCAAAGCAACATCTGTGCAAGACATTCGGGTCTATACGACTATCAGGCGAACTGTCGAAAAAAATAAATAATGAAAATACGCTACGAGTAACGGAATACGATTAGATTAACCAGCTACGCGCCATGAAAGAACTGAAACCAACATTAGCTCCGCACGCAACCAAGCGCAGTATTTTTGGACACTCGGACTTGTCATCGTGCGATCACGTTTTCATAAGATGCGACGCAGTGAAGACACCACTCGCACCGGCACATGAAGGCCCGTTTCCTATACAGAAATGAAGCAGAAAAGTTCTCCCGATAAAGTTACCGACTCGAGAAACTACTATAGCTATCGATCGATAGACTGAAACCAGCGTATATCATCGCCTCACCACTGCCGCATGACGACGTCCTAGCCCCGACCGCAATACCTCGCAGCATACGACACTACAAACTATTCGAAGTGACGAGGCGTCAAACCACCAATAGGCTTCGCTTGAGGGGGAGCACTGTAGCTACCCTAGCAACTAGCAACTAGCTGCTGCTAATTAATTAAGCTGTATCAATTTAATAAATAATTCTTTTTCTAATCTCCAGCCCTGATAGTTTAATTTCAATATCAATTGAGAAGCAGCTAAATACACCATAGCGCGTATTCCGTGCTCTCGAAATTTCTGGGCAACCCAATTGCATACAAGCAAAGTCCCCTAGTGCAAAGCTGAGCCCGAAGGGCAGCCAACTCCTCTTTCCACGGTATCGTATAGTAAACAGCATGTTATTAAACTCTCCACAAAACAATTAGAAAATTTCAGTTCTCACTTTTACAGCTGACACATGGCCAAAAGCGCAGACTGCGGCTCAATGCGGACTGAATAAGATAATGATGTGGCTAAAAAATAACACCCTTACGCTTAACACGTCTAAAACTAAATACATTACCTTCTCCATTCGAAATAATTCACAACCCAACTATCTCATACCCATAACTGCCCACTCATGTTCCACTCCTTCTCTCTGTAAAAACGCATGTCCAACACTAGAAACTACACCTTATATTGGAGTTTTAATTGATTGTCACCTTAATTTTAAACAACATATACATATGGTCTCATCTAGACTCCGAAAACTCATCTATATATTTAAAACTCTTCGCCACATAGCTAACAGTAACATCCTCAAACTTACCTACTTTGCTTTATGTCAATCACTAATAACCAACTGCATAACCTCCTGGGGAGGCATATATACATCAAATTTGCTAATCTTAGAAAGAGCCCAAAGAGCACTATTAAAAGTTAGCTTCTTTAAACCACGAACTTTTGATACGACTCTACTCTACACAGAGACCAAAGTCCTAACTGTCCGACAGCTATATATACTTTACACAGTACTGTCGGTGCACGTCAACACACCATTATCACATAATAATGACAAAAGAAGAAACCACAACGTCTGCGAGATTCCTTCACCTAAACTAGAATTTACTAAACACTATAACTACTTTCTTGGACCAAGACTATATAACGCAATCAATAAACAGATTAAAATAAACTCCCTTCCCTTTACTCTGTGCAAAAAAGCTGTATGTTCCTGGCTTGTGGGCAAGTGTTATAAAGATACAGAAAACCTGATAACATCAAGAACCTGATACTTTGATACTTATGTTATTGTTATTTTTTATTAAGGCTTTTATTAATTATTATTAAGGCTTATTAATTTATAAATGCAGTCAAACTATACTATTTATCATTATTTAATAATCATTTTAATGAATTATTAACTACCTTGCTTGTGATATTATTGTACATTTCGATCTAAATTCTGTTTTGGATTTTCATTCTGATGTTTTTGTTTATGTTAATTTAACTTTATTAATTTTTATTTAAAACTTGTTCTATATATTCTTTATTTTCTCAATGCAATTCTTCTAACATAGGGGTAAGTTAATTTATTAAACACAGACAGAACTGGATTCTAATGGCATGAAGCAAATGATAATTTTATATTACTTTAAATCCTATTGTTATAAATACTATTATTATTATTTTATTTTTTTTTGAAAATTTTTGATACTTATTATAATTAGAAAATTGAATCTAAAATGCTTATTCAACAACTGTAAATATCCACTAAATACCCCACTAAAACCTGTTATCTAACCATCTAATGTCGAATGCACTGCGGCCCTAAATACAGATTATCTCATAATCTAGTTAGGGCAACAGTAAAACAACTTGTAATCATAACGATTTAAGCCTAAATTGTTTAAGCATGAAATGTAATATACATTGTATTCTCAACTTGGCATGAATAAAGAAATTATAAAATTATAAAACAGTTCAAAACCGACCTGAAAATTTTAAAACTTGTTGAGTAAATAAAGGGAATCACATCCACTACATCATACACTGCAGCGAATTGCATCACAAATCTGTGGCAGCGGATATCATTTTGCAAGCAAGAGGAACATTGATTATCAAATTCACTTAATATCTTTAAATTCTCATAAGCCAATAATAATTTGAAATGTATTACTTCGTCATAACCTGGATAGAACAACTACTTTAGTACTTATATTAATCTATGAGAACAACCAATCACGGATTGATAATTGATCAACTTAACCACAGACTAAGAAGATTATGTTCATAAATTGCCAGCATTCAAAATAACATCAATCACAAATCATACATTGCAGCCACTGGAGCTGTCAATTATTTTCGTTCATAAATTAATATATACGTAATCTCGGCTCGATTTATTGTCTACTCTGCTGTTGGTTGCAAGAAATTACCCCTTTCTTTCCACCGGTTGTGAAAGTTTTTCATGGAAAATACTCGAAGAGTCAGTATCGTTTGGATTTTTCTCTCCTATCTAGGTGGAATGAGGGAGAGCCTTAACGTCCTTGTGAAGATGCGTTAGATTTACGACCATGTGGTCAGTATCGCCTGGATTTACCTCTCCTATCCTGGTGGGATGAGGGAGAACCTTTATGTAGTTGTGCAGATTCGTTACATTTACGACCGTGTGGTCAGTATCGTCTGGATTTACTTCACCTATCCTGGTGGGATGAGGGAGAACCTTTACGTACTTGTGCAGATTCGTTAGATTTACGACCGTGTGGTCAGTATCATCTGGATTTACCTCTCCTATCCTGGTGGGATGAGGGAGAACCTTTACGTACTTGTGCAGATGCGTTAGATTTACGACCGTTTGGTCAGTATAGTCTGGATTTACCTCTCCTCTCCCGGTGGGATGAGGAAGAACCTTTACGTAGTTTTTTTTTTTTTTATAAGTGACTAAACCCGCGTTTGACCTCAATCTCACCTGATGGTAAGTGACGATGAGGTCGAAGATGAAAGCACACGGGTTTAGGAAGGAACTGGCTCTTTATACAATATTGCCGGAACACATTACCGCCGGAGCGGTAACATTTGGCGGCAGACTTTATATAAAGGGTGGTCGCTAGCCAGGCGGACCCAGAAGGGATCCTACCACCAAGCAGATTGTGCAAATTCGTTAGATTTTCGACCGTGCGGTCAGTATCGTCTGGATTTACGACTCCTATCCCAGTGGGATGAGGGAGAGCCTTTAAGTCCTTGTGAAGATTCGTTAAATTTACGACCGTGTGCCTGCTTACTTCCACGACCTCGAAAGGGCTTTCTAACATTATGATAAGTGATGGCATGAGGGAGGACTTTTACTTAACATGACCTTATTTAAAGGATCCTTGACAGAAGCTAAAATAACCTAATATTTGTCCAATCAGGATTGTCAAAGCTTTGTATAACTTTAAGAATTTCAGAATAATTATGAGGTGTTTTTGAAACTACAGATGTGGCTGTAGGTTTTGTGAATCCCAGATCGTTCAGATTATGTTCGTCGATTATAGGATCATCATTATAAGATGTCTAACCGAACAAGATTTGTTACGGTTGGTGTGGAGCATCGGTGCAAGAAGTTTGCATACTCATGCCAACCTGACAAGATGTCACTATTATTTTTAATGACTGTGTTTTTTACTTGAAAGAAAAGTGTCAACCTAAATTGTTATAAAAAACTTATATAAACAATCTAAAAATATACCTAAATAAATTAATCCTTTTAAATCAATAGTGTCTTAATAATACAAAACGCGAGTGTATACTGTATACAGTGTATGTACTAGTGTGATCTAAAACTTGTGCCGTTGCTTGTTTTCAAGAACCAAATCTGCATCAATCCTGCTTCCACAGTTCTGCTATTTTTAAAGGTATTGTACATGTAATACCTTTTGTATATTTCAAGAGGTTATTGACGCCAGCAAGGATAACGATATGGATTATTCAGCGAAAATTGACATAGGAAAATTAACGGGCAAGGAAAATTGGTCCACATGGAAATACAAGATATCCATACTGTTAGACGGCGCCGAAAATGCCCTAGATGCAGTAGAAGGTAGACTACAGAAACCCACACTCGCGGCAGGAGCAGGTGACGCAGAAATCTCTGCTTATAATTCGGCCTTTGCGAAATATAAGAAAACAGAGACAAACGCTCTACTCATGTTGACAACTAACATGTCGGAAGACACATTGAAGAAGGTTATGAGGTACAGGACTGCGAGCGAGGTCTGGCAAGAGCTAAACCGACTATTTGATGGACAGACGGAAGATAGAGCATACGATTTATGTTTAGAATTTTTTGGACTGAAACGTGATATGGCAGATGATATTCCTACTCATATGTCTAAGCTGAAGAATATCTGGAACGAATTAAAAGCTGAAGTTGCTAAGACAGACGCTAATGCTAAGCTTCCCGAAATGTTTTTAGTCTGCAAGGTGCTAGATACGCTAGATGTTAGGTTTTTTAATTTCAAGTCAAGCTGGCTTATGCTAAAGCAGACTGATAGGACCATAGACAGTTTGACAAGTAATTTGTGCGCATTTGAAAGAAATTTAAGCAGTCAAGAGAGCTCCAAGCAAGAAGCACTAGTGACTAACGCACCCCCAGAGAGAAAAGTCAGAAGCATTAAGGACGAGCAACTGATCTGTAACTACTGTTCGAAAAAAGGACATAGAGTTCGTAAATGTAAGAAGTGGATTAGCGATGGGAGGCCACCTAAACCAACTTCAAGCACATCAGGAACCGGCTCGAAATCAAATCAAGTGCAACAAATTTCGTTGATGGTAAATGCTTGCGCGACGGGACAAGCACAAGATCGCGAAAGTTGGTTTGTGGATAACGGGGCAACAACACACATTGCGATTAGAAGGGATGGTTTTACGGATTATCATGAGTTTGATTCGGACCACACAGTTACAACTGCAGACGGGACGACTATTCCAGCATTAGGAAAAGGAACCGTAGTGGTAGAGTCAAATGTCAATGACAGAAAAGTTGATATAGCCCTTCGAGACGTGTGGTTTGTACCAAATCTGACGAAGAATCTTTTCTCGCCGCTAGCAGCGCATGACAGGATGCAGAAAAGCATCTTCACGTCAACAGCAAGAGAGTGCATGTTTTATGACAACGAAGGCACGACTGTGGCTATTGGTAAGAGAGTCCCATATGGCGGACTCTACAAATTGGAAATGAAGACGGTCATTTCAAAGGGGCAAAAGACCGTAGTCAATGTTTTAACTGGATCGAACATGTTGCAGTTATATCATGAGAGATTCGCACACCAGGACAAAAACCATATCATTCGCGTGGTAAAACGTGAGCTAGGTATTAAGCTGTGTCCTGACAAAGTCAAGTGTGAAGGCTGCATCTATGGGAAATCACAAAGAAAACCGTTCGGAACAAGGGAAAGAGCTTCAACATGCGGAGAACTTATACACACCGATGTATGCGGACCTTTTGCGAACAGCATTACAAAGTACAAGTACTTCGTACTATTCAAAGACGATTACTCCGGTTACCGCCAAGTCTATTTCATCAGACAGAAATCGGAAGTACAAGACAAGCTTGTACAAATGCTAGTTGAATCAAGGAATGCAGGACATGTTGTCAAGACTATACTAAGCGACAACGGTGGTGAATTTGATAACGAAGCAGTTCGGAAGATATTGGAAAAGCACGGTATCAAGCATCGACTGACAATGCCATATACCCCGGAACAAAATGGCTGTTCCGAGAGGGAGAACCGCACCTTAGTTGAGGCAGCGAGGTCGATGATGCATGCTAGAGGGCACCTTCCGCAGATACTTTGGGCTGAGCTCATCAATACAGCAGCATACGTGTTAAACCGGACTGGGCCTTCAAGAGTCGATGGAAAATGTCCGTATGAGCTGTGGGTTGGAAAGAAACCCAAGATTTCCCATCTCCGAGTTATTGGAAGCATCTGTTATGCTCACGTTCCAAAACAGAAACGAAAAAAGATGTGTAAAAAGGCAATAAAAGGATGGCTAATTGGCTATGAGAATGACGATGGTTACCGCATCTATGATGGAAAGCAGACTCAGAAGTCCAGGGATATAACCTTTGAGACAGATGTCGAGTTCAAGTTATCGATAAACACCCCTGAGTCAGAGGGAGCTCAAGATGAAGAAGGTGATAACGGACGCGTTATCATGCAAGAATACGAATCTTCTAACGTCGCAGATAGCAATGAACGAGGTTTAGAGGGAGTGAGATCAGAAAGAAACCAAGTTCAAGCTTCAGACGAAGAAGAGATCTGCAGAGAGGACAGATGTGCAATAGAGGACGATAACGACGACTTCATTGGGGCACAGGAAGATCTAGAAGTGATCGAGCCCGTTGCAGCCTCTCAAAGTAGTTACAATTTAAGAAACAGATCAACTATCGCGCGTCCAAAATGGTACGACGACTTTGTATGTACAGTAAGTGTCACAGGAACAGAGAGTTTTCCTGAAACATATAATCAAGCCATGAAGAGGGAGGACAGTGCCGAGTGGCTAAAGGCCATGGCGAGTGAAATGAAATCCCTTGCTGACAACGAAGTTTGGACGAAATGCGAACTACCTCCTGGAAGAGTGGCACTGCCATGCAAGTGGGTCTACAGAATTAAAAGAAACCCAGATGGTACGGTCGACAAATATAAAGCGAGACTTGTAGTGAAAGGTTTCAAGCAACGCAAAGGCTTGGACTATGATCAGACGTTTAGCCCTGTAGCACGAATGGCTACAATAAGAGCTTTACTGAGTGTTAGCGCCAAGGAGAAGATGCATCTCACTCAGTTCGATGTTTCCACAGCCTTTTTAAATGGAAAACTAGAAGAGGAGATCTACATGAAGCAGCCAGATGGGTACTCCGATAGTACTTCACGAGTCTGTCGACTGCAAAGGAGCTTGTACGGCCTAAAACAAGCACCTCGCTGCTGGAATTCATGTTTTGAAGAGATTCTTGTGAAGAAAGGATTTCAACAAAATGTTGCTGATCCCTGCCTATTTTCAAAGAAGATGGGAAACAAGAAAATACTGGTTGCCCTGTATGTCGATGACGGGTTGGTAGCCACGACTGATGAGGATCTCGCGAAGAAGTTTCTCAAGGACTTAGGAGATACGCTTAAGATCACGACAAAACTGGCTTCCTACTATTTAGGACTGGAGATTGCACGGTCGGATGATGGTTCAATCATGATCTCTCAGCAAGCCTATACTAAGAAGATCCTGGAACGTTTCCGAATGAACGATTGCAACCCAGTTACTACGCCTATAGAGAGGACTTCTGAAGCAGGGAAAGTGTATCAATCTGAAGAGAAAAGATTCCCCTATCGTGAGGCAGTAGGAGCACTGGTATACCTTATGACCGGTACGCGCCCCGACATAGCCTTTGCTGTCGGAGTGGCATCCCGCAAATTAGAAAACCCTACATACGATGATTGGCTGAGAGTTAAAAGGATATTCAGATATCTTAAAGGTACCATACAACACGGGATTAAGTATGGGTTAACCTGTAACGAAGACACCATCATTCAAGGCTACAGTGATGCAGATCACGGAGGAGATGAACTAACTGGACGCTCTACAACTGGAGTTGTCTGCCTGTTCGCCGGAGGAGCTGTATCATGGCTGAGTCAAAGGCAAGCTTCTGTCGCTATTTCAACCACTGAAGCCGAGATTGTAGCAGCCAGTGAGGGAGCTCGTGAGTTAATATGGCTTGAGAGGATTTTCAGTCAACTTACCGAGACACAAGGTACACCAACATTAAAAGTGGACAATGAGGCTGCAATTAGGCTTGCCCACAATCCCGAATTCCATAAACGGACGAAGCACATCCGTATACGACATTTCTTTGTTCGTGAAACTGTGCAAGAAGGACTGGTCAATGTGATAAAGACAAGCTCTGCTGACCAGCTCGCCGACATTCTAACGAAGGCGGTTCCGAGGCCAAGGCTTAATCTACTGAGCGATGGACTGGGACTCTGTTCACCCTTGCACCAATGAGGGAAAGTGTTACGGTTGGTGTGGAGCATCGGTGCAAGAAGTTTGCATACTCATGCCAACCTGACAAGATGTCACTATTATTTTTAATGACTGTGTTTTTTACTTGAAAGAAAAGTGTCAACCTAAATTGTTATAAAAAACTTATATAAACAATCTAAAAATATACCTAAATAAATTAATCCTTTTAAATCAATAGTGTCTTAATAATACAAAACGCGAGTGTATACTGTATACAGTGTATGTACTAGTGTGATCTAAAACTTGTGCCGTTGCTTGTTTTCAAGAACCAAATCTGCATCAATCCTGCTTCCACAGTTCTGCTATTTTTAAAGGTATTGTACATGTAATACCTTTTGTATATTTCAAGAAGATTAAGATAAGATTCTTTAAAAATGCTACATCTTAGATTAACTGTCCTATTATGCCGTAATTATGATTCCGCTTTCGATTCTGACGGTAACGGCGCGAACGCTTTTGACTAGAAGAATTACTCGAGCTTCTGATCCAGAACTACTAGACGAAGAACTACTCAAATTCGTCATCCTTGAGATAGTTTGCACATATGAAGTACTAGTACCTACTACATTGTTTTGATCACTTATTTTTAAACCACGATGCAAATAATAAATTTTGCTTACCAAAGGAAACTAAAAGGTAGATAAAAAACAATTCTAAAACGAACGTTAACAACGTTAAACTTATTTTGGAGCAGGTATAACATTTTATAAAAATTGAATTATAAATTATAACACGTTGCATTATAAATAACAATAGCCGTGCGAAATTTATCAAAGAAAACACATAGGCAAGTAAAATAATTAAGATAAAATGAACTCACCAATTTCAGCTTTATTCCGAAACAAGTTTTAGAAAGATAAATATGTACCTTCAGTAAACACTGTGTCTTCTCTGATATAGACAAGTTGTCAGGACAAGAACAACGACGTCAATGTGTCAAAATCCTAACGCATTCAGCATAGCTGCTACCTGTGTGGTGGTGGGGTAAAGAAAGAGAAGGCAATAGAGTAGGTATATGAAGGAAAGAACGTGCGAAAAAAGGACAGAACGATGGTATCTCTCTCTCAAGTATTATTAGGCTTCAAATTAACGGTCAAGTTATTTAATTTGTAAATAAATGCAAACTGGTTTTTCAAATGTGGTTTTTGTATATTTTAGTGTGCTGTTGTAAATTCATATATTTTTATTTTCAAAACAAAATTTGAATGAATTTCAAGCTATGATTGAAGCCTTGTCAACGTCAGGTTTGTTTAATTTCAGAACACCACCACAACACAATATGGCGACTGCTATCTGCGTACGGGAGTGTCTGTAGTTTCTGTGGCTGTTTTGTATTTATTCGTGAGTTTCATAGTGATTTTTATATTCCATAAAGTCAAAGACTTCAAAATCAATATTTCTTAGAAAATTTTGAGTTGGAAGTCTTCAAATTGGACTTTAGAAGGAATTAAAATAAGAGAATGCAATGTCGAATACGGCCCATTGCCTACTACACCTATCTATACGGAGATCTACATATAGATACATTAGTTTGGGGCCGATTGATAGGTAGCGTTAGTAGCAAATGGGATCCCAAAAAGTCTGCAAGAGGGCTCTCTATTCCTAAGTATAATATTTCTCTATGGCAGCTAGGCAAGTGATGCAGAATCCCCAGTAACGGTCGACCACTGTGGCGCCACTGTCGAAATCAAAAAACTACTTTTATTTTATCAATTAAATAAATAAATATTTCTAACACTCACACAACATTATCTAGCCCAAATTAAGTTTCTTAAAGACATTTTGTTATGGATACTAAATAACTGATATACTTAAAAAATATATAAACATACATATTTTTTATTAAAATAAACTTAAATAAACATACAAACGTCCATGACTTGACGATTAATGTCTGTTGTTCATCACACAAATATCCGCCGCCGCCGGGATTCGAACCCAGGACCCCTGGCATAGAAGGCAATGTATGTTACCGTTACACCAGCCGGTAATCAGTCAATTAAAGTAGGTACTTTTTGTTATTATTTTTAACATATCTCTAAATATTTGCGAATGCTGCTTTGTAGGTTAGGGGGACTACTTGATAAGAATATCTGAAGAAAGAAGAGGCGAAACATAAGTTTTGTTACATTTATTAGATGCGATCAAGCTAAATAAAGTTTTGAATTATAAACAAACGTAAACAATTTAGTCTAATCAATGTAAATAATGAATTTAAATACATGTTTCTCCATTGTAAAAAGGAAGTAAATTGTTCCCTTGTCTCTGCCTACCCCAAGGGGAGAATGGCGTGCGGCTATGTATGAATGTATGTAAGTCAATTACAACATCTAGTAAAAAAAAATCTGTTTTCGGTACTTTATTAGATACCAATACATTCACCGAGTTGTGAAAATGTTATCAGGTCGTGATCATTCTTTATGTTCTGAACTTTTACTAATATAATATATATGTATATACTGGTATGTCTTTGGTCCTAATTTATAAAGGTATCACTTGCAGTGTCGTAATATTTAAATATTATTTCTCAAAGATTTAAATCTTTAAGAAGTGTATCCATGATTAAAAGATCCCAAACTTGAATATTTAATTCACACACATTTTCCTTTTGATATCCCATGCAACGTCTTACGTAGTATTTCGGCAAACTTTCATCTATTTCATAGAAGTAGGAACTAACATCTAGCGAAAAAAGCATCTAGCTTTGATGAGTTGTAATAAAATCCTCGGGCGTCGTGACATCATCTAAACTGAATCTTGGCCACTCTTCACCGAATTCAATGTACTGCATTTCTGTTATTAGTTCAACTGTGGTCGCTTTCTTGGATCTAAGAAACCTTGTGAAATTCATCAGGGTCACGTAATCATGGAAACTTGAAGTATCTTGGTCTAGCGTAACGTCTTCATAACTCGTATTGTCACTCGCATTCGATAAAAATCTACTTTCATTGGATATCGCTCTGCATTCAATACGCATAAATACTATTAAAAGCAGTGTATAGAAAAGAAAAACAAACCTTCTGGTCATATTGGGGGTAAAAAATAACAAGGTAAATCAGATATTAAGAACTGAAAATTGTACATAATTTTTGATTGAATTCACCGAGCTGTCATTATTACAAAATTATTGTATCAAGAGGAAAGAGTATTTATTCGGTATGACCGAAAGCCGATCAAAATAGCAAAATCAGGGGAAAAAATTCATGTCTTTCTTAAAATTGGCGTCGTGGCATCCAGATTGACAGTTTTAAAGTCCTCAAGGGTAGCTGTGTGGTGTGCTGAGGGTTGGGTTATGGTCCCTTTTTTCTGATTTTTACCAATGTAAAAATATAAAAACTAAAGACCTGTCGTGTTTGCCTACATTTTTTATTTATAATAAGGACCTTGATAACAAATGATGGCGTTTTTTTCTCAACCACGGGTTCCACCTGCACAATCCTACTTGAAGACAAAAGTATCAATTCCGAATGGTATTCTATCATTTGTTTACCTAGAGTGCTAAGAAGAATTAGAATTAGTTCACACAAGACGACCAAAAAGCCGCGTTCACCTACATTATGACAATGTTTCTTCATACAGGGCCAACAAAACAAAATAATTTTTAGCTTCCGAAATCTTGCACATATACCTGACTTTTTACCCCGAGGTTCCACTTTTACCAAATCCGAAGAGGCAGTAGAAAACATGCATTTAGATCTGTAGTCCTCCTTTTATAAAAATTGGTTAGATCGCGTGAAAAAATTGAAAAAAATGTAAAGGAGAGTATTTTGAATAGCAATAATCATAATATTTGGTTATAACATGTTATTTTTTTAAGAAACGAAAAACTTTTAGTTTAATTCACGGATTCGATAATCGCGATAAATCCGGTTAAAAAGTATTTTATTTAATAGTATGAATCGCGAAAACTTGAGACAATATCTATACATATAATAAAATGGTAGGAAAGTCAAAACTGTACATTGAATATTTTTTTAAAAAAATACTTGGGGTATGATCTACAATCGAAACAGAAACAAAAAATATAGTTTTTAGAATTTTTGTCTGTTTGTCTGTTTGTCTGTTTGTCTGTTTGTCTGTTTGTCTGTTTGTCTGTTTGTCTGTTTGTCTGTTTGTCTGTTTGTCTTTCCGGGATAAACTCAAAAAGTACTGCATGGATTTACTTCAAATTTGGCATGAAGATAGTTAAGAAGTCGGGTCAACATATAGGCTACATATTATCACGCTAGCAGTGTTATAATCGTAGGTGCGTTTGGTGCTGCATAGCGTTCACGCAGACGACGTCGCGGGCAGCAGCTAGTTAAACATATATATATAAGTTATAATATAACAAGCAAAAAGAATATACAAATACAAATAAAAATTAAATTATACAAATCATTATTTTTGTCTAAAAGATACAACAAGGTCTAATATAATATTATGGTGATAAATGAATAGCCTTTAGTCGTTTTTTTAAAAAAGCGATGAACTTTGCACTTTGAATGTAAGATGGTAAGTTATTCCATAGGATTGCTGCATTTACTGTGGAAGAAATCAGAGGAATGCAGTGGAGTCGCTAAGAGCATATTATTTGATTAACCTAGATTTCTCTCATGACCTTCATTACAAAAATTAAAATGATTTTTAATACAGCGGTGAGTAAGAATTGAACAGTATTCCATAAAACAGAGAAAGAACGTGTGTATTCCTGCGAAGGCGAATTGGGAGCCATTAAAGCATATTGCGGAAGTCTAATACGTGGTCATACTTACGTAAAGAAAAAATAAACCTAATACATATATTTTGTAGGCACTTTTGCTTGCCTAATTGCTCCTCGGTCAAATCGATATAAGTTACATCTGCGTAATCCAGTATGGGTAATAAAAGAGACTGTACGAGCGCAATTTTTGTCGGAATTCGCAAGAAGTATCGTAGGCGTCTCACAGACCTGAGTGCAGCAAATATCTTCTTAGTAACGGAGTAAGTCCATTAGTACTCCAAGGTTTTTAGAATTAATGGTGCTATCGGAAGGGGCCGCCCTAGGTGAATGTGCGCCGATCAAATTGGTGACGTTCCTAAAAGGGCCTATCGATCATGTACTTATTGATCATATAACGAGGTAGGTATGTCTGGATCATAGCAACTGGTGTTCCCTTGTCTCTGCCTGCCCCAAAAGGAGACAGGCGTGAGTTTATGTGCGTTTGTATGTTATAATGATATAATTCATTATTGTTAATTTTCTTTATTTCAGGATAAATAACGCGGCTAACTAAATGCGAAGAAATTTGATTACTGGTGCAGTAAAATTTGGGCTCCGCTTAAATGCGAAAATGTATCCAAAACAGAGGCGGGCAGTTGGACGTGAATTATAATGTGAACAAATGTGTAACTTTTGTTTTATTTTTCTTATACTAATAAATAAATTAAGTTAAATAAGTGTATAGTCGGATAAGGATCTTTTGGCGTGTGGCAAAAATTGGAACTATATAACCACTGTCTTGGACAATGACATTTCAAGACTTTAACCGCTCATAATAATAATAAGAAAAGACCGAAAAGCAACGCAAATACTTCAAACTTGCACACGAGGTGATCGAAATGTGGGGGTTTGTGTCTACCGAAATCATCCCGGTTGTAATATCCGCAAATGTGGTTGTGGTTGTTTTGACCACAACCACACTGGTCAGACACCTTGAAAGGCTGGGATTTGGCAGTGGTTCGCTTCTAGTACGCATGCAGAAAGCGGTATTGCTCGATACTGCCCAAATCGTTCGCCGGTTTCTTTCTCTCTTGCCCTGGATACCCGACTGACTGGTCTTATTGTCGGGACTCTTCCGCCGAAAGGCGTGTTGATTTTAAAATGCCGAATAATAATAATAAATATTCTTTATTGCCACAGAACTCACAATTGTTGTGTACATATTAATACTATTTATAAAATAATGACGCCATGTTATGTTTCTTTTTAAATTTTAAGATTAATCTTAAGGTTGCCTGGAAGAGATCACTTTGAAGTGATAAGGCCGCCCATATTGCACCATTTCTTGTAACTGTATTACTGTTTGTTTTAAAATACTTCACCATTCTATGCAAATGGCAATAAAAGTGTTTGAATTGAATTGAATTGAATTGTTATTGTGCATCAATATTAAGATATGAAACACGTAAAAATTTACAAATTGTGGGCTTACTTATTATAGTTATAGCAGTGAAGAAGTTGTTTTCAGAAAGAAAGCAATTTAACGTCCTAATAAATCCATTTGTAAGAGTAAAGAAGCAAGTTGCCTGTGAAACGTTTACATATTGCCATACTTTGAAAATATATTTTAGAATATAACTTCTTTTATACTATACCAGCTACTCTATAAAGCTTATTTTATTCACGCAAAACAGTGAATAAAAAGGCCTTTTATTCACTGTTTTGGTGTTTGATAATGATAATAATAAGAAAATTACGCTTAGTTTCAGTCATTGCTATAATTTTAATGTCCATTTCAATCAATGTAACATTTCTTATTTCTTGATTAAATTTCTATTTTCGCTTAAATTATGTCTTTTTCTCGAAGTCATGGTATAAAGTAGAGTATGCAACTCCTGAATAAAGTACGAATTTATATCGAGGGCCATGAATCACTCGCGTCGTTCAGGATTCTAACAGTAATCTCGCTACGCTCGTGATTCAATCGTTAGAATCCTTCACTTGCTCGTGACTCATCTACGGCCCTCGCTTTAAATCCGTCCTTTACTCACTAGTTGCATAATATACTATTATTATTAGAATTTCAATAAAAAAATAATTATTACTCACCTGCTCAGCATGTCCACATAGCTGCACACTCCAGGAATTGATGGAGGCTAGCGATGGTGCTGTAGAGGTGGCGAAATTTTGGAGGAATAAAATTTGAATTTGTATCGACTCGCAAGAAGAAGAATAAAAAAATAAGATTTCAGGAGAATTGTCTTTTTAGAAATGAAAAGTGACGAAAGATAAGCAGATGTTTTTACAATCCTTTAAAAATACGAGCATTTCTAGATATGTGTAGGAACCTTATAAAGAAAGTAGTGGTGATGACGATGAGGAAAACAATTCATCATAAAAACATTTTAATATCATATCACTTTATGTTTAAATATAATATTTCCTTGCTTAATCATATATTATATCTTCCATCCTGTGTTTTTGTGCCATTATCGTTTTTCTCATAGTTTACGCATCTTACATAAATAAAATAATTTCTGTATCCAAACTTGAAAAAAAAACTAAAAGTTTACGCATTCATATTTTTCCCTAATAATAGGAAAATTTTACTGAATGGTAACCCTTATTTAACCCTCACGCCCCTTTCATCGCCTATGAAAGAAAGATCGCGGTCAAGAGGTACACGCTCAACAAACGAGTTGAATTTGACGTTGTTAAGATCTTCCAACTTCTCTATCTTGATCCGGATCATCGTCTTCGTCTTCAAGTACTTCATAGAGTCAGCAACCTTGGTAGTATAACGGAGACGCAAAATATAGGTAGGTACATGTACGTCAACGTTACAGTGGGACGAAGAAGAAAACACAACACAACATATTTATTCTGCACACGAACAATTAAACAGGCTCCTAGTTTAGTTCTGGCAGTTTCATAATTGGTTGAACCAATTTCTATCACATAATGCAGAACATACCAAATATTTATATTTGCTTTGTAACTAATTTATAATAAATATTTCCGGTATTAAAAAATAATAACATAGTTGATTTGTTTTTCATTTACATGGCTCATATAAGCTCAAAACTATGATGTATATTTCCATGTAATTATAGAAAAATCTAAGCAGCAAGGGGTTAAATTTACTCCTATGGAAATTGTTCTTTCATAGTGACTTATTGGCATTTTGAAATTGTTTACGATGTGAAACCTACACAAAAAAAATTAAGCATAAACAGTCGATATTTAATTTATCGATAAAACGTGACCATACACACCCATTTAAATGCTTAAAACGCTGCGCAGCTGGTCCCATAGTGACGCACTTCTATCGACTTTCGTTGGGATCTGGTTAGGCCCTCAAGTCTTGGAAGCTTGCCATTATACAGCAGGGACCTATCCTTAGCAGGTAAACTATGCTGATCCTGTCAACTATTGACTAATTTCAATCACCTCCATGCTTTGCAACGTCTGGAACCTTTATTGAATAATCGACTCCTGGCATACCTCGAGACCAACGAGCTCCTAAGCGATAGCCAATATGGTTTCCGCAGTGGACTGTCGACCTTGTATGACACTCACTTATGGAACGAGGCCTTGGTGAAGCAATAGCTTTATCTTTAGAAATTTCCAAAGCCTTTGACAGGGTTTGGCATGTTGGTCTCTTAAGAGCCCACCGCTCGCTAAGTCAGACTCTACATTGGGTTCGGCAAAAACATCGTGCTATTTCACTCAGCTTCACATACAGGTTGACATGGGTTGGTGAGACACATGATGTATTGTTACAGAAATCAAAACACAAAATATTTTAAAATGCTTTTGGGACATGTGTTCTTATGAAAAAAATAGCTTCTTAATATCCCAAAAAATAAATTATTTGTAGTAAGTAGGTAGTAAATAAACTAGGTCCGTTTAACATATAATTTTAATATGTTCTTGAATAAATACGAATTATCCATGCCAAAAATTGAGTGAAAATTGGGGTTGAAATATGGATTTTTAAATGATAATAAATTTATCAAGTTTTCTTTTAGCATTATACTGACTAACAACAAACATAGATTATGTCAAGATCAAACTACATTATACTTATTTTTAAGCTATTGCATAGCTTCTATCGCTGGCCTTGAGCTTGGGGACCGAATCCAGAAATTCCGTAACGAAAAAAACCTAACACCCCTCACTCCGACCGGCACAGTGGTGATACTTTTATTTCATAACTTTACATGCGGGCTTTAATAAACAATCAGCACCATCTACTAGGAACTTGTGGAACTTCATATAAGATCAATCATTAATAGTTAAATATAAGAATTTTAATAGCAATAATGTGTTATACAGGGTGTGGCGTAATGAGTGGATAATCCTTTACCGACGGTTGGGGGGCATTGCGGCTGTTCTGAAAATGACAATTTGTGTTCAGTAAAAGTGTCACGGTTTTCGAGGTTTTGGGCATTTTTTAAAATTTGAAAAAAGTTAGGCCTTTACCCACTCTTTTAAGTGCCAAATTTACAATACAAAGAATTTTCTCAATCTGTTTTCTCAACAGCATTCAGTGATAGTGGTGCTATCGAACTTAAACTACCTATTTTGTAGGATAGCCAAAGTTTTTTTAAATTTTATTTTTTAACGTACAGTTTGTGCTAAGTTCTATTTTTTTCCCTAACTTTGGTACCTCGTGGTGTAAAAAAAATGTACAGTGACATAAGTGCCTAATTTATTAAATAATAGCCTATTTTATTATAATTCCAAAATAGTATAATTTACGATATTTCTAGCTCTCAATTTAAAAATATTGCATTTAAGGTGAGTCAAGGTAAATTTTCTTAGGAGGTTCTCTTACGCAAAATTATTACTATTTGTAATAGTTTTAGTTCATCTGCCTTTGTGTTCACAAAACCGACTCCTCCGTCAAGTTGAATAATAATTCTAGGAATCATAGCGCACCTGCTACTAAAGCTAATGTTTTGGTTTCTTCTTTCATTTAACGAGTAAAAAAGATAAAAAGATAGTGACTCTATTGTTTGTCCTGGGGTACCTACTCTACCTGATTTTAGGGTTCGTTATGGTATGGGTGTAAGTTCTCCTGTCTTTAAATCCTGTGCACCGTCCTCGTTGATATTCCTGTACGTCTGGAAATCGCTCGTACTGATGTGGTCGGGTCGGCTTCTATCTCTTGGAGTACACTTTCATCGTCACGTATAGTAGTTGGCCTCCCCGAGCTAGTACCGCCGATGCCACTTCCCGGAATTCGACCTACCATGTATGCATTATGCACTCTCATAAAAACTCTGTAATCGGGATGGCGTGCATGGGGAAACCTTTGCCGATACAGTGCTGCAGCTTGACTGGTATTACCGCAACATTCACCGTAAATAAAATGCATTATAGCATACTCCATCGGAGTGTACGGTATGTTGCGAGACCCAACACCAAATCACCAATTTCAAATCACTAGGCAAATCAAGTCCAAGGTCACAGAAGTAAATCGATAAAGTTAATGTCCAAATCACAAAAAAAATTAAGTCCGAGGTCACAGGCCAAATCGTAAATTAATTCCAATCCAAAGCAGAGCAAAAACGCGGGCGCACGAAAGTAGTATGATAGCACACTGGGGTGACGCAGGCAAGCAGCTAGCCAAGGTAGAGTACCCCAGGACAAACAATAGAGTCACTATCTTTTTATCTTTTTTACTCGTTAAATGATAGAAGAAACTAAAACATAAGCTTTAGTAGCAGGTGCGCTATGATTCCTAGAATTATTATTCAACTTGACGGAGGAGTCGGTTTTGTGAACACAAAGGCAGATGAACTAAAACTATTACAAATAGTAATAATTTTGCGTAAGAGAACCTCCTAAGAAAATTTACCTTGACTCACCAATATTAAATGCAATATTTTTAAATTGAGAGCTAGAAATATCGTAAATTATACCATTTTGGAATCATAATGACATTTTTTTTACACCACGAGGTACCAAAGTTAGGGAAAAAAATAGAACTTAGCACAAACTGTACGTTTAAAAATAAAAATGAAAAAAACTTTGGCTATCGTACAAAATTGGTAGTTTACGTTTGATAGCACCACTATCACTGAATGCTGTTGAGAAAACAGATTGAGAAAATTCTTTGTATTGTAAATTTGGCACTTAAAAGAGTGGGTAAAGGCCTAACTTTTTTCAAATTTTAAAAAATGCCCAAAACCTCGAAAACCGTGACACTTTTACTAAACACAAATTGTCATTTTCCGAACAGCCGCAATGCCCCCCAACCGTCGGTAAAGGATTATCCACTCATTACGCCACACCCTGTATGTAATTGATAGACAAGAATATATAAAAGACAAATATTAAATAAAAAAAAAATATTTGATGGAAATATAATATATTTAATTATGATTAACATTAATTAAAGGGCTGCCTTTTGTTGTGCTAGAAGATGTAGTTTATAGTTAAATTTAAAGGTCGAGAAGCTTATTATTTTTTTAAGTAGTGGATGGATATTGTTCCAACATTTGGTTGCAGCATATTTGAAACTACCCCGAAAATTGGACGATTATTGCATTAATAAAATAATATAAATAAATAAATAAACAATTATAATTGCATAAGTTGACAAAAAATGCTATGCAATAGCTTTACCGCGGCAGTCTCCGAGTGCCACACGTCTTTTTTTTGGAGTTTACCAGTAAATAATGACATTATGAGGCTGGTATGTTTGCATAGAAAAATATATTAAATGAGAACTCTTAAGTAAGCTTCCAGCTTCCAGCTTACAGCATATCGATTGGGCTAACTTCCTATCCAAAATGATGACTCGTCATGCTGCTATTCGTTGGTTTACATCCATACATAACGTCACGCCTGTATCCCTTATGGGGTAGGCAGAACACCAGGGGTTACAAGACCATTTGATGTCACGTTTGACAAATTTGGAGGTATTATAAAGATGGAGAGAGACTATTGCAGTGACAGGGGGTCAGCTTGTCGACCAAAACAACGCCTTTAAAACCTCTGTCCCTTAACTGACTTTTACAGTATGCCTGGGAAGAGAAGCAGCTGGAACATTCTAAGTTTTTCTTTCGCTCCCAGTCCAGCATGGTTTGAACTAATTTAAATGTAAATATGAGGTGATTGGAACAGTCAATTGACGGAGAGTATTCAACAAAAATAATCGTTGAAACTTGAATTATATATCAAATTTAGAATTTAGGATGTTGTGCAGCCAACCAAAAGATACCTTATCCATAGGGATACGAACAGTTATGAACGTAAAACAAAACAGGCACAGTTGTGTATCAACACTGGGAGAAGCTCTTGACGGATACATTTATATAAAGGTCCAAAAGAAGATGTCCATCACTAAAATCATGTTTTTATATTTATTTTTGTTTGTCTTATTTAATTTTAAGTAAATTAATTAAATTTAATAAAATGATATAGTTTGTTCCTATGATATTGTAATGGCATAATTTCTGTATTTCTGTTGATACTTATAATGATAACGATTTGATAATTTAGTTATTTAACTCTATTAATAAGTGATTAGTTATAAATATTTTTACTTTTTCTATTTATTTTTATTTTTATATTTTACTTTACTTTATTTTTCTTAAATATTTTTACATAATTGATGAAATAATATTACTAGTACTAAGTTATGGAGGAGCGGGTCTCCTGGCACATGCAATATGCTTGAAAGGAGAGTCCCAATCTACTTGTGTTATTTATGAGTTTTTATAATAGTTACAAACGACTTTCAAAAACAAATTCGGATGATTAATTTTGGCTCACCCTGTACAATACGTGAATTGTGGCAGAAGAAAACTGACCCTCTATTTTCATTTTATTCTGTGCGTTTGCCTTGACATTTACAATTAGAACCATAAATACTCTTTTCATTGCTTTATAATCAAATATTTGACTTCCCGATCAAATATCCTTAAAAAAATTACTTAGAATTTAGAGGTTATGTAATTATTATATGTAAAAAAAATAAAATAATAAATAGTATAGATCAGTGGCTTTTCTCTATTACTATATATGATATAATAGGCATAAATAAGTAACAAACAAAAATGAAGATACATTTTATTGCTATTCATATTTTTAATATGCATTTTTTTTATGTAATGTGTATCGAAAGTAGTTTTGTGTCTAAAATCAGATATTTGTTCGATAAAAGTGCAAAAAGTAATAATAACAGCAGAATCAACGAAACTATAGTAAATACCACCCACAAATCTTTACTGAAAATTACTAAAGAATTTGACAAACTTATTAAAGATTTTGATTCATCAGATTTAGAGAAGGTCATCAAAATATTAACCACTGTGAGCTTAGAAGAGACCAAAGCTACCACAGTCAAATTATTAACAGAAGAACCCCAGTATACTGATTGGGAAGAAAATTGGTCAGAAGCCACATTTTTAGCAGATAGCAATGTCACACGAACTTCAACTACTGTAAACGATACGCGTGAAAGAAAATTCATTAAAAAAATGAAATTGAAAAAACTGAAAGATATAATCAAAGACGTATTTAAGAATGAAGACCCGTCCCTACTTGAGTCGGAGATCGATAATGAAATCAATAAACATGCACAAGTGAACTATTTAGGGCATTACTCTGGAAGTCCGAAAACGGTTTTAAGAACAAATCTTAGTATTGAAAATGTGAAACCCCTACTGCCACATTCTTCGACCTTGGAATTTAATTTTACAACGGAAAAAAATACCCACACCTCTCATAGCCATGCGACCAATAGGTCCAGAAAACCTTTACTAAAAATTACTAAAGAATTTGACAAACTTATTAAAGATTTTGATTCATCAGATTTAGAGAAGGTCATCAAAATATTAACCACTGTGAGCTTAGAAGAGACCAAAGCTACCACAGTCAAATTATTAACAGAAGAACCCCAGTATACTGATTGGGAAGAAAATTGGTCAGAAGCCACATTTTCAGCAGATAGCAATGTCACACGAACTTCAACTACTGTAAACGATACGCGTGAAAGGAAATTCATTAAAAAAATGAAATTGAAAAAACTGAAAGATATAGTCAAAGACGTATTTAAGAATGAAGACCCGTCCCTACTTGAGTCGGAGATCGTTAATGAAATCAATAAACATGCACAACTGAACTATTTAGGGCATTACACTGGAGGTCCAAAAACGGTTTTAAAAACAAATCTTAGTACTGAAAATGTGAAACCCCTACTGCCACATTCTTCGACCTTGGAATTTAATTTTACAACGGAAAAAAATACCCACACCTCTCATAGCCATGCGACTAATAGGTCCAGAAAACCATTCGTACACTTTCTTGAACCGTTTCCCTCATTGCTAAGGCGAGTAGACCATATTCTCGACAAAGTAGACCTAGAATTGCATTCGCCACCTTGGATGAGATACGAACCAATGCAATTGCGAGAGAAAACAGGACAAAAAATATATCTGGATACAGGCAAGTACCTATCTCTTTAATGTTTATCAATATATAGGGTTACAGGTTAAGTCGATCTAGATCCGTTAAGGGAGTGTAGGGGTCTTTTCTAAATGATTTCACTATGAAAACCCCCCGAAACTAATCGTTTTCGAGATAATCGGCATTTAGTGCGCTTTTTAATTATTTTTATTGGTTTTTTACATGCGCTTATAAAACTAATATTTTTCCTACGAACATAAACAAAATCTTAGATTTTTAAACCTTGTTGGGTATTTAACAAAACGTTGATGTTTTGAGCCCATCTGCCAAACCTCTGCTTCATAGGAAATTTCTAGATTTTCTGATCTGTCAGTAAATTACGTAGGATTTTATTTCCTAAGTTCATATGGCATAACTAAAAAAATATTTTGAGCATTATTTAATTTAAAACTGAAAATAAAATATGATTCATATAATAATAATATTAATCAGGGTCTTTTCCGTCGAAAGGCGAGTATTTATAAGTATGCATAATAATAATAATAATAATTGGCTATTCTTATAAAATAAATTAAAGGTCGATTATTTCGAAAACGATTAGGTTTGTGGTAGAGTATTTCATACTGAAATAAGTTAGAAAAGACGGGTCCTACTCGCGAAATCAAATATCAAATATTCCTTATTTCGTAAGTATTTAAGTACATTTGAAATAAGTCAAACAATTTACAAATCGACCTGAATCTACCACCACTTCGGAAAGTCGAAGTGGTAAGAAACTCGACAGCTATCATCTTTTGAAAATAAGAGAAAAAAAAAACACAATAACAATTTACAGCCAGGGAATACCATCTTCTTGCATCCGGATATCTTATAGTAAACCTTTTCACATAACACTTATCCTTAAATCTATCGAAGGGTTAATCTTAAATATTTTGAAATTTTATTATAAAATAAAGCGTACACATTGACCCATGAACGAGTTGATCTACTATTATATTTATACAATTAGGCAATCAAGTATTAGACAGAAACGTAGACATAGATATAGAGGTAAAGATAGGAGCAGAGATAGACGTAGCGATAGAGGTGAGAGAGAATACAGATAATGTGGATGGATATGAGGATAGTTCTGGACAAAGACAGGACGTGGTCGTGGACTTGGAGATGGGGAGTCAAATTCAAAAAGGTCATAAAGTCATCAGCCAAACGACCTGGCACTGACCTGCCGCCTGAGGGAGCATGACGTTCTTGCTCAAACTTACATCACAACTTTACATCACCTCTCCTGCCATTCTGGAATGTTGACTTCTTCATAGAGATGACCTCGTTTGTTTCTTCTTTCAGATATGCCAGAAATTCAGTCGTTTTTAATGTATCCCCAATCACGTGATAGATGGTGGTGGGAATATGGGAAACATTTTATGCATTGGTATTTCTGGCACTGTACGAATTGGATGGTTCATTGGAAGAAAAACCCACCAAGTGCTCTTAAGTCAATCAACAATCTGAATGATCTGGATATCAAGGATCATGAAAAGTATAGAAAATACAAGGAAAATTTATACTTTACTTTTTGTTCTTGGTTACTGAGCAGTAATAAAACAAATACTATAATCAAGCCAATGATTGATGGGCCGTTGAGTAAAAAAAGCCAAATATCTATTAAAAAACTCTCCCTACGACAAAGGAATGACAAAGAAGTTGGAGAGTGCTTCTATTGTGGACGTTTGCAAGTTGAAAGAGTTCGACCTACAAGAATTTGTCATCGGGCTTTTGTAGATATTAAATATTTTAAATTCAAACACTGGCTTAAAGCAAAATGTATATTTAGACCAGAATATAATGATACATACACCATGAATAGTACAATAATTAAATCAGGTTATATTAGTTTGTTTGGAAGATTCTATACGAATATGTGCGTCACTCATTTCACCGATGTCGGAGAATTGTACACAGCCCGTGGCTGTAGACGGCAATTTGTGCGTAAAATGGATGCAAAAGATAAAGTATATATTCAGTCTACTTATGACGCGCTAGACACGTCTCTATTTAAGACTAACAAAACCACTTGTGCGGTGACTCCGTATTCGCAATTTATTCCCTTTACAAGGGCAAAATCAGGTCTTTTCGTAAGGGCATATGCTTGTATCTGCACCGGCGAACTTTGTAATTCTAGTTGTAGATTATTGGATTTTATTGAGTTGCCATATTTTATAATTTTATTTGTTTTTAATCTTTATGTACGCTTTAGAGAATAATTTAACTTATTAAAATAGTTTTTACAATTCAATATTAGTTTAATTCATATTCTACTGGATTTTTAGTGTGCCGGTTGATTGCAAAATTGAAATCAACTACGACATGTAGCCCATTGAAATAAGCAAAAGCAGGAGAAAAAGGTCATGTAGTTTTGAAAATTGGTACAATTATAGTTTGTGGCATCCAAATTAACACACTAAAAGTTTTCAACGGTGGGAGGTGTGCTGTCGGTGTAGAGGGGGCAGAAAGTCCCTATTTTCAGATTTTCACTCATATCTCGAAAGCCTGTACAAATAGGGTAATAGTTGCTTCCGACCAAATTATATTCATAAAAAACGACGCATAACTTTGTATGAAAGCTGGTACCCGACTGAATAGATATGTGTGATGTATCGTTGAAAAGATTTCATCTTCTAGAACAATAATTGGTATGGCGCCTGTGTTGATTCCGAGTCCAAGCTGATAAACAACCTAATAGAATTAATCAAAATCTCCAAAAAAAATTAAAAAAACAAACTTAATTCAGGTGTGCAACAGATAATCAGAGCGGCGGTGTCGCTTACTATCTATGCTATAGGTGATCCGTCTGCAGGCATAGCACGGCTTGTCAAGACAAGACTTGTGTCACAGTTTATATCACAATTTGAGTGACATAATTGCTTAGTCTTATACAGCAGCACGGGGCAAGTTTAATTTATCTAGAATGCGTGACAAACACATCTTGACAAATGTTTAAGACTTCTTTCAAGATCTATCTCTTATTTAAGCATGGCGGCATCGTTTTGTTTATTTTTGTCACAATTTGAAACATCGCCAAACATTTTTTATCACTGCGGTTCGGAGGTTGTGAGATTATTTTTTCATAATAATAATTATGAAGTCGTCGTGGCGCCATGGTTAATGTGTGTATCATACGATATCACATGTAAAGCAACATTCGGCGCGGTCGGTACTTGGATGGGTGACCGCCGACCATTCATTTCTCTCGACGACTTCCGTGCTTCGGAGGGCACGTTAAACAGTCGGTCCCGGGGTCTGTATACTTGTATGCAGTAGTCGTTAGGGTTTGTCAGAAGCCATTTCGGCGCCCTGAAAATTCTGGCATCCACCATCCAGCACTGGGCCAGCTTGGTGGATTATGGCCTATAACCTCCTCGTCACCCAGGGGAGAGACTCATGCCCTGCAGTGGGCTCATTACAAAGAGTTATGATGATGATGATGATGAATAATAATTATGTCTATCAATTATTATAATCAGATTCTTTTAAGACTTCAACGGTAAAGGTACTTACTGCTTTTTGGCACTTGACATGGTCACAAAACTTAAAAATAATATTAAAACTAAAAATTCACCAACAAAAAAATTACATTTGGAGGTTTAAAGTTGTTAAACTCGTTCTTTGTATAAACGTCAAGACAAAGATATGTCGCGGCAAGCATTTTTGTCACGTCGTGTGCCCGTGCTGTCATATAAGACAAATTACCGGACTGTGACAAGATTATGTCTTGTCGTGTGACTTATCTCTTATGAAAGCCGTGCTACGCCTGCTGCTATTTTGACTCTGAACGGACTAACGATTGGAACTTGGCGCAATAGTAACTTTGATTCTGGTTACTAAGACCTATCCAATGGCGTATCTTACATGCCTATTGTTGGTGGGTACCGAAATTATGCGTCGTCCTTTTCTTATTGATTTTGTTCTATAATTTATTACTCTACGGTTATATATATTTTTTTCACGAGCTACTGTGTCTTGAAATTTTCGATGAGTGAGATTCCGTGAGTCCTCGGATACTATTGGCGTCCTTACGATGCAGCCATCTTTTATTTAGTCGTGAAAATGGGCATGTTATGAAGTCCAAATTATCACATTAAAAGCCCTCGATGGTGAATACTATGCTGAAGATGTAGGGTTGAGGGTTCCTATTTTATTTGCTCATAAGTCAAAGAAAATCAATTAAATCGGTGGAAACAAATCTTGTAGTTTTGAAAATTGGCAGAAGTATATTGTGGCGTTCCGCCGATTTCTACTAGCAATGGGTGAAATAAAATACAATCAGTACTTAGTCAGAGAAGTCGACACGTCCACTCGCACGCGCTGTCAACCGGTCAATGCCATAACAGAGATACGAGAGGGCGCCTCGATGCCTCAATCTTTATTCCATTCACTCGTTCATTCCGAGTCACCACATCTCTCCTTTTTTTTTTTTTCTAAGTTACATTATTTACAAATTGAACTGAATCTACCACCACTTCGGAAAGTCGATCTGTTGAGAAGAAGTGGCAAGAAACTCCACAGCAATCATCTTTTTAAATACACAATAACAATTTCACATAACACTTATCCTTAAATCTATTGAAGGGTTATAGACATTTTAACATATTTTATAACCTTAATTAACTAATATAATTTTAACATATTGTTATAAAAGACTACACTAATAGGAAACTAGTACTAAAATATCAGTTTAGTTATTCTCTTATACAATACAGAATTGCGTACTATAATGCGAAAAGACTTTTTCCCCAACCTATTAAAACAGTCTGGGAATGACACACCAAATACCCTCGATCTTCTTTAAAACAACAACATTTCGATGACACTCCAGCTTGTCCTTTCCTTTTTTTTTTCATTTCTTTCTTTCTATCCTTGACCTGTTCATGAGCTACGTCATGTTCCAAGTGAATAGCGTAAGTAGGAGTGTATAACCTAACCTGTGTATAACCTATAAAGAATTATAAAGAAGGCAATTTGCCTTTTTCCAATGCGGAGTACTATTGTGCATTGTAAGATAGTCTAACATTTTTCCAGTCTGACTTTTGGGCTTGGCTTATTTTAACCTCGCTCAATATTGGATAGTATTGTGTAATATTTTAGCTAGTTCCATACAAGCAAATATTGAAGACACAATTTATTATTTATGATGAACCTCTTTCTATTACGAATATTTAAAGAAATTAATTTTTGGCTTTTTGTTATTTCTACCTTGACTGTGAGAAACATGAGCTCTTTGGAATGTTTTACATGGCTTTGAGTTGTCAGTGGTCGTTTCTAAAACTTGAATCACTTTTGTTTCTTTTTTTCCAAGCCTTTAGTAGGTACATCCTAATAAAGTGATAGGAAAGTCTGGTTTAAATTCTAAGCTCTTAATAACATGCTTTTGTTATAATATCAATAAATTATAATTTTACGTTTGTCCGTATTGATTTTATCTAAATCTTCGGTGGCTTCAAAGGACAATTGATTACGCAATTTTTTAACAACCTTGATAAATTTTATCAATATCAACACATCTTGCTTTAAATAATGATAGTTTATATTGATTCTCAGCCTGGGAAAGACTGTAAACCTTCAACCTGGAGGCCTAGACAAAATCCAAGCGTGTCGTTTTCCGTTTAACGTCACGCTCACGTCACGCTTTAGTGTTAGCAGAAATGGCAGACAAGTGCCATACGATACGGAAAACGCGCTTTCCGCACATCTTGCGGAGAACTCTGCGGTTGAAGGGTGATTGACTGTGAGGCAATTGTCAAATTATGTGTCAAGCAAGTTTCAACAGTTGTATCGCGCGCAAGTTTGTAATCCAATTGTGCCAGGGAGTCTAAATCTTCTCTGAAATCTGCAATTATTAAGATTTATATTTTAATTGATTAAGTTAGTATCCTAAGTAATATTGCAGTCATGACTTAAATTGCAAATTATTCTTGACAATGCATAAGTAAACCTACTCAAGTCGGATTCTTGCTCGTTCCTGTCCTGTGGGGATGATGGGAACCTAATCCATTTTTTGACAATATTCGGGCGATTAAGTGCCTCTACCACTTGATGTATGCACCTACTTGTAGTCCTTTGAACTAATTGTTGACTGAGCCCAACAATGCGTTGATACGAACCAGTAGCTAAAAAGCTGAGAGTGCACAGAACCTGAAACAGGTACCTAGGTATTTTTTTATTGTGTTTAGGTAGAGGTTAAAATTTTACAGTAAGACAGCAAAAGAATCAAAGCAATAGCAGTAATATTACCTTTATTCCCAAACTTATTTCGTTGGTGCCTTTTAATGAAGTTTGTCGGCGAAGTTCATCACAAAGACGCCTAAAATTTTGATAGTCAAGCTTAAATCGGTGAATAAATTCCAATTGCGGCATTGACGCGATTTGTTCCATATTTCGACGATTGATCCTGGCTCTACGTCTTTGCAACGCTTCTTCATTATTAGCAGCCCACATAAATCTCAACGTATGCATTTTAATAACTTATTTTTAGTCTTAAAAATAACTAAGAAACCTGTTTTAGCCAATGACTAAAGAATCTCAGCTCAAGCAGCAGGGTCTGAGGTCACGCTATTATAGCGTTTAACAGAAAGGATAAAAAAGCGTTAACCGTTGTCAAAAGTGGCAATTGTCTGCCATATGTATGGAATTGTGTTTTGCCGTCACGCTAACGAAACGCTAACGATAAAGTTGTAGGTATTCCGCACAAAATGACAAGTGGCTTTTGTCTGCCAATATAGCAGCTGTCACTTGGCTTAGCTTCACCATACGTCACTTTCATATATTTTTGTGTTTCCTCATTCCTTAACGCCTGCGGAAAAGGGAATTTGTCTAGGCCCCCTGGACACAACCAGGTTATGATCGACTTTATTTATAGCTTTTCTAACCTACTATGGTTACAAATTAATTACAATTTCAGTAATCTCAGTCAGACAATTTTGTCTGAACTAAAACAATAAGGGTACTAAATCAAGAGATATAAGCAAATGTCGGCTAGGCCAATAGCACTGCACAACAAATAAGATGCAAAGTACAAAATAACTGGACTGCACTTAGTTATACAATAACACAATTTGAAATCATGTGAACTTGACCCTCCACAGTTCACTCAGTCAGTATTTTTGGTTTTTCTTGTTATTTCTTTGTTAAATTTTTGGGTTAAAATCATGAAATAGTATCAAACAAAATCGAATATAATAATATTATTGCCACTAACCGTTCAAGTGAAACAAGTAACTAGAACTAAAACCAAGTGAATTGCATAGTGCATAACTTCACGCCTGCATCCCCCACGGTGTAGGCAGAACACCAGAGGCTATGAAACCATCTGCGGTCTCGTTTGACAAATTCAGAGGTACTATTATGATGGAGAGAGGCCATTGCAGCGACAGGGGGCCAGCATATCGCCCGCAAAACCGTCAATAAAACCTCTGTCCCCCAACTGACTCCCACGGTATGCCCGGGAAGAGAAGCAGCCGGCACATTCCACGTTCCTCTTCCACTCCCAGTCCAGCATGGAAGTTGAATTAATGCATTATATTACTACAAAGTGAATTTGTTGTAAAGTTTTATTGAAATGACACTTAACTTTGAAAGTGTGTAAAACTTTCTGCAATATTAGTGAAAATCATATACAGAAACCATTATTAAATTAATATCGGTGGCTCTAATGGACCAATAAAAGTTGGCAAAAATAAATGGGGTAAGAGTTTGGTCTTTGGTATATAGTATAAGCTATATCCTAACTCACCCAAGAAAATGCATGGTATAAAAATAATTTTATTTGCGTTTTATTTATTTATGTATGTTTTTGGAGAACCAACAGCTTTGTTACAAACTTATATACTATTTAATATAAACTAGAGCCAATTAAAGGTTCCCGCGATTATATAACTGGATAAAAATTAGGTAGTAGCGTAAAAGAGAAGCTTGAAGTTTTGTAAGAATCGTGGCGCCAACGCGCTTCGCAATCTTTTCGGAAGTAGGTAACTTTTCTTCCTCCAATCTTAGTCTTATTATATTCAATTTTACGCCATTATTGTTAGGATAATGTAGGGCCAATGTTATTAATAAAATCATTATTTATACCAAGCTTGAGCACTTATAAATTTGCATTTTTTTTTTGTTTACTCATTTCCAAATGGGACGGGAGCATTAAATAAACCCAGCATAGTTAGGGTTAGGTAAGCTATGAATGTTTTGCCTGTTTTGATACTACCACAGAACATCTCTTTAGCATTTCCTCAATATTTTGTGACAAAATATTACATTTGATGCCAGAATCTATTAGTAAATCGACATCCACACCGCCAATACGACATTTGCATCATCGTCGATGTAAAATATGTAATCGACATTGGTAGTTTGCCTACGCCGAGACTCTTTATTGTCGTTAGGATGTGTTTTTATCATGAGACATTTGAGCAGGCTTTCGTTTATGGTGCATGTGCACTATTGTTTTTTGAAATGACCTGCTTAACACTTTCAATAAATCTCATATTCTTTTCATTTTTTTTTTCTTGCAACTTCTTTATTCTGCAAACCACTCATCTGTCTTTCGACTGTTTTGGCGTTTTGATTCAGAAATTATCATATTTATGGTAAAGTTATCTCCTAGTAAAAAACTTTCTTTCTTAACTTTGAACAACTGCACTTTTCTATAATCTGTCTTATCAGATGATCATTTTCGTTAGAGAAGTTTTATTTCGAAATTTGCTTTCGAAGCCTAACCAGAATCTTTTCAAATTTTTTAACATTTTCGTGGCGCATTATTGAAAGACATGACGTTCATACATGTAACTTTGTTGAGGACAAAATATTCGTTTACTCCCCTACTGCTATCTTATAGACATCGATATTTCCTTGTCTTTGACATGTGCGCCAGGAATATTATAGTAAATTTCTTGTTGGGACAGCCCTGCAGAATACAATAAAGTAGCATCAATTTCGGTGGCTACAAAGAAAACTTTCAAACCACGCTTGAAGCTCTAACGCTTATTTTAATTGTATCTAATATGATATCTACTTTATTTCAGTTGACCTTTATTTAACCAAAATGACATTAATTCCAATTAATTATTATTTTATTTCAAATCGTTCCAATAAATTTCATTTCCGTTATGAAATTTCAGTTGACTCGATTATGTCAGGGAAATATTTAATTTAATATATTTAGTTTTTTGAGTATAAGTATACGTTATATAAATTATTGTAAGTTATTCCATTTTACACTCATTTATGTCATTTCAGATAAATGAATTGTTTTTCGAAAATTTAATAACTAATGGCAGAATGAATACACCTTTCTAACTAGTTATAATAGTTTTCTTTTGTAAGCAACATAGTTGCTTTTGTTTATGTTAACTGACGAATCTTATTTCCTTAATTTGTTACATGACATATTAAGTAATGTTACCTTTGTAAAAGTAAAGAGCTAACGGATCATATTTTTACTGTTTGTTGTATTTATGTAATGAAAACCTACAACAGCCAATTAATTATATATTTTTTTAAATAAACATAACATTGTGATGACACAATAACCATTTTAGTGCAGTTGTTTTAAAAGTTGTTATGTAGTGCCCCTCCTGGGTTACGGGTTCACTGTCACGCAGAGCCCTAGGTAACGTCAGACACCGACTCCGTCGCTCGACCGACTGGCCGTTTCACGTTACTCCAACTTGCGGACATGAGACAGTGTACAGTATCTACTTAGCAGATACACAAACACTACTCGTTATGCCATTAGATGGGAAGTACATTGTACAACCTCATGGGAACATTTTAGTTGCATTAGATGAGAAGTACATTGTACAATTTCATAGAAACATTTTATTTGCATAAATTGATTGATACAGGCAACCTGATTTATCAATTATCAATTCACTTAAATGCAAATCGCTTATATTTATTGTTTCTACAAGACTAATCTATTTATTTCTTATTAATGGGTTGATTATCCATTGTTACTAAGAAATTTTCAACTTTAACATTGTTTGATAAAAACATCATTGTACAATCTCATAGAAACATTTTATTTGCATAAATTGATTGATACAGGCAACCTGATTTATCAATTATCAATTCACTTAAATGCAAATCGCTTATATTTATTGTTTCTACAAGACTAATCTATTTATTTAAATAAAACTACTTTTTAACCGGATTAATCGCGTATAATTTATATTTTACATTTTAACTCGACGTTTCGGTGTCTTTGCAGACCCCGTGGTCACGAGCGACTGAGGTGTCAGGCGTCAGATTGATAGTGGAAAAAGTTATACATCATCTCCATCTATTTCTCAGTCTTCAAGCGTAGCGTTCAGGGTTAACACAAAATGAGCTGACAGTGTCTCGAGTTTCAGGTCGTGCTGCTTGTTGGATGTTTGACTTAATATCTTTGAGAATAGGGTCCCATGCTAGTGATAGTTTCCAACCATCCTCTCTGTTGAAATTAGGGTGCTTTTTAATTTCAATGGCTTCTCTGATCATTCTAGGTATATAATGTGTCTCCCTAGATAGAACTTTCACAGAGTCAAACCTTAAGTAGTGGTTGGGCTTGTCTATGGAATGCTCACAAACTGCAGACTTGGTTACTCTTCGGTTTTTAATGTCAGCTATGTGTTCTTTAACGCGGGTTGATACACTTCTTTTAGTTTGACCAATGTAGGAAAGCCCACAGCCGCAGTCAATCTTGTATACACCTGGGTCTTGTAAAGGGATGTTGCATTTAACTGGGCGAAGATGTTGACTAATTGTTGCTTGAAGACTGAGAAATAGATGGAGATGATGTATAACTTTTTCCACTATCAATCTGACGCCTGACACCTCAGTCGCTCGTGACCACGGGGTCTGCAAAGACACCGAAACGTCGAGTTAAAATGTAAAATATAAATTATACGCGATTAATCCGGTTAAAAAGTAGTTTTATTTAAATTATTAATCGTGAAAACTTAAGACAATACTATGTGAACCAGTACGGACTGGAAAGTGCAAACAAAATACGGCAGTTAGAATGTTTGAAAAAACGGCAAGCACGACTGTTAACATCTTTAAACTTCTTGAAGAGATGTCGTGACAACGATCTGATCCCTGTGTGTGTCAAAATTTCTCCGAAGAAAGACATCTGGGGAAGTGCCGACATTCTACGCCAGGCAAGCAAAAAGTTATTAATCAAAGCCATCCAACAACATCGGTATGATACATTTCAAACAGACAAATTAATAAATAAATTAAAACATGAACTTTCATTAACACTGTCTCAAAATGACTATATTAACATAGAAAATTTAACATCTAAAAGAGCATTCAACATCCATAATATTTTTAAAAGTAGACAAATCGAAAAATTTGATAAATTAAAGAACAAAGAAATGACTCATTCAATCAACCGTCAACCTCACTCAGCTCAATCGTGCTCTATGAACAAGGCAGTGATTAATATATCAAAACAAACTTTGGATTGCAATACAATAGAACTTTTAAGTAAGGGATTAAATTACGCACCGACTCCATCAAAATTACCAACAGAGGAGATTATCTGTAAAGTGGAGGACTGTCTCTTTCAAAACAAAATCTCTAAGGAAGATTCGGAAAGCATTCGTCAAGATATTTCTGGCATTTTGAGGCGATGTAAATTACCGAACTCAAATCTTACTAGAGAAGAACGATTTGCATTAAAGAACTTACGCACAAATAAAGAGTTAACTGTCCTTCGTGCAGATAAAGGAAACGCCACTGTTGTGATGGACACATCTGAATACAACAACAAAATAACAAACCTCTTGTCAGATTAATCAACTTATAAAAAGGTAAACTATGACCCTACCTCTAGAATTATGAAGAAAACATCTGATTTAATACAAAAACACAAAGAATGGTTGAATTTGGATGTGACAAAACTTATCCCAGCTTATGCAAAACCTCCAAAACTATATGGGCTACCTAAAGTGCACAAGACTGATGTACCACTTAGACCTATTGTGAGCCAAATTGACACCCCAACTTACAGGCTTGCCCAACATATAGCAGGTGTACTCTCACAGCTGAGAGGTGAAACAAGTGCATATGTAAAGGATTCTTACCAATTTGTTAGTGATTTAAAACATCTCAAGATTGCTAACAATGAAACTATGGTTAGTTTTGATGTCAAGTCTTTGTTTACATCATTACCTGTCAAAGACTGCATTGAAATAGTAAAGACAAAGCTAACTGATTCAGATTTGCCTGTTGAATATGCAGAATTATTAGAAGTTTGCCTGACATCTGGCTATTTTATGTGGAATAATGAATTCTACCTACAAATTGATGGTGTCGCCATGGGCTCCCCGGTGTCCCCTGTAGTTGCTGACATCTACATGGAAGATTTCGAGGAGCGTGCTCTCCACCTGGCACCAGTCGTGCCGAAGATCTACAAGAGGTACGTTGACGATACTTACTATTTTACCTCAACACAAAGTAACTGCATTTCTTAACCACCTTAATTCCTTTAACAATAAAATACAATTTACTATGGAATTAGAACAGGATAATAAGTTAGCCTTCCTTGATGTTTTAATTACACGGAATCCAAATGGTACACTCGGTCATACTGTTTATAGGAAACCCACTCATACTGACCGATATTTAAATGGGAGTTCCCACCACCACCCGAGCCAATTACTCGCCGTAGGCTCCTCTTTGTTTCAGAGAGCACATGGAATCTGCGATCCCCAGCACATTGATGATGAACTGAAACAAGTTGTCAAAGTGCTTCGTCAAAACGGCCTCAAACCACCTCGTCGCCGCCGCAGTGACCACGTGAAGCCGCAGACAGTCGAACGAAGACCTGCATTTTTACCTTTTGTGAAGGGAGTTACCGATAAAATTTCAAAAATCCTTAGGCGCGCTTCTATCAAAACAATATTTAAACCAAACTCAAAAATTAGTCAACATCTTCGCCCAGTTAAATGCAACATCCCTTTACAAGACCCAGGTGTATACAAGATTGACTGCAGCTGTGGGCTTTCCTACATTGGTCAAACTAAAAGAAGTGTATCAACCCGCGTTAAAGAACACATAGCTGACATTAAAAACCGAAGAGTAACCAAGTCTGCAGTTTGTGAGCATTCCATAGACAAGCCCAACCACTACTTAAGGTTTTACTCTGTGAAAGTTCTATCTAGGGAGACACATTATATACCTAGAATGATCAGAGAAGCCATTGAAATTAAAAAGCACCCTAATTTCAACAGAGAGGATGGTTGGAAACTATCACCAGCATGGGACCCTATTCTCAAAGATATTAAGTCAAACATCCAACAAGCAGCACGACCTGAAACTCGAGACACTGTCAGCTCATTTTGTGTTAACCCTGAACGCTACGCTTGAAGACTGAGAAATAGATGGAGATGATGTATAACTTTTTCCACTATCAATCTGACGCCTGACACCTCAGTCGCTCGTGACCACGGGGTCTGCAAAGACACCGAAACGTCGAGTTAAAATGTAAAATATAAATTATACGCGATTAATCCGGTTAAAAAGTAGTTTTATTTAAATTATGAATCGTGAAAACTTAAGACAATACTAATCTATTTATTTCTTATTAATGGGTTGATTATCCATTGTTACTAAGAAATTTTCAACTTTAACATTGTTTGACAAAAACATCATTGTACAATCTCATAGAAACATTTTATTTGCATAAATTGATTGATACAGGCAACCTGATTTATCAATTATCAATTCACTTAAATGCAAATCGCTTATATTTATTGTTTCTACAAGACTAATCTATTTATTTCTTATTAATGGGTTGATCATCCATTGTTACTAAGAAATTTTCAACTTTAACATTGTTTGACAAAAACAATTCGAATGGGTTGTTATTACCACGATGACTCATGAATATTTCAACCGATAATTTAGGATTTTTGTACTTTTGATTACTTGATCAAATTCAGGTAACCAGAGTTGAAAAACATTTTTTCGAAATTCATGTTATTTTACATTAGTTTATCATTGAGTAATTTTTTAACCTCATTTTAATGATGAAACTGTATAACCATAGAATTTTACACGAAAAATTTCATTAGTATTGATGTACTTATTAACAATCTATCCAAAATGAGCAAATTTGCATTTATGCAATGAGAACTTTTGTACCTAATTAGTATTGAACAATTGTGATTCTAGATACAACTATTATTGAATTTTGATATTGATATGATAGTTAGCTTATTACTCAAAGCATATTATAAAAGTAACGCCCGAATACTGGAAAGTCACTCAAATGTATCTATCAGCTGAAGGGCATTTAAATGTAAGCGTCTCCCATATTTAACTGATATACACAAACGCCACGCAGACGATTTGTTATGATGCTCACGTAAGTGGCCCTGTGAGTAGCCGTCAAATATTTAGTTTCATTTTACGCCAGATCTAACTTGATTGTACAATTTAAAAGATTACTAAAAACCTTTTAATGCCGTTTACTATTTGTTGTCATTAAATATATTTAAATAAATTTAAGACTTGACAATGTTCATTTTAATTTTCTGGTTATGTACAATAGAAAATCCGAAATCGTGACTGACATCTGAGAAGGCGCGAATCAACATCAATTTCAAAACATTTTGTTGGACAAAAAGAAACTGTATTCTAATTATAATAATATATTATGGAGACAATTAAAAAGAAACGTGGCTCTAACTAAAGGTACTAGCTCGGAAAAGAATATGCTGTTAGAATTTGTTAAAAAGTGAGTAAAAGTAACATTATTATCAATATACTATTTTCATAAAAATGTAGTTACATTGACTACTTATTTACAAAAGTTAACCGCAAAGTTATAAGTATTTGGTCTATTGGCTGGAAAGCTCTACTTCTCCTAGTAGGCGGTTTTATCGACTCCCCAAACACAGACTCCAAGTAGGTATAGCACGGTTTCTTTATAAACACGAAAGCGCGCACGAAAATCAGCATCGTTGTATTTTTCAAATGCATTGAGCATTTGATTATTTCGGCGGCGACCCACGTTCTGCGTTTCATGGTCTGAAAGATTAGATAGGGACGATAAAGACATTATTTTAACTTTATGGTACACACTTTTCACCGCAATTATAGATTTAGGAGACCTCTTGACCACTCTTAAACACAAGCGACGCTTAAATCAGTTTGACAGATCATTTAACAGCTAAAAAAAGTTGAGTGACCATCGAGTATAAGAATTTTTCGTTAAGTGGTGCTCATGTGGAGCCTGAGTACAACTTATTTGGAGGTCAACTTAAAACTAAGTGCATCTTAAAATTTGCGTTTGAGAATACGAATTTTTCGTATGAGTGGTACTCAAAAATAAGCAGCATTTAAATATTTGAGAGACGTTCCAGTATTCGGTTTAAATTTATTTTAAAAATAATTTTATACGTCAAGGGACTTATATACTTTCTCAAATAAATTTACAGAGTGTCAGTATAAATATTAATATTTTAATCTACACTTTCTCTTTTTTTTCTTGTACCTATTTCAAATCAAATATAAAAATTGCTCATTATGGACCAGTTTAAACACAGTAACACATTTTTTTCTGCTTTTGCAGAATAATAGTATATGTACTCACACATCCCATCCTCGTCGCCAGTTGTGGCGTTCCGCCGATTTCTACTAGCAATGGGTGAAATAAAATACAATCAGTACTTAGTCAGAGAAGTCGACACGTCCACTCGCACGCGCTGTCAACCGGTCAATGCCATAACAGAGATACGAGAGGGCGCCTCGATGCCTCAATCTTTATTCCATTCACTCGTTCATTCCGAGTCACCACATATATCATATGCACATCATATGCAGTCTCGATTGACACATAAATATTTATTCAGATTTAACTCATATCTCAAAAATCTGTACAAATAGCGTTATTAATAATGTCTTAAGTTTTCGCGATTCATACTATTAAATAAAACATTTTTTAACCGGATTTTCTTTGCAGACCCCGTGGTCACGAGCGACTGAGTTGTCAAACGTCGGATTGATAGATTGAAAAAGTTATACATCATCATCTCCATCTGTTTCTCAGTCTTCGAGCGTAGCGTTCTGGATTGTCACAAAACGAGCTGACAGTATCTTGAATTTCAGGTCGTGCAGCTTGCTGGATGTTAGATTTAATGATTTTCAGGATAGGGTCCCATGTCGGTGATAGTTTCCAACCATCTTCTCTATTGAAATTAGGGTGTTTTTTAATTTCAATCTCTTCTCTGATCATTCTAGGAATGTAATGCTTCTCTCTAGATAAAATTTTCACAGAGTCTAACCTTAAGTAGTGGTTGGGCTTGTCCATGGAATGCTCACAAACTGCAGACTTTAAAGCTCTTCGATTTTTAATATCAGCTATGTATTCTTTTACGCGGGTTGATACGTTTCTTTTGGTTTGACCAATGTAGGAAAGCCCACAGCCGCAGTCAATCTTGTAAACACCTGGGTCTTGTAAAGGGATGCTGCATTTAACTGAGCGAAGATGTTGACTTATTTTTAAATTAGGTTTAAATATTGTTTTTATTGAAGCGCGCCTAAGAATGTTTGAGATTTTATTTGTAACACCCTTTACAAAAGTTAAAAGTGCACTGTTATAACCTTAGCTTAGTATGGCCCTAAGCCTGAGTAAGCATTTTTAACTCACTATACATTTTCCATTAAATTATTTTGCGAAGTTGCATATTTAGCTTTCGTTTTTAATTAAAACCTTTAATCCAGTCAGTTAGACTCTGGAGCTCGCGATAACTCTTAATTTGGTTGACTTTGGGACACCTTCGTGTAGAAAAGTGTAAAAGTGTTTTCTTAAATAAAGAAAGTGATTCGGCAGTAAAAAGTTTTTTTTAAAAAACCAAACACCCAAGACCTCACAACAAAAATAGGTGTCAGAAGTGTGATTTTTGTTACCAGTTTTACGTTTAAAGCTAGGTAACACGAACTCGAGGTCAATTTGGTGCTCCGTGACACGTTGGTTGACAGTAAGCCTCAGCTACAGCGAGTCTGAGCCTGCGCTAACACACCAGGACAACGGTCAGCCTCCGCTCTTTGCGTGAGCCCGCTCCGTGCTCTTCTGCAGCCGTCCCGTGGACGACAGTCAGCCTCGCCTCTTGAGTGCGAGCCTGCTCCACACCCTCATCGCGTCTGGTCGACGGTCAGCCTCCGCTCAGTGCGTGAGCCCGCATCAGCCAGGTCTAGCTCATCTCCAACTCTACCATCTCCGGTCCCATATCCTCTTGTGGAGGACATCGCCGAGCAAGGAAACGACATGAGTGTCATAGTGTTTCTGTGAGTTGTATTTTTCAATATCTCTTTCAATTTCTTTTTCAAAAATCTTTATTTGTGTGTGTTGTGCGACATCTTAGAAATCTTAAGAACTCTAATTTTATATCGTATATTTTTACAATTCTTTATAATCTCAATATCTTTTTATTCGTCATTAATTATACGTTTTTATTCTAATGTCACTTAAAAGTGAAAGTTCTAAGACGAAAATCGTAATGGCTGATAAAATTACTCTCTCAGTTCTTACTAAATTCATTAAAACTTATAATGGTGACAGGGAAACGTTACCAGCATTTCTCACAAATTGTGAAAATGCCTTAGCTTTAGCTAGTACCGAACAAGAAAATATCTTACATAAATATATAATTTCTCAATTAGAAGGCAAAGTACAGCTGGCATGTAGCTTAAAAACTTTCCAAAGTTGGGAAGAAATTAAATCATTTTTAAAACACACATTCAGTGCAAAGAAACATTCAAGTCACTTGTTATTAGATCTCCAAAATTGCAGGCAGCATCATTCGGAAGATGTTACTCAATATTCCCTCAGATTAGAAGCTATTTTAACGAGGTTACAATCTGATGTTCAACATAATTGTACCAATCCAGTCGATCTTCCTGGAAGAATATCTGCCAACGAAATTCTTGCTTTGAATGTTTTTATTAGAAATCTCCACCCTTATTTAGCTCATTATGTTAGGTGTAGGAACCCCTCAAATCTAAATGAGGCTATACAACAAGCCATTGAGGATGAAAAAAATCATAAATTAGATAAAATTTCCCAACATTCTAACTATAATAGGCATCAATCTAATTATCATAAGTCTTTTCATACTAATTTTTCTAACTCTAAAAATAACCTTAAAACTAATTTTAACAGAAATCAAAATTATTTTAGTCCTAGTAACTCTAACATCGAAAATCAGTCTCATAATTCAAACTCCCGAAATAATTTATTTTGCGCTTATTGTAAAAAACTAGGGCATACGATAAATTCATGCTATAAACGTCAGTATATTAATCAGCGACGTTCTTTGCCATTATCAGGTTCGAAACCTGAAACTAGTAGCACTAATAAAAACTCTACCGTCTCTCCCGGTAGTTCTCGCATAAATTTTTGTGAAAGTGCTAAAAATTAAAACTCAAATTTAAACTAAATGTGACTTCGAGTCCGTATCCGCCGAAGTCAATATTAAAGGATACGTCTACTAAATCTTATCTATCTCTAGCTGATGGGCAGCATAGTCTTACAAAATCTTATTTACCTCTAGCTGGTAGGCAGCAGAGTCATACTAAATCTTTTATATCTCTAGCTGATGGGCAACAGAGTCCTACGAAATCTTTTCTATCTCAGGATAATCTGAGTCTTATAAAATCTTTTATACCTCAAGCTGATAAGCAACTGAATCATTCTAGTTCTTCAAATAATTGTATTCCTAATTCTATATCCTTAGAAAATACGTCTTCGGACAATGCTAACTCTATATCTTTAAAAAATGAATCTTATAATAATTTTAATGCTAATTCTCACGATTCTAATTCTAAAAACGATACTTCGATATTTGAAACTTTTAGCAAAAAGGTATCTTTACCTCACGTTTATATTCACACACAGTATTCTCCCAAGGAGTTATGTTTCCTTATCGACACAGGCGCAAGCGTCAGCATTATAAAGAAAGCAAGCTTGTGTGAAATGCCTGTTTTATCGTGTGAAAAAATAAAACTTAAAGGAATAAATGACGGAGATTCTTATTCGGAAACCTTAGGTTCTTTTCAGATGAAAATTAATTTAATTAATTCTTCAATTTCTTACAAATTTCATGTTATCGAGAACTCACTAAATTTAGATTATGATGGTATCATAGGTCACGACTTTCTAAACTTTTTTAATTCTATAATAGATTACAACTCTTACTCTATTTTAATTGACGGAAATACCATTCCAATAAATTTTAAATCTCAAAAATATACCATCCCTTCTCGATCTGAATCCATTATTGAATGTTTAATTGCCAATAAAGAATCCGAATTCCAAAATTTAAGTGAAGCCTTGGTCTTAGACCACATTATTTGCGAAGGCGTGCACATTGCAAATTCTTTAGTTACCATAAAACCTAACAAACGGGTCAATATCTCAGTTTTGAACACAACTGAAATAGTATATTATGTAACAAGTGAGCAACGCTCACGAGTTACATACGACGTTTTTCAACACACTTGTGAGTAAAAGACAGACATACGTGGTCATAAAATAACAAACACATTTGATAACAAAGCTGTGAATTGTGATTGAAAAATGGCGTCGAACCTCGCGCATGCGCGTAGGTTTTTTTTTCTGCCAAATGTGTCAATGTCTGTATAGCATATACAGCCTATTTTAAGTGAAAATGTTTAATTTGGAGTGGTAAATGCAAATATTTTAATATTTTATAACAAATTATTGTAAATTGTGAATAATTTGTTTGATATACAAATTTGTTTTACTAATATAAGGCGCAAACATTTAAAAATGTATATGGATTTGAAGTGGTATAAAACCTCTTTGTTGTTTCTGAAAATATTTAATGTATAACCCGGACCAATAAAATATGCTCTGTTTACTCGCATGTAATTTACACAAAGGTACAATTCAACTTTGTAGGATTCATTATATTATGCACTAGGGTATAATATATTATGCACGCGTGACTTATAGCCCAGTTTATAGTTCTAAATTCAATAGAATAACGCTCACTTTACGAGCAAGTGTGTTGAAAATGACGTTACGATTGATAATTTTAAGGTCTTCTTATCTTTCATCGATTACAATGAATTTCGAAAAACATTTAATAACAGTGAAATAATTAACTCTTTCTCTTTTCAACCATCCGAACGTGAAAAACGCGTTCTAGATCTTATCCGTCATTCCCATCTTAACGCCGAAGAAAAGAAATCATTATTTAATTGTTGTTCTGAATATTTGGACATTTTTATCTTGAAGGTGAACCCTTAACATATACAAACGCCATTCAACACTCTATAAATACGGGAAACTCTCCCCCAATTAATGTTAAGTCATATCGTTTTCCCGAATGCCACAAGGAGGAAATTGACAATCAGATAAAGAAAATGTTGGATCAAAATATAATTAAACCTTTAACTTTCCCGTGGAATGCTCCAGTCTGGGTGGTCCCTAAAAAGATGGACGCATCTGGTAAAAGGAAATGGCGTGTAGTCATAGACTATCGACGTTTAAATGACGTCACAGTTAGCGAAGTATATCCAATTCCGTTAATCACAGATATTTTAGACCAGTTAGGTCACTCAAAATTCTTCACTACTCTCGATCTCGCTTCTGGGTTCCACCAAATTTTGAATAATCCTGCTGACTCAGCAAAAACAGGATTCACCGTAGTGAACACAAACGGAACATCCGGTCACTACGAATTTAATAGGATGCCTTTTGGGCTCAAAAACGCTCCCAGTACGTTTCAAAGGTTGATGAATACAGTCCTCTCAGGTCTTCAAGGTCTTCACGCATACGTATATCTTGATGACGTAATTATTTACAGCCACGACCTTCAATCTCATATTCAAAAACTCAACTTAGTGTTCCAAAAATTTTGTGAGTTTAATTTAAAACTACAACCCGATAAGTGCGACTTTCTTCGTCGCGAAGTCGCCTATTTAGGTCATATTATCACCGATAAAGGTGTCTCGCCAAATCCGGATAAAGTCAAGTTCGTCCAGGAGTTTCCAGTTCCTAAAACTCCTAAGGAAATAAAGTCGTTCTTAGGGTTGGTCAGTTACTACCGCCGCTTCATCGAAAACTTCTCTAAAATCACTAAACCGTTAACTTCTCTCTTAAAAAAGATGCAAATTTCTTATGGTCCAGTGAGCAAGACAAGTCATTTAATCTTCTCAAAGAAAAGCTTACCACTGCACCCTTACTTCAATATCCAGATTTTAAGCAACCTTTTGTCGTTACATGCGACGCGAGCAACTTTGCAGTTGGCGCAGTCCTATCTCGAGGTCCGGTAGGCAAGGATCTACCAATAGCTTATGCATCTCGGACTCTTAATAAAGCCGAGGGCAACTATTCTACGACGGAAAAGGAGCTCTTAGCTATTATTTTTGCCGTCAAAACCTTCCGTCCTTATTTATACGGCAATAAATTCCAAATTGTTACAGATCATCGGCCCTTAGTTTGGCTATTTAACGTTAAAGACCCAGGCAGTAAATTAATTCGCTGGCATCTTAAGTTAGAGGAATACGATTATGAAATCGTGTATAAACAAGGGAAGCTTAATTCTAACGCCGACGCTTTATCTCGAATACCTATTCATACAATCAATTTTGATAATTTAAATAATTACACTTATGAATCTTATTTTAAAATGCAATTTACAAAAACAATTCCAACTATCAACACTAAAATTCAAGAACATACTGAAAGCTTACATTTAACAAAGTTTAAATCAATCGCTATTCCAACTTCTCTAGATTTTGATGAATCAATGCCTTATGTCTCAGAGGCTTTATCTCAATTTGCTGACACGCCAGAAATAATGAACTCTGAACGTGAACCATGTTCTATTAAATCTTATACAAATTCTCAGAACCATAAAATTTATCACTTCCTATTTACTAAGATACATCATTTTGACGAAATTAATTTTAAAACTATTTATAACGTTCTTTCTTCTTTACGTTATTTTATTTTAGAAAATTACCCTAATGAAAGCGATCTCGCTATCTCCGATTTTTCGGAACCGTTCTCAAAGTTATCTTACACTAAGATTTATAATACGATAGCTTTTCTGTTTCATAATACTAATATTAATATTCATATCTATAAAAATAAGTTAATTTACCCTTCACCTGTAGAAGTACCTATTATTTTAAAAGAAAATCATGATTCCACAATAGCAGGACATCCAGGGTGAAGCCGTATGTATAATCGCATTAAGTCTGCCTATTATTGGAAAGGCATGCGCTCAGATATAGAGAGTTATGTAAAAAATTGTAAATTATGTCAGGTAAATAAACCTTTAAGAAAGTCTAATAAAGCTCCTATGGAAATAACCTCAACTTCTACAAAGCCTTTTGAGAGATTAGCTCTCGATATCGTAGGTCCTCTCCCCGACGCGGGTTTTCAAAATTTCAAATACATATTAACTCTTCAAGACGATCTTACGAAGTTCTCTAGTGATTATCCTATGGTCACGGCTACCAGTGAAGAAATAGCTCGTAACCTTGTACATTTTATGTCTCTTTTCGGTTTTCCAAAAAACATTTTAACCGACTTAGGTACTTGTTTTACATCGGATTTATTTAAACAACTTATGGATATTATGAAAATTAAAAATTTATTTACTACTCCGTATCATCCGCAAACTAACGGAGCTCTTGAACGGTCTCACTCTACTTTAAAAGAATACCTTAAATCTTTTGTTAACGAAAATCAAAATGACTGGAATTGTTATTTATTCACTGCAATCTTAGCTTACAACACTAATCCTCATTCTACGACAGGTTTTACTCTTCATGAACTTTTATACGGTTATAAACCGTCTATTCCAAATTCATTATTATGAAACTAATAATAACCTTACTTATCATGAATACATTCGAGCACTCCAGTATAGAATGCGCTTTAGTCGCGAAAAGGCTATAGAAAATATTATATCAAGCAAACAAAAATCAAAAACCTATTATGATACAAAATCTCGTGAAACTTTTTATAAGTCTGGAGACGTGGTTTATGTTAAACATCATCATAGACTCCGAAAAACCTTATCTCCGATATGGAAAGGCCCATACAAAATTATAAAAGTACACAATAAGCACAACGTCACCTTACAGATAGGTAGAAGCCATGTTAAGTATCATACAAATGAAATAAAACCGGCTACTGCCACTTAAAATTTCTATAATTAATTTTTCAACACACTTGCTCGTAAAGTGAGCGCTATTCTATTGAATTTAGAACTATAAACTGGGCTATAAGTCACGCGTGCATAATATATTATACCCTAGTGCATAATATAATGAATCCTACAAAGTTGAATTGTACCTTTGTGCAAATGACATGCGAGAAAACAGAGCATATTTTATTGGTCCGGGTTATACACTAAATATTTTCAGAAACAACAAAGAGGTTTTATACCACTTCAAATCCATATACATTTTTAAATGTTTGCGCCTTATATTAGTAAAATCAATTTGTATATTAAACAAATTATTCACAGTTTACAATCATTTGTCATAAAATATTAAAATATTTGCATTTACCACTCCAAATTAAACATTTTCACTTAAAATAGGCTGTATATGCTATACAGACATTGACACATTTGACGAAAAAAAAAACCTACGCGCATGCGCGAGGTTCGGCGCCATTTTTCAATCACAATTCACAGCTTTGTTATCAAGTGTGTTTGTTATTTTATGACCACGTATGTCTGTCTTTTACTCACAAGTGTGTTGAAAAACGTCGTATGTAACTCGTGAGCGTTGCTAATTACAGTCTCGGCTCATTATTAAGCCCTCGCCTGCGGCTCGGGCTCAAATCACAGCCTCGACTGTAATTAGCAACTTCGCTCACTTGTTACATAATATACTATTAATGTCTTATTTTAATCATAATTTTTTTAATCTTATTTTTAGACTATTCACTAGTTTTATTATAATATAAACGTTAAAGTGAAAATAAAAATATTATTTTAACCTATTTTATTGTTATTCCAGAACGTTTGTTTCGGTAACTTTCGCCGAATCGAAGATTACTCCTATCTTTCATGCTCCTGGTATATATTTTGAACCTGTGACGCATATAAACTTTTATAATGACTATTGGAAAGTGATAACGCATATTGAATTAATGCCAATTGAACCATATCTCAATAATTTAGAAACTTTGTTAGGTATAACGGAAAATATATGTCAAAATATTAAATCAAATGTAATTATTGAATGTAAAGATTTAATAAACCCAATTGAAGTATTAATTCAGTCTAATTTTATTAAATTAAATTCTCTTTCTCATATAATTTCTGAAAATTCCCCAACCAAGGTCAAGCGATCTTTGGAGTTTGGTGGCGAAATTCTGAAGTTTTTCTTTGGTACTCTCGACGCGGAGGACGCCAGAAAATACGACGCCGCTATTGAATTTTGTCAAAAAAGTGAAACAGAAATCTTTCACTTAATGAAGGATAACATACATGTCATTAAGTCGACTATTAATAATTTCAACTCTTCTATTTATAAGTTAAACGAAAATGAACTAAAGTTAAATTCCCAAATAAATCGTATAAATGAAATATTATCCCAAGTAAGTAAAATAGACAATGAAATGCAATACATGTCTAAAATAAATATTTTACTAAATATTATCGAAGGTTCTCTTTTTACTATTTCTAATTTACTAGACTCTACTTTAAATGCAATTTTATTTTCTAAACCTAATATTATACACCCTAGCGTAATAATTCCTTTAAATCTATTTTTAGAATTATCTAAGCACAATAATCAAATTAATAAAAGATTAGACTTCCCATTGCCTTTAACTATTCATAACATTCACTCTATTATAGATGTAAGCCAATTAAGCTCTTATTTTTATAATAATAAGATAGTTTTTATTTTACAAATACCTTTAATAACTCCCGACAAGTTTATTGTTTATAATCAAACTGTGGAAACTTCACTGGTTTACGTATAATCAAATGTAAATAGAAATAAGTATTATGTATAACTGTTTGTTTCCCAAATAAAATAAAATAAAATAAAAATAAAATCATGCCAATGCCTACTCCACATGATGAGTCTCAAATTAAAACATTCGCTTTAATTCAGCCGTCTAGTTCTTTTATCGCATTAAGTGACGATAGAATGTATTATGCTATGTTAGATAACTTTAATGACTGTAAACAAATTGATAAAAACTACTCTATATGTAATTCAATCTCTGTAATTCCTATTTCAATTAATCCGACTTGTGACTCTAGATTACTGACTGAAGTTCTACTAACAAAAGACGCAAGGATATTGTATGCACAAATCGCACGCGGGTAAAATACACTTTGACTACACGATTTTATAAATTCCGATGGCCATTATTGTATAACAAAATAAACGCTAAAGTGTATATACATACAATAGGAAAAATCAAGTATCAATACAACAGACAGAACTAGTGGACTCAATTCCCACTTCGGACAAAACAAGGAATTTTAATTTCATATTTTTTGTGACTCATTTACAAACATTACTTTTATATTCTCAAAACGATAAAATTTAAAAAAAATGAATCCCCTCATAATTTTCGATGAATGAATTATAAAATCAAACAAATCTGAAACATAATTCTACTTATGGAGATCATAATCTTCTAAAAATAATGACTCTGCTAGTAACAAACACTAATAAAAAATCCTGTTATCAATAAGCCATGGTCACCTTATCAACGTACTCAAGGCGTACTAAAGATTCAGTTCTTAAGGACGCGTTTCCGCAAATCTTCAAAATAGGGTATTTTCTGGTACATATTGTGATAAAATGGCGCAAAGTTTAGTATAATTACAAGTACTAATAGATAGATAAGACTTTCATCTCCATTTATTATATAAAAATAATATAAATAAATTTGTTTTTGTGGCTTAAAAACTAATTTTGCGATGCCTCGTCGCACGAAAATGACGATTTTAAGCCAATTTACGGTACCACTTTTGGTATGAAAACACAAGTATTTATGAATAATAAAATACTATTCGATGGTTGACATGTTCATTTTTGATAATACGCATTTTTTTCTTTGAAATTACTACTAAAAACCCTTTAAAAAAAAAAAACCAAACACGTAATTTTCTTCATGTTTGTATAAATGCGTAAATCTTAACACACTGTGGTAAGGGTTATTATACTTTAGCAAATAATGTCAATATCATTCCAAACAAAAACTAGATATCTTCAGTCTGCGCCAACTGTATCGTCTATGGTCTGCGCTCAGCCGCTGTCGAGAGTGGACCTGTATCGCTTTTGAGTTATTTTTCATGCTAAGAAACATCGCTGTACATACACAATTTATTACATCAAACAAGTCTCGATACTTGACGCTCTCTGAACTATGTTGAAAAGGTAATAATATAATTTTATTGAAAATAAAAAAATTACGAAACCTTTTATGATTAGGATTGAATTTGGAAACTTGGAATCATTATGTTTGTTAGGACTAAACCTTATCTCCAGTTCTGGTAGTGGGGTCTGAAGGTATACCTCGAGGTGCTACTGGTACTCCTAGACGGGTAAAGCTAGGTATATCGAGTTTGAGCTCATTTTGATTCGAAGGAAGAGACCTTACCACCAGTTTTGGTAGTAGGAGCTGAAGGTATACCTCAAGGTGCTACTGGTACTCGTAGACCGATAGAGCTAGGCATGTCAAGTTTGGGTTCATTTTGATTCGCAGGACGAGACCTTACCACCAGTTCTGGTAGTGGGAGCTGAAGGTATACCTCGAGGTGCTACTGGTACTCCTAGACGGGTAAAGCTAGGTATATCGAGTTTGGGCTCATTTTGATTCGAAGGAAGAGACCTTACCACCAGTTTTGGTAGTAGGAGCTGAAGGTATACCTCAAGGTGCTACTGGTACTCGTAGACCGATAGAGCTAGGCATGTCGAGTTCGGGTTCATTTTGATTCGCAGGACGAGACCTTACCACCAGTTCTGGTAGTAGGAGCTGAAGGTATACCTCAAGGTGCTACTGGTACTCGTAGACCGATAGAGCTAGGCATGTCGAGTTTGGGTTCATTTTGATTCGCAGGACGAGACCTTACCACCAATTCTGGTAGTGGGAGCTGAAGGTATACCTCGAGGTGCTACTGGTACTCCTAGACGGGTAAAGCTAGATATATCGAGTTTGGGTTCATTTTGATTCGTAGGACGAGACCTTACCACCAGTTCTGGTAGTGGGAGCTGAAGGTATACCTCGAGGTGCCATTGGTACTCCTAGACGGGTAAAGCTAGTTATATCGAGTTTGGGTTCATTTTGATGCGTAGGACGAGACCTTACCACCAGTTCTGGTAGTGGGAGCTGAAGGTATACCTCGAGGTGCCATTGGTACTCCTAGACGGGTAAAGCTAGTTATATCGAGTTTGGGTTCATTTTGATGCGTAGGACGAGACCTTACCACCAGTTCTGGTAGTGGGAGCTGAAGGTACCATATTTTAAAAGAACTGAACAGGACACAAGGAACTGAAATCTATAGGCGGTCAGATTTGGTGGAATCGGGTTTTCATATTTTAAAAGAAATAATAAAATGCTTCATTCACCAGTAGAATGGCCAATTTTGAAGACCAAATGGGCAAGTGTGCAAGTACTCCTCCTAATTTAGCACAAGAATTTGCTAAATTTAAATCCTTTATATTCAATACTTTAAGTCTCCTCCAGCGACAGTTGGATTACTTAAGTAAGGAATGTGATCGCCTGGAAATGCAGGGGCGTAGAAAAATCCTATTGATCCATGGACTACCCGAATCTAAGACGGAGGACACACATTCGCTGGCTGCCCAGGTATTTATAAATAGAATGAAGATTGACACTTTCTCCAACTCTGATATAAAGCGTAGTCATCGCTTGGGTAACATCAGGGAGGGCAAATCAAGGCCTTTGCTCGTCGAATTTCGCAAACTTGTCGTGCGGGATAGCATATGGTCCAGTAAAACTTCTCTCAAAAAATCTGGTATTACGCTATCCGAGTTCCTTACTAAAATGCGACACGACATCTTTATTGCGGCCAGAACACGCTTTGGCATTGCGAAGTGCTGGACTCGAGGTGGCTGCGTGTATGTCCTGGGGCCTAACGACATCAAGCACCAAGTTTGTACAGCAGCGGATTTGCATTCTATACCGGATCCCGCAACAATCACATCAGCTGATCCTGCACCATCGCCGCCGTCCAAGCAACAGGCCAAGCCAAATGTGGCATCTAAAAGGCGCGTTGCGAAGAAGCCATGATGACACTTTCTTTAACTTGCTTGCATTTTGAGGGTTGTTAATTTTCTTTATTTATTACATAATTTTTGTATTGACTGTTCGACAATGACAATTTTTGTTTTGCATGTCACTGTCACATTTAGTCAAACGTCAGCCTGTTCAATCAACAATCTGTCAAAGTTATTCTGGCTTCGTTCTAAAATTTTATTTTTAATATTTTAATCGAGTGTATTTTTTTTTTTTTGTTTTTGTTTATTCTGGTAGGTAACGTAATGCGTTTTGTTTTGTTTTAAACTTGAACTTTATAAATATTATTACTGTATATCACATATCTATCTTATTATATATAATATGACTTCTTCAGACGATTCTGATAACTCTGACTCTTTAGATTTTCTGTCTTGTTCTTCAGATGGATTGAACAGTTCTGGTAGTTATAACAGTACCCTTCTTCCTATATCGAAGAAACTTGATTCACTATTCTCAGGCTATCTGAAAAATTTTAATGTTGTTCACATAAATGCCCAAAGTATTCCGGCACACTATCCTGATTTGCTAGCATCCTTTGAATGTAATAAAGTTCACGCAATTCTTGTGTCCGAAACTTGGTTTAAACCATGTCTTCCATCACTCTCCTATTCCCTACCTGGGTTCAATCTGCTTCGCAATGACCGCGTAAATCGCACTGGAGGTGGAGTTGCAATCTATCTTCGATCACACATACCGTATAAAATATTAAAGACTTCGAATTCAACGCCAAATTCAAACGCTGCTGAGTATATGTTTATCGAGGCTTCATTAGCACACACCAAGCTTCTCTTAGGAGTATTATATAGTCCACATTGTACGGTCAACTATTTCGAAACCCTTGAAAGCATACTCGATGAAATGGTACCGGTGTACGAACACACGGTGGTTATGGGTGATTTTAACACATGTTTGATAAAAAATGACACACGTGCTTACAAACTAACGTCCATTATTAAGAGTTGCAACCTGAATTTACTTCCATCTGGCGCCACTCATTATTTCCCCGATTCTGTTCCTTCTCTCTTAGATCTTAAGATTGTGTCCTCCCTAGATCACGTTGCCACACATGGACAAGTCGAAGCAGAGGCTTTTTCGTATCACAATCTGATCTACTTGTCCTACAAGTTAAAAATTCCTAAAATTAAGCCAAAAACACTTCTGCAATGAAATTTTGGTAGCATTAACTTTAACAACCTACTTAAAGACGCGCGTGAGGTTGACTGGTCTGCGGTTATAGATACTGATGACGTTGACGAACAGATTTCCATTTTTAACTCCTTGCTGATTCAGCTATATGACCGTCACGCCCCAGTTCGACCAGTTAAAATCAAACATCTTCCAGCTCCATGGCTCACCGAAGAAATTAAAGCTGTTATGAGAAAAAGAAATAGGGCACGAGTTAAGTATAGAAAATTGCCTAATACAGAAAACCTTGAGAGATATCGCCAACTTCGCAATCACTGCAGTACTATGTGTAGGGATGCACAACGACGCCATATCCATAACTCAGTCACAAATGGGAATCCCGCTAAAGTGTGGAATTTCCTAAAAACTTTAGGTGTGGGCAAAAACAAAAGTAATTTTCCAAAAGATACCTTCGACATTCATCAGATGAATCTCCATTTCTCTACATCAAGCTCACTCGAAGCTTCAATTAAATCCAAGACAATTAAACAAGTTTCTTCTTTGCCTACACCTACGTATGAATCGTTCACTTTTAGTCAATTCACTGAATGTGGTGTTAAGAAAGCAATTGAATCCATTGCCTCTAATGCTATCGGAACGGATTACGTAAGTCGGAAAATGATTTTAATTCTCCTTGATTTCCTTCTCCCTTTAATCACTATTATTCTTAATAATTCAATAAGTTCTAAAAAGTTTCCAACTTTATGGAAGGATGCCGAGGTTATTCCGTTGCCAAAAACCAAAACTCCTGCTTCTTTCAAAGATATCCGACCCATTTCTATTCTCCCTTTCATGTCTAAAACTCTCGAGCGTCTTGTCCAACAACAACTTAGCGAATTTCTCCAAAAAACAATATACTAAATCCATATCAATCAGGTTTTCGACCCGGACATAGTACCGTCACTGCATTGGTCAACATTACTGATAGTATTAGAATGGGCATGGAAAATAAACAACTTACCATCCTGATATTACTTGATTTTAGTAACGCCTTCAATACCGTAGATTTTGATATTCTCCTACAACTCCTCAGCTCTCTTAACATATCTCCATCAGTGGTTGACTGGTTTCAAAGTTACTTGTACGGTCGCCGGCAGCGCATAATCCTGGATGGTTCCACCTCAACCTGGGCTGATATCAAAGCTGGCGTCCCGCAAGGTGCGTGTTGTCCCCTCTACTGTTTTCGATTTTTATCAATACTATATCTCGTGATTTAACTTCTTCCTACCATATGTACGCAGATGACTTGCAAATTTTCTCTCAATCTAGGCTGGAAGATTTAGCAAAGACCATTGACGTAGTTAACAGCGACTTGTCTAAAATACTCGATTGGAGCAAAAGTCACGGTCTACTTGTCAACCCGGCCAAAACACAAGGCATTATTATTGGTAGCACAACAATGATTAACAGAATTGAACTGACTAATCTTCCAAATTTAACTTTCGACGGTGTCAAAATACAACTCCGGGAGACTGTTAAAAACCTCGGTGTCATTTTCGACCGCACTTTTAGCTGGAAGCCACAAATTGATGAAGTGAGCAGGAAGATGTTTGCCGCTACAAATTCTCTAAAACGCTTGCGCAATCTATTGCCTTTGCCTACCAAAATTTCCATTGCCCATTCTCTCTTTCTCCCATTACTTGATTATGCGGATGCGTGCTATTTGTATATCACTGTTGACCAACTTAATAAACTTGAGCGCCTCCAAAATCTCTGCATACGATTATATGGTTTGCGGAAATATGATCATATCTCTGAGTATCGCACTAAGCTCAAGTGGCTTCCAATTCGCTTTCGCCGGAATATTCACGTTCTTTGTCTACTGTACCGAATACTGTTCAATCCTACTGTCCCTAGCTATTTTCAAAATTACTTTAGCTATCGTCATGAGCAACATAGTCGTGATTTACGATCTTCTGACAATTTAATGCTCAGTACACCGGCTCATTCAACCGATCTTTTCGGCGATGCATTTAAAATTCGCGCAGTATCCTTATGGAATCAGTTACCACTTTGTATTAAGTCAGCTAAGACCATCGTCACATTTAAAAAGCTTTTAAAAAAACACTACTTATCCTTAACTGAAGAAGTCAATGTGTAGTATATGTATGTATATCTTGTATTCGTATGTATGTATGTTTATATACCTATAAATTAAGAATGTCTAAATGTCTGTAACAAATATTCGACATGTTTTTGGTTTTTTTTTTTGTTATTTTTTTTTAGTTCTTTTTTGTTTTGTAAGTAAACCCCATTTGTTATAATTTACTTTATCATGTTATTTTGGTTGCCTGGTAGAGATCGCTTTCTAGCGATAAGGCCGCCGATTGTGTTTTCTTTTTTTTATTGTCCTTTTTTTTATATTTTGTGTTTGTACAATGAAGAGTAAATAAATAAATAAATAAATAAAATTTATGGACAAAGGATAATGCAAGTGATTGGGCTCCAAAAAAAAAAGTCATTGTGCAGAGATGAGATAAGAGTCAGATTATAGATTAGACACATGTCATTCATATTTGTTAGGACGCCAAAAAAATTAGCCCTGGGAAAAAAAAGATATGACCAAAAATACATTTTGCGTTTAATAGAATAAAAATCGTTTTCTTTTATGATACAGTAACTGAACGCCCGTAGATTTCTACGAGTGTATTCGTATAACCTTTACAGCCATTGACTACGAAACGAGTGAATATTGTAAATAAATACGATTATTGGTAAAAAAAGTGCTTGTGTGATCCTTATAAGTACCTAACGGGTTGGCTACACAGTAGTAAACCGCGATTAGTTCGTCTCTTTTCTTAGTATAGCGACTTCCCTTCTTATTATCGTCGAGCGAGACAGCAGTGCGCTGTCACAAAAGAGATGTTATTAATCTGTCTCTTTTCTTACTATAGCGAACTTTTTGCGGCACTGGTTCGGCGACATTGGAAGCACGGTTTACAACTGTGTAGCCACCCCTTTTGATTTGATTTGTCTTTTTTCTTACTTTAGCGATGTCTCTTATACGGCACTGGTTCGGCGACATTGGAAAAGCAGTTTACAAATGTGTAACCACCCCTTATGAAATAATGGTATGTATGGTTTATCTAATGCTGCCATCAGTGTTTTTTCACTTAGTATTATTTCCCTTTCCTTAGAATTCGCTCTTGTGGTAAAAGTATTGATGCTTTCCGATAGATGGCATTATTCTCAACACGGTAAAGATTATGTTCCATTTTAAACCAATAGATGTCACTTTTGCTCAACGGTTCCTGAAAAAGTATATTGTGCTTTAAGTAGTTGATACAAAATTAATATTATTTTATCCGCTATATAAGATGATATATTTAATATTTAAATTGAATCATAAATACAAAAAATCGTAGATTTTTGTAATTGGGTGCGTTCTACGCAGTTAGAGTAACTAATTGGGTGGGTTCCAAGCATATGAAAATGTCTTTTTTACTGAAAAAACACCCAATACATTATTTTATCCACAGTGGATAGTGACATGAAACAGATTTTATGCAATGATTTAAAATTAGGAAAATCTTGAAGTTTTTTTGTAATACTACTATATAATACTAGTTGTCAAAACATTGACAGCTCTACTATGTTGATGCACAAAATGTCAAAACGAAAGTGATTGAGAGACTGACATGAGTGAAGAATGAATTTTTTCCTCCCGTGACTCGTGAATGTGCTCTGGATTGTGTTTTATAAATTTTCTACAACTTTGGCAAGCTCCCGGACTCTGAATTCTTTGCATAACACGTTGGACTTACGCACGTTCTAAGGACACCGAAAAAGAAAACCTAATAAATCACGCAACTGCTAAATTGTTTTTTATTTACTTCAATACATAGACTTTGATTGAACTGCTGGATTCATCATACCCAAACCTGATTCACCCGTAATTTTATGAATCAAGCTATTCCAAAGTCTTAAGTTATTGTTTAAAATTACCCTTCTTGAGAATACAAGCTAGCGCGGCGCAGCTGGGTTTTGGTTGTCGAGGTACGGTTGTTTTCCGCTAGATCGCGCTAGTACCAAATTTGTTAGTGACGACTCTATACCAGTATATAAGTTACTCTATGGCTGCCATTTAGAATAAGCTAATGTGTTGGTATAAGTGGTTATCGTTAATGAAGAAAGTAAGACTTTTAAACACATGATTTATTATTTCATTCATTACCATTGGTAAGAGTTCTTAAACATAAAATAAGTACTATTTTTGAAGACGTTATTCATTATTTCAGTACAATTAAACAGACATCATAAATTATAAAAGGAATAGTACTTTTAAACACATGATTCATATTAACAATACAATTAAATATCATAATCATAAAAGAAGTTCGACTTTCGACTCGAACCCCGAAATGTTTCGAATAAAATGGACAATGCGCGCTAATAATGTGCTCCGAGAAAGAGATAGAGAGCGTTAATGAAATCTAGTTGTAATAATTATATAACCACTATTAGACTTTATTAACCACTTATAGCAACATACTAGCTTATTCTAAACGGCAGTATTAGATGAACCATACATACCATTATTTCATAAGGGGTGGTTACACATTTGTAAACTGCTTTTCCAATGTCGCCGAACCAGTGCCGTATAAGAGACATCGCTAAAGTAAGAAAAAAGACAAATCAAATCAAAAGAGGTAGCTACACAGTTGTAAACCGTGCTTCCAATGTCGCCGAACCAGTGCCGCAAAAAGTTCGCTATAGTAAGAAAAGAGACAGATTAATAATAACATCTCTTATGTGTGTCGACGATAATAAAAAGGGAAGTCACTATACTAAGAAAAGAGACGAACTAATCGCGGTTTACAACTGTGTAGCCAACCCATTAGGTACTTATAAGGATCACACAAGCACTTTTTTTTACCAATAATCGTAATTATTTACAATATTCACTAGTTTCGTAGTCAATGGCTGTAAAGGTTATACGAATACACTCGTAGAAATCTACGGGCGTTCAGTTTCTGTATCATAAAAGAAAACGATTTTTATTCTATTAAATGCAAAATGTATTTTTGGTCATATCTTTTTTTTCCCAGGGCTAATTTTTTTGGCGTCCTAACAAATATGAATGACATGTGTGTAATCTATAATCTGACTCTCATCTCATCTCTGCACAATGACTTTTTTTTTGGAGCCCAATCACTTGCATTATCCTTTGTCCATAAATTTTATTATTTCTTTTAAAATATGAAAACCCGATTCCACCAAATCTGACCGCCTATAGATTTCAGTTCCTTGTGTCCTGTTCAGTTCTTTTAAAATATGGTACCTTCAGCTCCCACTACCAGAACTGGTAGTAAGGTCTCGTCCTACGCATCAAAATAAACCCAAACTCGATATACCTAGCTTTACCCGTCTAGGAGTACCAGTGGCACCTCGAGGTATACCTTCAGCTCCCACTACCAGAACTGGTGGTAAGGTCTCGTCCTACGAATCAAAATGAACCCAAACTCGATATACCTAGCTTTACCCGTCTAGGAGTACCAGTAGCACCTCGAGGTATACCTTCAGCTCCCACTATCAGAACTGGTGGTAAGGTCTCGTCCTAAGAATCAAAATGAACCCAAACTCGACATGCCTAGCTCTATCCGTCTAGGTGTATGTACCAGTAGCACCTCGAGGTATACCTTCAGCTTCCACTACCAGAACGGGTGGTAAGGTCTCGTCCTAAGAATCAAAATGAACCCAAACTCGACATGCCTAGCTCTATCCGTCTAGGTGTAGGTACCAGTAGCACCTCGAGGTATACCTTCAGCTCCCACTATCAGAACTGGTGGTAAGGTCTCGTCCTAAGAATCAAAATGAACCCAAACTCGACATGCCTAGCTCTATCCGTCTAGGTGTAGGTACCAGTAGCACCTCGAGGTATACCTTCAGCTTCCACTACCAGAACGGGTGGTAAGGTCTCGTCCTAAGAATCAAAATGAACCCAAACTCGACATGCCTAGCTCTACTCGTCTAGGAGTTCCAGTAGTACCTCAAGGCATACCTTCAGCTCCCACTACCAGGACTGATGGTAATATCTCGTCTTATGAACTCGAACTTGACATGCCTAGGAATAGGAATTCCAGTAGAAGCCCTCGAGTGTACCACCAGCTCATCAGGTTCGATGGTGAGGTTTTATCGTTACGAATAAAACGAGCTCAAACTTTCCGAGCACTTTAATTAATCTTACCCAATTTAATCGTTTTAATAAAAGAATTTGCAAATATTTAAAACTAAAGTATCAAAACTGTTCAAAACCTTTCGTCTTTTTCACTGCACGCTTGTGTGCGTGAATCTTATACATGTAGTAGTAGAATTCGATACCTAGCCTTTTCGGAAACGCATCCTTAACTTAAATTCAAATCAAGATCGACGATAGCGTATTTTACCGGTCAATGGCGCGGCCATGGTATTATAATCTTACAGCTTTAATCTTAACAATTTTTTTTAGACGACCGGCTGGTGTAGCGGTGACATACATTGCCTTCTATGCCAGAGGTCCTTGGTTCGAATCCCGGCGGCAGCGGATATTTGTGTGATGAACACAGATATTAGTCGTCAAGTCATGGATGTTTATATGTTTATTTAAGTTTATTCTAATAAAATATATATTCAATATGTGTGTTTATATATTTTTAAAGTATATCAGTTATCTAGTATCCATAACACAAATTCTTTAAAAAACTTAATTTTGGCTAGATAATGTGGTGTGAGTGTCAGAAATATTTATTTATTTTACAAATTCAACCTGTGTCTTACCTCGGCTTCAGGTCTCTGCAATGTTTAGTTTTAAAGATCTACGTGGCTGCGCATGTTTCAATGACGCTTTTTAACCATACTTTTTACAAATTTATGGTTTTGGGAATCGACTTCTACAAGTTTTTACATAATCTTGGCATGGTTAAATTTAAAAAAACCGTCGATACGGACGCTACCTCTGCTGGTAACGAACACTAATAAAAATAACATTTTCCACGCTGTTCAGCAAATTAAATTAAAATTAAATAAGTTATCTTTGACAATGAGAGATAAAAAATCGTTATAAAAATATGACCACCCCCAAAACTCAAGGCTGATGTGGAAGCTAGCTCGGTAAGAAAAACAGTTTTGGGGTGCTCACCTCTCATTATCTTTTCTCCTACTTGATCAAAACGGAAGGATTTTTCGTCTACAAATATGACAACATTAATTATATAGGCAAAATATGAAAAGATATTTATAACAAAAACCAATGCGCAGTTCTTTATTTTGTTCGGAAAGAAAAAAAATCTTGCTGGCCGACGATTTTTGACCCTCTCTTCCTTAATCCTCCTGCGCATCGTGTCTTGTGATACCTAAAAACAAAATCAACTCAAAAAATTACTAAAGAAATTTTGAAAAAATCCATGGTTGTCTGGTAGAGATCGCTTTCCAGCGATAAGACCGCCAATTGTATCTCAAAATTGTTATCATGTATTTCCTTTTTTTTTTGTACTTATTAATGGCATACAATAAAGTGTAAATAAATAAATAAATAAATAAAGAAATGTTTTATCTTTAATGTAAGTAATAAAAGATGCATGGACATAGTTAATCGCAGGTGGCACCACAATTAAGAAAGCGTAGCTGAGCTAAGGTTTAAACATTTTGTTTCCGTAATTTCTCTGCTTAGTCATAATCTTTATGTGAAACATATCTACGCATAAAGGTTTGTATGGCAGTTTTCTTAATTTGATTATATAAACAAGAAGATATTTTAATGGTTCGGTAAGATAAATGCAGAACATTAATTAAGTCTATTACATTAAATTAGTAGGTATACACCAAGATTGATTTTAACTAAACTTTATCTACAAACACTTTGAGAAATAGAATCTGTAAATTTCATCTAAATAACTCTATTCCGTTATTATCATTTTTCTCATAAGAGAAAAATCCGCCAAACTTGATTATAGTGTCACTACTCGGCAATAGACGGCGCTGCACATCCTTACTCAATTATAATAAACGTAACAAAATGGTTTCTTATGGCAACTGTGCAGTATAAGAAAATAGATACACAGGAATATTTGAAACGCTGTCTCTGTTTAAAAGTTTATGAAATTATATGTGTTATTGTAAGCAATGATATGATGGCTTCTGATAAAAAGAGTACTTGGGAATGTAAAAATAAATGTAAAAATAAAAGATCTAAACAAGAAAACACAACACACCCGTCAAGCAGGCAGATGTTTCCAACGTCACTATCAGAAGCCGAAAGAAAAAAAGTTCACAGTTGTCTCCCCAACCCCTCACCCTCCCTGCCTGTAGCGATAAGCTCAACCGAACTGGTTATTGAACTTCGCTTGTTGCGGGCAGAAGTGAAAGCAGCTCGTGCCGAAATAAAACATTTTCATGTCACAATACTCAACCTCACTGAATCTGTCGAAACGTGCAAAAGCCGGCTGTATGAACTCACCGCTCGAGTGGATACCATGGACAGCTGACAACAGGTTGAAATACTTAACTTATCAGAGTTAGAGGGAAAAAAGTTGAAATTAAAAGCAGACATCAACGATCGTGATCAAGTCTATTATCAAATGACCTTGAAGTCGCAGGAATTCCAGAGGAGAAGAATGAACGAAGCATCTATCTCGCTTTAACAATAGCTCAGAAACTTGGCGTTACTTTGGAGGAGCGCGACTTTGTGAGTGTAGAACGCGCGGGCCCCGAGCGGCAGCCGGCGGCAGTGCACGCGCGACCCCCACGCCCGCGGCAGCAGCTGGAGCGGCGCGACCTGCGGGACCAGTAGCTGACGGCAGCGAGGGTGCGCCGCGGGGTTACCATGGAAGGTCTCGGCCTTGACGTTTCCGCCCGTCGCTTCTAAATTAATGAGCTTCACCAAACCAACCGAATGAATATTCTACAATGCTCGAAGTGAAGCCCTAAAGGCACAGTGGAAGTATGTATGGACTCGTAATGGTATAACCTTTTTGCACGCAGGGAACACGGTATGCCGCGTCACTGCTTACGCTCAGACTCAGATATTGTTAAAGTATTTGGCTGCTGATATTGTTGGATCATTTTTGTTCAATCAATATTTATCATTTCAATAAATTTTATATTCTACTTGATATTCACCCAATTTATATAAGTGTTTTACTTAATTTGTTAAATGTGAGAAATCCTAATTTCTTGACTAACATTATTTTATTTCCTACAGATTTTGTTTACATTACTTTCAGTATTTTAATTATCAAATTGACCACACTATGTTTTACACAGTTAAATATTACAATTTATTTATAGTTTGACATCCTATTATTTAAATAAAAAAAAGATAAATATTTTTGACACTCACACAACATTATCCAGCCCAGATTAAGTTTCTTAAAGAACTTGTGTTATGGATACTAGATAACTGATATATTATACTTAAGAAATATATAAACATACATATTGAATAAATACATATTTTTTATTAGAATAAACGTAAATAAACATATAAACATCCATGGCTTGACCGCTAATATCTGTGTTCATCACACAAATATTGTTGTCTATGACACTTGTGAAGATCCTTTTTAATCATCTTGTCACCTGTCTATCATATTATGTCTTGTTTTGCTTTGTGTATAAAATATATCTTTATTATTCTAAATCATCTTATTAATTTACCCGCCTCTCAAATGGTAGCAGAGCGTGGTTTAAATTTTTAGAAAATAGCTACTAAGTAGTTTTACAATGGCAACAAATTATAAAATCGAATCGCTCACAAAAGATAATTACGATACTTGGAGCATCCAAGCACAAGCCATATTAATTAAAGCTGGCCTATGGAGCTGTGCAAATGGTGAAAATGTCTTGGCGATCGACGCAACTGTGGAGAAGAAGAATAAATTCACACAGGATGATTTGTTAGCACGGTCGGAACTTTTACTTTTGATCTCACCGTCAGAATTAAAACAAGTGAAGACGTGTAAAACCGCAAAAGAGCTATGGGATAAACTTAAAGAAACCTACCAAAGCAAAGGGCCTGCCCGAAAAGCAACATTGCTTAAGCAATTAATATTGAAAAAGATGCCAGAAAATGGTGAAGATATTCGTGACCATCTCAACAGCTTCATGGATGTAGTCGACAAATTAGCAAACATGGGCATCGAGTTGAATGAAGACCTACTGTCCATTATATACAGTCTGCCCGCATCTTATGAGAACTTCAGAATTGCGGTGGAGACCAGGGATCAACTACCTGCTCCAGACGATCTGAAGATCAAAATCATAGAGGAAACCGAGGCTCGGCGACAGACGACCACAAATAGCAGAAATGAGGGTGCACTTCATGTTAAAAAGAAGGTCAGATGTCAAAATTGTAAGAAGATAGGGCACACGACAGACGCATGCTGGAGTAAATCAAGTTCTAGTAGTAACAAAAACGGCAATAAAAATTCAGGTGCTCAAACAAGTTTAAATGTATGTCAATCTACTAAAAATGATGACGCCCACGCACATATGTGGTGCTTGGACAGTGGATGTACATCACATATGAGTGCACAAAAGGACAGATTCAAAAATCTAAAAAGAGAGGACGCTGCATTAAAATTAGCTTCGGGTTCCACCACAAATATTGAAGGTAAAGGAGAACTTCCTATTTCTTTAAATAGCAACAGTTACGTCATGAGAGAAATTTTGTATGTCCCTGAGCTGACAATAAACCTTATGTCAGTTAGAAAAATGACCGAAAAAGGTATAACTGTTACTTTTACTAAAGATAAGGCGTACATAAAAAGAAAAGATGGCAAAGTTGCGTTCGTAGCTAATAAACAAAATGGTTTATACTATGTGAAGAGTGATAAAATTGAGAAAGTTCATAAAATAGAAGAAAACAACTCCATGAAGTGGCATAAAAAGCTTGGACATATGAACGAGTCCGATATGAAGGCCATATCCGATAAAGGTTTAGTACGCGGAATAAAATTGAACAACCCTGAGATTGGTGATTGCGAGACCTGCATCAAAGGGAAAATGACGGGTTTGCCATTTCCCAGACATGAACCTCGAAAAACAAAAGAACCATTAGAAATAGTTCACACTGATGTCTGTGGTCCCATGCAATGTGAATCATTAGGGGGGTCGAAATATTTTGTCACATTTATCGATGACTTTACAAGATATTGCCAAGTATATTTTATGAAGCAGAAAAACGAAGTCCTTGAAAAATTTAAAGAATTTAAAACTGAATCAGAAAATTTCCTAAACAAGAATATAAAGTTCCTTCAAAGTGACAACGGAACAGAATACTGCAACACAATCTTTGATTCCTATTTGCGAGACAACGGTATCCAGCGGCGGTTATCATGTACATATACGCCACAACAAATTTAATAATCAATTACATACAACAGCAGATGACATAAGTAATATATTTAATAACTTTTATATCGACATAACTAATTCTAATGATTTAAATTTAATATTGACGATATAAACGAAACAATGGACATGGATAATACTAATTCAATATTTCTAAGGCCTACAGATTCAATTGAAATTCATAGAATAATCAATGATCTGAATAATACGAATTCGGTAGGTATTGATGAGATTAGTACCAGTATAATCAAATTATGCGCTAAATCTTTATGTGAACCCTTAAGCTTCATAATTAATCTTTCACTTCAAGAAGGAACTTTTCCTGACAGCCTTAAAACTTCTATTGTTAAACCTTTATTTAAAAAAGGAGATGTAACAGATATGTCCAATTATCGACCAGTAACTTTGATCCCAATAATCTCGAAAATTTTTGAAAAGGTAATGTTAAAAAGGCTCTATGACTTTGTTTCAAAGCAAAATATTCTCAAACAGGAACAATTTGGATTTCGTAAAAATAGCAGTACTTCACTAGCATGTTTTAATTTAATCAAACAAATAACTGAGACAATTAATGACCGAATATCAGTTACGGCTTTACTGCTTGATATGAGCAAGGCCTTCGACTTTGTGGATCATGACTTGCTACTTTATAAGCTAGGAAAGTATGGAATAAGGGGAGTAGCAAACGATTGGATAAAAAGTTACTTAAAAGAACGCTATCAGTGCGTTGAAATATCTAAAGTACAAAATAATAGAAAAATAGTAAGCAGATCAAAATTAAAACTTAATAAATTTGGCGTACCACAGGGCAGCGTACTAGGGCCATTTTTATTCCTTATGTACATTAATAATTTGCCAAATATAACGCATCACAAAACCATTTTATTTGCGGATGATACAACAGTCATCATCAAGGGTGAAAATAAGGAAACCTATGAAAATGACATAAATATGACGCTCAATAAATTGATTAGATAGCCATCTTAGCCAAGTAATAATAATTTAAAAATTAACGTAAATAAAACTCAACTAATACAATTTCAAAACCATGGAAAAAAACCTATCGACTTAAACATAACTTATAAAAATACTAAAATACATGAAGTAAACACGGCAAAGTTTCTAGGGCTTATACTTGACAAACATTGTAATTGGAAGGCGCATATAGAATTAGTTTGCAATAAACTTGATAAGTTTGTATTTGCCATCAAACGTCTACGGCAAACGGTGTCAACGGAGGCGGCACTCAGTGCTTACCATGGATACGTGTCATCGGTGCTGTCATATGGGCTCATAATGTGGGGAAACTCCGTTGAGATTGATTTAGCATTTCGGGTCCAAAAAAAGTGTGTGAGAGCGATTTGTGGTGCTTGGTTTACAGATAGCTGTAAACCTATTTTTAAGAAATTCCGTATACTGCCACTGGTTTGTATGTATATAAGGGAACTATGTGTTTTTGTCAAACTGAATCCACAACATTTTGTTACACATTCAGTTGCCGTAGGTAGAAATTCACGGAATAAATATAAACTCTACCGTCCTAGGTGTCATTTAGACATTTATGAAAAAAATGTTTATATAAAGGCTATAGATATTTATAATAAGTTACCAAATCGATTTAAAGAGCTACCATTGACATTATTTAAAAAAAGAATAACTTTATGGCTTACAGAAAAATGTTTTTACACCCTAAATGAATTTCTAACGTTTAAAGAAAATTATTTGACAAATTTTATGTATAAAATTTAATTTAATTGTTTAACCTTAATTGACCACGTATAAATGATTTTGTTGACATTGTATGACATTGTAATGATATTTAATATAATTTAATTTAATTTGATTTAATAATAATAATGAATATTTTTTTTTCTTGACATATTTACGCACCATTGTTATGGTAGAATGTGATGGACAATATTTTATTTTAACACCATTATGTAACCACATTTCTTGTAAATAAATGAATTTGAATTTGAATTTGAATTTAAAACGGTGTAAGCGAGAGAAAGAATAGAAGCCTTCTTGAAAAAGCTAGATGTTTATTAATTGACGCAAATGCCCCCAACACCTTTTGGGCTGAAGCAATAAACACGGAAAACTACAATATAAATAGAAGTCCATCAAAAGCATTAAATGGTGACATCCCACACACCCTTTGGGTCGGGCGCACTCCATCAGTAAATCATCTGAAAGTGTTCGGCTCAAAATCATTTATCCTGAAGAAAAGGAGAAAGGGAAAGTTCACACCTAAAGCAAAAGAAGGAGTTTTTGTAGGATACGCAAGAAGAGCGAAAGGTTATAGAATATTTCTGCAAGATGAAAACAACGTCATTGTCAGTCGGGACGTAAAAGTACTTGACACAATTTATTATGACGAAAATTCTAATAATGAAATGGATTTGATTGATGAAGCAGAGATATCACCACCGTCGCCTGTACCTAAAAAATATACAAATATAAACAAACAAAATAAAAACAAAAGAAATAAAAATCTTATCGAAATTGAAGCCCAAGTCCCAAAAAAACAGAATAGAAAGTCAATCGTTATTCCTTCTACTTCTATTGAAGCACAAACAACCGAAGAAGCCACTTCTGACGATGAAGACGTTACTCCTGAATATGTAAATATTTATCCTGAAACTGATGATGCCAGGCCGATAAGGACTAAACGTCCTCCTGCATGGACGAAAGATTACATCATGACAGATCAACTGGCCGGTCTATTTACAGGAAATAATACATGGCATGATTGTGATGCAGCACTACTAAGTAATGACGTGGAAAAAGCAGAAGAGTGGCATGAAGCTATAAAGAATGAGATGAGAGCTCATATAAAAATGGTACTTGGATAATCAAAGAGAAAGAAAATAACATGAAGACAATAGACTTCAAAATGATACTAAAGTTAAAGAATGGTCCAGACGGTAACAAAAGAAAAGCAAGGTTAGTTGCCCGAGGTTTCACCCAGCGCCCGGGGATTGACTATGAGGAAACCTACGCGCCTACTTCAAGACTAAGTTCTATAAGAACGGTCTTAGCTCTGTCAGTTGAAGAGAACCTTAAGTAATGGCAAATGGACGTTACGACAGCATACTTAAATGGCTAACTGCAAGAACAGATTTTTATGAAAAAGCCAGAATATTTAGAAGGGTACCTCATGGAAATAATGAGAGAAGAAGAAGATGCTATCGTTTTAGATAAAGCAAGAAAAATGCTAGAAGACTGCACCAAAATTAAAGGAGAGCATGTCTGTGAACTAAAACGATCTTTGTATGGCCTCAAACAGTCTGGACGACAATGGTATTTAAAGCTAGATGAGGAATTACAAAAAATAGGTTTTATTCCCGCAGTAGCTGACCCTTGTGTATTTATTTTAAAAAGGGGTAAAGAAAAAGTTATTCTGACAGTCTATGTCGATGACATTTTGTTGGCATATTCAAGCGAAAATATTCTCAAAGAAGTAAAAAATATGTTAACTAAAACTTTTGAAATGAAAGATCTCGGAAAGCCGAAACAATTACTGGGAATTGAAATCGAAGAGGGCGAAGGTTTTGTAAAGATCAATCAATCGAAATATATTGAAAAGATTTTAGAAAAATATAATATGAAAAATTGCAAGCCTGTCAGTACCCCAATTGAACCACACCTAAAACTTGAAAAAGAACAGAAAGCAGATGGAGTACCGTACCAAAATTTAATTGGGGCCCTCATGTTCCTTGCGGTCGCTACACGTCCAGACATCATGTTTTCAATAAGTTATCTTTCACAATTCAATAACTGTTACGGACAAGAACACTACAAGTGCGCAAAGAGAGTGTTAAGATACCTGCAAGGCACAAAAGATTTGAGCATAATATATACTAAAAGTGGTGAAGATATGAGAGGTATGGCCGACGCTGATTGGGCATCATGTGCTCTCGACAGAAAATCTTATACAGGCTATTGCTTCAAGATGGCAAATGGTTGCATTAGCTGGCAGTCTCAAAAGCAAAAGACGACAGCTATGTCTACAGCGGAAGCTGAATATATCGCCATAACGGAGGCGGCTAAAAAAGCAATCCACCTGAAAAGTTTAATAAACCACATTGCTAAAAAAGAGCAAAAAGGTATGATTTTGTATAGCGACAGCCAGGCGGCGCTAGCTATATGTAAGAGTGAAGCTCGCAGTGGGAGAACAAAACATATGGACCTTCGTTTGAACTTCTTGCGAGAATGCGCGCATGTACACAGCATCGAAATGAAATTCCTGCCATCAGAGATAATGCTGGCAGACATCCTTACAAAGGGATTACCAGGTCCAAGATTGTCAAAGTTAAGACTGGATCTAGGTCTTGCTGCGTGAGGCGGCGTTTGTTGTCTATGACACTTGCGAAGATCCTTTTTAATCATCTTGTCACCTGTCTATCATATTATGTCTTGTTTTGCTTTGTGTATAAAATATATCTTTATTATTCTAAATCATCTTATAAATTTACCCGCCTCTCAAATATCGAACCCAGGACCTCTGGCATAGAAGGCAATGTATGGTACCACTACACCAGCCGGTCGTCTAAGTTTACTTAGTTTCTTAGTTTAAGTTTAATTATTTCTCTTACTTTAAATTATGATTACGGTTTTTATTATTACATTTTTTTTCGATTAGATATTTTTAAAATACTTGGTTATCAGAGGTTAAGAATTGCTTCATGTTGTGATATCACTGTTTTTGTATATCCATTTGTATGGTGTTGTGCATCCATAGCTCAATGCATCTACTATGCAAGCAACTTGGTTGTGGCATGCATGAAATTGGCTCTCACAATAGCTGTCTTGTGTTTGTTTTTTTTTTTTCATATTCCGAATACTGGAACGTCTCTCAAATATTTAAATGCTGCATAAATTTTTTAAGAACCACTCATACGAAAAATTCGTATTCTCTAACGCAAATTTTAAGATGCAGTTAGTTTTAAGTTGACCTCCAAATAAGTTGTACTCAGACTCCACATGTGCACCACTTAACGAAAAATTCTTATACTCGATGGTCACTCAACTTTTTTTAGCTGTTAAATAATATGTCAAACTGATTTAAGCGTCGCTTGTGTTTAAGAGTGGTCAAGAGGTCTCCTAAATCTATAATTGCGGTGAAAAGTGTGTACTATAAAGGTAAAATAATGTCTGCCAAGGTTCCGATATTCTCAAAGATAATCGAGAATATTATTCATTTAAAATTTAACAATTTCTTTGAAACTAACAACTTACTTGTTGACAACCAATATGGCTTTCGGAAAAATAAGTCAATCAACATGGCAATTTACAATTTTTTAGAAAGGGTCATTACTAATGTAGAAAAACGGAATCCAACGTTAGCTTTATTCATGGACATGTCCAAAGCCTTCGATAATGTTAATCATAAAACATTATCGAAACTCCCGGAGCCATATTTAGATAGGTACGTGTTTACGCTACGAATTCCGGAGGGAAGTGACAAGTTGAGTCAACCATCCGACCGTATAGAACGAATACAAAATTCGGTTGACCCAACCAAGGTCACGCTATTTGGCGGTTGGATCCGATCGTCTGGAAGGCCTTTTATAATTAAATCCTGTGTCAAAAAAGCGTCATAATTAAGAAACTGTGCCTCTCTTTCACACTCACCATTTGAATCCTTTCTCGAAAAAGGTCAGAATTGGCGTGGCGTTATTAGTATTAGTTCAGGTAGACGAATGTTGAGTGGAGCGGGGCAGGCGGAGTGGGGTTGGGGGAAGCGCGTGAGCGTCTTTCTTTGTTTATTTAGTTCAGTAACTTGCTTTCTTCCTGTGACTACGCACACGTATTCTGCACGTTGACCTTGCCTACCTGTGACCTACGCTTCGTTTTTGGACTTGTGATTGATTGCCTTCCTGTGACCTACGCTGTGTGAATCGGACTTTGTGATTAAATTGACTAGATAAACGGAAGATGGCTGCTGCGAGGAGAGAATACACCCAAAGAGGAATGCAGACATGCATTACCTTTAAGGTTTCTGCGACGGCAATGCTCGGGCTGCTGCCAGAGAATATCAACAACGCTACCCTAACAGAGACCGTTTCCCGGACTACAGGGTCTTTTTGCATGTGCATAATGCGTACATGGCGGGAGTCTTACCCGGTGCGCATGCTTCGAGAGCAGGTAGACTAATAGTACGATTTGATAATGAAGAGCAAGTACTGAGACAGTTAAGGTTGGACCCCGTAATAGCCAACGCCAAATATCTCAAAATCTCGGGATCCCACGATCGATTGTGCAGCGTATAAAAGAAATGCATATCATGCCTACCACGTGCAAAGAGTTCAAGCTTTGCTGCCCGCTGACTATGAACCTAGAGTGAGATTTTGTAGAGAGATGTTAAGACTACACAGAGAGGATCCGTAGTTCTTCAACAAAGTGTTATGGTCAAATTTTAGAAGAATGGGAATTTGTAACATCCATAACTTACATTACTACTCCAGAGTAAATCCACATATCATCAGAAATGATCGATTCCAGAATCAGTTTGGTATAAAGATGTGGGCTGGTATAATTGACCAGAAGCTGGTGCTACACGAAATACCACCACGGCTTAACGGTGCTGCGTATTTAAATTTTTTACAAAATAATTTGAACCAAATACTCAAGAAGCTGAGGTTACAGAAGATAGAATTGCAGAAATGTGGCTGCAACAGGACGGCACCCCGCCTCATTACGCTCGAGCAGTTCGACAAAATTTGAATGAGCGCTTCCCCAACCAGTGGATTGGTCGAGGAGGAGCTATTGCATGGCCACCCGGATCGCCCGACCTTAATCCCATAGACTTTTTTATTTGGGGCTATTTGAAACAAATTGTGTACCAAAGAGAGAACAATACCGAACAAGCATTAAGACAAAAGCTCGAGTCTGCTAAGGTACAAATTCTCAATAACAGAGGTGCCTTCCGCCGATTACGTGCCAATTTTATTAGACGGTGCAGATTGTGCATAATAGTTAGAGGCAGGAATTTTGAACATTTGTTGTAAAAATGGAATGCTGGACTGGGAGCGAAAGAAAAACGTAGAATGTGCCAGCTGCCTCTCTTCCCGGGCATACTGTAAAAGTCAGTTAAGGGACAGAGGTTTCAAAGGCGTTTTTGTGGGCGATAGGCTGACCCCCTGTCACTACAATAGTCTCTTTCCATCTTTATAATACCTCCAAATTTATAATGATGTCAAACGTGAAATCAGATAGTCTTGTAACCTCTGGTGTTCTGCCTACTCCATAAGGGATACAGGCGTGACGTTATGTATGTATGGAATAATTAATAAAACTACCAATTGAAAATTGTTGTTCTTTTATTTTAAGATGGTTTCGGAAATTTTTATTAAAATTTTCCTTTCTAACAAATTTGCACTTTAGTATGAAGAAATTCGCATGAAACCAGAACTAAATGTCAAACAGTAAAGTGTAATACCTCATTTAAATCAGCATTAAATCTGAAAGTTTTTTTAATACAGGGTCACTTTTCCGTAGTACATTTTTTTTTTTCACAGGGTGCTCTCAAAGTGAGAAGTGATTTTTTGTAATGCTTCAAAATAAACGGAAAAAAAAATTATTCACCTTTAAATTTGGTACCCAGAGCTGCAATTCATTTTTTTTGTAATAATACATTATCTAGTCATAGTAAAACGTCTTTTTCTTTGTTTTTTTTCATCAACATTTTTTTTTTATTAATTAATTAAATTTAAATAAAAATCTGTAATTTAGTTGAAAATAAAACAAAAATATTCATAACTTTTCATGCAATTAAGTTATGATCATGCTGTAGAAAGATTTTTTGTTGGAAATTACCTCCTTTATCTCCCTGGTTCATTTGATCCACGACTTTTGGTCCACCCTGTATACACTCCCGCACTTATATACCAATAAACACTAAAATCGGATTACATCATTTCTCTAAAAGATCCAAGTAAGCAGACCATGACGCCACACCCTTGACCGACTTTTACGGTCTGTGCGGGAAAAGAAGCATCTGGTACACACTCTATGTTTTTTCTTTCCCTCAGACCAACGTGGAAGTAATAGGAATGAGCGTATTACATTGACAACCAACAACAAATTTTTCCACCCTTCAAGTTTTTTGTATGAATTTCGTTTTCGTTTCTTTCAAAATTTCTACTTTTTTCAACATTACAAAATGCTTTTACAGTTGGTTTACCTCTGAAGTTTATTATCTGTTGACCTTACTTTCAGTCTCAGTCAGTCCAGTTTCCCTGAAAGTTTTCATAACGGATTATGTGAATTGCCCGCGCTTTACTATTATTTTGTTTTAAATTTAATTTGTATCCTTCCAAAAAGGATTCAAAGCAGTAAAAGAAACATTGTTTTGTCAGTGTGAACTTTTTTGGCAAAAGAAAAAGACAATAAAGGGTCTATAATTGCATTAAAACATGTTTGTCATAGAGAAAATTGGAGCAACCCACACATACATTTTACCAGTTTTCGGGTGAATTCCACATCGCTAAAGAATTGAACAGAAAATATTTAGCTTTATTTCTTATTCAGGCATTTTTTTTTTATATTGTAAGGATAGGACGTTTGTCTTCCATGCCACCTGATGGAAAGTGCGCATGAAGACTATGGTGTTACACGTCCATCCACGAGAAACCTATTCAATCGACACTTAAAAGTTCCAGGACTGTAGTGGTCAGGAAAAACAGACGCAGGCAGATTGTTCCACACCTTGGCAATCCGTACCAAAAAGGAACTATCGAAGCGTTTTGTTCGACTTCTTGGTATATCCACTATATACGGATGGAAATTCTGTCTGCGTCTGGTAGTCCGGTGGTAAAAAGGGGTGGGTTCAATTTGGTCAAAAAGAGCACTCGCACACTCACCAAAATGTAGCCGATAAAATACTGTCAAACAAGCAACCTTACGACGATGCTCTAGCGTCTGCAATTTTTTATTTGTAAGGTTGTTGTTATTTATGATTTTTCGGGCTCTTCGGTCAACAGAGTCTAGCGCTTCGAGCTGGTATTTGGCAGAACCATCCCAAAGGTGACTACAGTACCTACTCCATGCAAGACCTCACTTGGGCTGTGTATAAGTTGAGGAGCCGTTCAGGGCTGAAGTACCGCCGGACCTTCGAGATGATACCCAATTTTTTGGAAGCCGTTTTTGCCATAGTCTCAATTTGTTGTCCGAAGTTTAATTTGGACGTTATAGTGACGCCCAAAAGCCCTAGTTGGTCGGCGATGGGAACAGATACATTCTGGAAAGTGGGCGTAAGAGTAAAGGTGCTCTTTTTTGCGGAGAATAGACACGCTTGTGTTTTGGAGGCGTTGAATTTGACCAGGTTAGATTCGCCCCAATCGGACACATTCCGCAAGGTCGAATCAACGCGCTCAATTATAGACTCTCTCAAAATCTGGATTTCATGGGCGCTCGTTCGCGCTTTGGATATATATCTCTCAACAACAGTGCTGTCATCAGCATATCCAATAATGCCTGGTGTTAGGAGGTCATTAATGTGCAGCAAGAATAAAGTTGCAGAGAGAACAGATCCCTGAGGTACCCCGGCATTAATTGCCATTAGGTCAGAGGAGTAGCCATCTAAGACTACTCGAATCGACCGTTCCCTCAGAAAATCAGATATCCAGTCGCAGAGCCCGGTCGGTATGCCATATGCTGGAAGCTTGCTTAAGAGACCATCATGCCAGACCCTGTCAAAGGCCTTGGATATGTCTAAGGATACAGCTATTGCTTCACCATGATCCTCCAAGGCCTCACTCCATAAGTGTGTGGCATACACGAGAAGATCGCCGGTCGAGCGTCCACTGCGGAAACCATATTGGCTATCGCTTAGGAGCTCGTTGGTCTCAAGGTATGCCAGGAGTCGATTGTTCAATACACGTTCCATGACTTTACAAAGTATGGAGGTGATTGAAATTGGTCGATAGTTGACAGGATCAGCACGGCTTCCCTTCTTCGGTACTGGTTGTACGTTAGCCAGCTTCCAGGATTTGGGGACTTTACCAGATTCCAAAGAGAGTCTATACAGACGCGTCAAAACGGGAGACAACTCAGCTGCGCAGCGTTTCAACACCACTGCAGGAATACCGTCTGGACCGCTAGCCTTATTCTCGTCTAGGTGCAGCAAGCACTTAAGAACCTCCTTTTGGTGAATATGAACGGTACCCATTGTAGGACCGAACTGAGGTAATTGGGGTGGGATTTTTCCTTGGCTATCTAGACGAGAATTTTCCGCAAAGATACTGGCAAATAAATCCGCCTTTTCCTTAGCGGTGTGGGCCAGAGAACCGTCAGGTTTCCGCAGAGGCGGCAGCGACGGGCGACAAAAGTTCGTTTCGACCGACTTGGCGAGGGACCAGAAAGCTTTGCTCTTTTGATCACCTTTTTGCAGGACTTGGCGGCAGCATTGTACCTCTTCTTGTGTTCATGCGAATCCACGGCTTTGCTTCTGCGAGCGGTTGCCCAGGCTTTGTGCGCTTCTCGCTTACGCTTTTCAGCGGAAAAGCATTCAGCACTAAACCATGGGCGAGCTTTGGTTTCAAGGGATAGATCAGCGTAGGGAATGAAGAACTCCATTGCTTGACCTATCACACTTGAGACTGCATCAGCGCAGCACGATGGATCGGTTGATGTAAAACAAGCTTACCGCCACGGATAAGATGCGAAAAAATGTCGCATTTCATCCCAATCTGCCGACTTGTAACGCCATACTCGCCTAGAACCACTTGGTCGGGTGTCAGGTGGCGAGTACTGCGATACAGATTTCACTAGACAGTGATCGGATGTCCCTAAGGGTGCAGTGACGGACACCGAATACCTGTCCGGATCGGTTGTCAGCAGAAGGTCCAGGCAGTAAGCAGTGTGTCCAGCAACGTCTGGGATGCGCGTAGGCTCGTCAACAAGCTGAGAGAGGCCATGAGTGAGCGAAAACTTAAAAGCCTCTCTACCAGCATGGTCAGTGTCCTGAAACGGGTATAACCACTGTCCGTGGTGTGCGTTAAAATCCCCCAGGAACACCAACTGCGCTGTGGGAAAACGTTGCTGAACCTTGTCCGCTGTACTGCTGAGATAGTCCATAAGCCTCGTTGTCTCCCGATCTCCGCTGTGTGACCGATAAATACCAGCGTATACCATTTGGTCTAGGCCGGTATCTATGTGAACCCACATAACTGAAAGGTCCAGCACTTCTAAGTAACGGAGACGCTGACAACAGATCTTGCATATCTGAAAAAACTTTCAGTAAAGAAAACGTCGTAACTTCCACATAAAAAGTTCACTTCAAGAGAAAGACGAAAGCAAGATAATAAAATCTTATAATACTACCTCTTATGATCCCTATACTGGATTACGCAGACATCAGCTCTCTAAACTTAACTGAGGAGCAATTAAATAATCTTGAGCGCCTTCAAAACCTTTGCATAAGATTTATATTTGGTTTGCGAAAATATGATAACGTGTCCGAATACCGCGCTATGCTCAAGTGGCTCCCAATTCGTCTTCGAAGGAATACTCACACTCTCTTCCTTTTATTTGGTATACTGTTCAACCCTATCCTGCCTATTATTATTTAAAGGAATGATTTATATTTCGGCATCAAGACCATGAACGTAACTTGCGATCATCTAGCAATTATTTGTTAGTAACCCCACGTCATACAACCCATTTTTATCAGCACTCGTTCTATGTATGGAACTCATTGCCTTTGTCACTTCACAATGCAAAATCTGTAGACTCCTTCAAGAAAAATGTTAAGAATTATTACCTTCAGACTAATTCTCCATAAATTTACCTACTCTCCAGATATATTTGTGTACTTATGTCATTTATTTATATGTATTAAGAAATATTTATCTATTTATATATAAGTTTATTATGATTATATAAAATAAATATTGTATATATATTATTTTATTTTATTATCATAATAATAATGGCAATACAAACCCTACCAAATTATTATTTTTGGTATGTTCTTTTTTTGTAAATAAAGTTTGCCTGAAAGAGATCGCTCATGAGTGATAAAGAAGCCTAAATTGTCTCGAATCCTGTTTTCCTTCTATGTACAATATTTTAATATGTTTGTATCCTTTTGATTCTGACAATAAAGTGTATTTGTATTGTATTGTATACTATTTTGATCCGTGTGCACGGCGAAATAAAATGCTCGACACGTTTGAAAGGAGATACAGACATTAGAGAAACTCTTAGCACAGTTGAGAGTCGATTTAAATTTTCGTGGAGGTCGATCTACATTTTGGAAAATTGTACCAGTAGGTTTTCGGTTTAAAAGATGTAGATCAAAAAAAAGTTAGTAATGGAAAGGCATGAAATATAGGTGCATACATTATTAGTAAATATGTATGTATGTATTTTGTGATAAAAGTTTAATACGGCAACCCAAGATTCATGGCAGCCAACCTAACAGCTGTTGTCGAGAGAGAGTATCTAGCTCAGCTGTTGCTGTGAACGACCAACGCTAAGCGTCGCTAGGTACGTGAGCGCGGCGATGGTAATGTTATGAATTACATATACATACAAATTGTCATTCTTCTATTCTACTCTATGCTTCGTCTACACTCATCACTCTCTTCATACATGCTCTCCGGTTTTGAGTACTTGTGACCTCTCCTATGAATTATGAATTAATACCTACGTTATAGCGAACCAGAGGCTCTCTCCCTATAAGGATGTCTTTCGTAGGGGTAATGTCCCTGCCGAGACCTGCTTATTTTGTTATCTTGGGTAAATTCTGATTATAACAGACTGCGACATTGTTACAAACAATAAATTACGTGTAGTGAACCTACGGACATTTTATTTCGAAAAAATCACCTTTGCGATTCTAAACCGGCTGAGGATAGCCACTAAAACGTAAAATATTAATATTCATGTAAAAACTTTAATTACTTTATATTGAAAATACTTACCAGAGAATTCTTTGTTTTTCTTGGAATATACACAACATCTAAAATTGGCTTGTAAATGTCGTCAAAACTGCTGTATGACTTTGAAGATTCTGAAATGTTTCTTCTCAGCTTTCTATAAGTTGCCATCAAGTTATCTCTTCCTTTGTCTGGATGGTGCCGTCTTTCAATTTAGTTTCTATGCTAACCCAGGCATCGTGCTGGTCGTTTCTATTTCTGTGTTCCGAACTTTTGGAGTTCAATAAAGCTGCTTCGTTTTCATATAAAATGAAAAAATCGGAAATCGTTTTATTAGTCCACTCCATTATTAAATACGCAAGGTACGTAGTACGTACATCCGCTTGCACTAGTCGAAACGAAATGGTAGACCGATGCTTCACTCACTTACGCGCGTCACCCCGTGCCTTTGAATTTATCGACTTCAATGGATGGGACGCGCTTGCTCACGCTAGCCTGCGTCGCGTCAAGCCACTACATTTACACGGCGCGTAGGCTTGAGCTGGCGCGGCGTAACTTGTGATATAACGCGCCGTGTGAAGCCAGCATTAGACCAAAAAAATGTCATATTTTTGATGTGATTGTTTGTTATTTATATATTTTACTATTATTTGATGGTTTCTTTGCTTGATAATATTTATTTTATATAATGTTTTTATGTACTTAATATGGCAAATATGAGAATATATTTCACTGTTATTGGTTATATTATCTATTTTTTTATGTTATCGTATGCTGAAAGTACTTCGCTATCGAGAGTCAGACATGTTATGGCGAACAAAATTAATGAAACGCAAAACATTTTAATTCAGAAAGGTAACACATTAACCAAATCTAGTAGAGATAATGATGTTGAGCTCCAGGAGTTTATTAAAGTTAATAAAAGAATACAGACTGCCAAGAAAACGACCACAGTTGAATTGCTGATGAACTCCCAGTATCTTGAATTGGAACCGTCTTCAGATATCACATTTATTGAAGACAGCACTATACCGACTTCTCCTGAAACTACAACGACAAGAACATACACAAAAAGACTTTATTTAAAAAAACTTAAAGACTTGATAAATTATGTTTTAAAAAGTAATGACTCATCACTCAAAAGTCCTATGCGTTTTGATAAATTAATAAATTTAGCAAACTTTACATACTATACACAGTATTTTACAAAAAGTCAGGAACAATCTACAAGGCTCCACAGGCAATATATGTCTCATCCTTTGGATCTCAAATCTAAACAAACTTATAAAAGAACTAAACGAGCTCATTCAGGAAACCTGATCATACTTCCTGAATACCAACAACATTGGGACTATCCACCGTTTGTCAAATACGATGAAATGCAAGCAAGGGATGAAATGGGACATAAACTTTTTCTAAACGACTCACAAGGTAAATTGCATTATTTATTGCATATATTCCTTTATTGCTCTATAGTAATATAGATGGACTGGGAGCGAAATGCTTCCATGCTGGACTGGGAGCGAAAGAAAAAACATAGAATGTGCCAGCTGCTTCTCTGCCCGGGCATACTGTATAAGTCGGTTAAGGGACAGAGGTTTTATTGGCGTTTTTGCGGGCGATAGGCTGACCCCCTCTCACTGCAATAGTCTCTCTCCACTATTATAATGCTTCCAAATTTGTCAAACGTGACATCAGATGATTTGATGACCTCTGGTGTTCTGCCTACCCCATAAGGGATACAGGCGTGAAGGTACGTATGTATGTATTATAGATTCTTGGTTGGATTTCGATTGGACCAGGGTTCGCCTACATACTTTTCACTCGACTGCGGCATTCAAAAGAGGGTTATGTTTTCAACGCGTATGTATGTATATTCCTATACAATCCTACTTCCTACTAATATTATAATTGTGAAAGTGAGGCTGATTAAAAGTAGTATACTAAGTAAATATTAACTCATTAATAACTCTTCTTGCGCAATTTAATCGACGTACAGCGACATCTATCGACCAAAAGCAAACTAAAATTTTGTTTATTATAAATATGAAAGTTTGGATAAATCGATATATGCATGTCTGGATGTTTGTTCCTCTATCACGGCAAAACGGCTAAATGGATTTGGATGAAATTTAGCACAATGATAGTTTACAGTCTGGAATAGCGAATAGGTTACTTTTTATCTCGATATTCCCACGGGATTTGAAATGGCGCGGGTAAAACCGCGCGAAACAACTAGTTTACACATATTATAAATAGTATTGCTTCCATGCTGGACTGGGAGCGAAAGAAAAACATAGAATGTGCCAGCTGCTTCTCTTCCCGGGCATACTGTAAAAGTCAGTTAAGGGACAGAGGTTTTATTGGCGTTTTTGTGGGCGATAGGCTGACTCCCTGTCACTGCAATAGTCTCTCACCATCATTATAATACCTCACATTATAATTGTCACATTTGACAAATTTGGAGGTACAATACAAGACGGACAGTTAGACCACAAAGACTGTGGACACAATTTAGTTGGACTTTTAATTACATTTATATAAAATGGTATTATTTAATTTGAATGTCTATTTCATTTGTTAAATTACATAAGAATGCTAATAAGAACAAACGCTCTCCACTTGACTTGACACGTTCAAATGAAATTTCAAAAAACCGTCCTTATACTTACTGCCTATACCACAGTACAGTTATCTACAGTATCAACGGCTAAGTTTTTTTTTTCCATTTAGTTTAGTGACTGCAAATATACTTTCCTTATGTAAATAAATAAAATACTTTGTAAATTGAAAAGGAAATGTACATCAAAAATATGTTTTTTGTCAAAAAAAACACTTTAGAATAACAAATCAGTCTCATAAATTAGAGTCCAAAAATACTTGCGCCTTGTCTGAGACGCATCGGTTACATACAAATCGGTTCGGCCAAATGCGAGAAAATCGCGGACAAACATACATACTTACAGTTCAAACTGAGAACCTCCGTTTTTTAATTCGGTTAAAAATAAGCAAATGCAACGAGCGTTAAAACCTGATTGGTTGAATACTATACTATAGATAAGCTGCCTGGTACGATATCTGATATCTCGACTTCGAACGCAGCAAAAAATACAAAAAGTTCCAGTAATTCCCGGTGCGTAGCGCTAGCAGTAATAGAATTTCTGTAATTTTAGGTAAGAAAAACTAGCATGAATGAATCTGTTTTGCTAATAATATAGGTGGCATACGACCACGGCTATCCTTTACACATATCAATATGACGTAAATACATATATATTAAGCATAGAATATTTTCTTGTTTCGTACTTTTTAGAACGTTTTTTAGTAGTCGAGTATTAGTTTTTAAACTTATTTTGGAGTAGTATCTAGTGTTTAAATATTTGAAATGTGCTAACGAAGTTCTTTTATTTGACACCCCACCCGAAACTGGCAAGATGTTTTATTAATATTTAACTATAATTATTATTTCACTTACTTTAGAGTAATAGTGTTTACATACTTGAGCTGATCTTACAAAGCTCTTTCATTGGATACCCCACACGAAACCGTAAAGATCTTTTTTTATTAAATTCATTATTTTAAGTTAAAAAGGCGCTGTAGTAAATTTAACGAAACCTTATGTTGCCTATAACCAGCGGACAATACAGAGGCTTCCAACGACATCATTTGTCCAATTATGATTACTAGTTTATTGGACAAATATTACTAGTTTATTGGACAAACATACCAATAAAGGTAAACAAAGCGATTTTGCTTGCATTGTTATTTGTACGAATGAGACTTTTCGTCATGCATTTCATCCAGTAGTAAGGATGTTACTCATCCATCCTCGAGGAATTTATTTACTTCACATTTGAAAATACCAGGACTAAATAAAAACAGATTTTTGTCTTACGTTATAATCTTACTTTCAGATCGGCCCAGCGTTGAATCATGTTTCAGGTACCCGCAAGCACGTCAAAGATGGTGGTGGGAATATGAAAAGCATTTTATGCATTGGTATTTTTGGCACTGTACGCATTGGATGACCCATTGGAACAGGGATCCACCAGTTTCTGCGAATCAAATACCCGAAAAACTTCACATCAGTGATCAAAAAGAAGACGACCAAGAATATCAGAGTTCTAGAAAAGACCGAGAGTATCGTATTTATAATTACTGTAATTGGTTAATAAATGGTGAATTAAAAAATCTTGGGAAATTTGGTGATAACCTCAAGAGTCTTGCCAGGATGCAAACAGAAAATCCTAGATTCACTACAACTCGATCTACCTTTCCTCCCACTAAAAAAGCACATGAGTATACAAGTGACTACCAGGTTGGTTTGTGCTACTATTGTGGGCGACAATTCATTGACCATCAACCGACAATTAGACTCTGTCATCGTGCATTTACTGATGAAAAATATTTCCACTTCCGAAAATGGCTTAGAGGAAACTGCATGGAGAGACCAGAGTTCTTTTACTATGATAAGGCATACTATGCACGGGGTCCTCTCCGAGCAGACGGGACGATAGACCTATATGGAGTGTATCATAATGACTCGTGCTTCTGGCACTACCTTGACATCGGAGAGTTATACACGGAGCGTGGTTGTAGACGCAAAAGATACTATAGATCTCGCATACGAAATCATATACGAAGCCTTTTTGATGGGATGGAACTAACTCTTATCGGAAAAAAAGACGAAGGATGTGTGGCTAGCCCATATTCCGTATTTGCTCCCTTTTCTCGATCTAAGCCAGGTCTTTTCATAAGAGCGTATGCTTGCACATGCAAAGGTAAATACTGCAATACTAGTTCTAACGCTAATTGTAATAGCGCTTCTATTGTTTATATTTTAATAGCTTACAGTTTAATAAAATGTATTTGGGGAAAAAGTTCTCAGAATTGATGAGAGATATAAGTGTGTTTTCTGACAAGTGAAACTGTATGTTTATTTTAAATGTCTGTTTGTTGTGGTCTCAATAACACTGCATATTCTTACTTTGTAACTATGCTACACATTGTTTTCAATGAATAGATTATTATACATTAACATGTGTTTTAATGAGTCATGGTGTTTTCTTTTCACAAAGTAGCAAGTACAGTAAGCTGCAGAGAATTCCATCCCCTGATGGCCATTTAATAGTGACGCTATAGCACAGGGTAGGTAATGAAACTACAGCGACATCCGTCTAACGCCGGCTTTCAATATTGTATAGTAATAGTACCTATTACACGATTTATTAAAGAAAGGAATTGAAAATGGCGGCACTTATCATGTTGTCTATTCTCCCTCTTGCGCGTACGTCCAGTTAAACAAAAAATCAGTTATATTTTTTTATATACAAATATTTTTAATATACATACAGGGTTAATTTGTAGTCACCAGCCAAATTTAAATGTAAGTTTCTTTGATACGATATAAACGTACTTGCATATTTATTTTAGTATAGCTCAGTACAAAAAAATAAAGATATTACTCCTGATATGATACCTTTAGCGAACCTTTACCTGCTTATACCGATACTCAAACACCTAGTGCATCTCATAATAGCAACTCACCTGGTCAATTAACTATAAATAGGTGTACTGTAAAAAAAATATGTCAAGACTGGATGTAAACAAAGGATCAGGCTGCGACGGTTTGCCTCCAGTATTTTTTGTTAAATGCGCAAACTCTCTCTCCACTCCCATATCTTACATTTTAAACCGCTGTTTCACATCTGGATATTTCCCTACATTATGGAACTTATTACACACATTCATAAAAAGGGGTCAAAAACGTTGATAATTAACTATAGACCAATATCTAAATTAAATGTTCTTAGCAAAGTGTCGGAAAAAATTGTTTACGATCACATTTACCCAATAATTAGTTGCTCTATTCTTCAACAGCAGCATGGTTTCATGAAAGGTCGCTCAACGCAAACCAATCTAGCCCTCTTTACCCAGCGGATGTAAATGTACTCAGCGGAATCGAAGGATGTGGACAGGTTGACGTGGTCTACACGGATTTTGAAAAGTGTTTCGATCGTGTGGATCATGTGATCCTTCTACAGAAGCTACAAAAGGTAGGTATATCGGGTAATCTGCTGAGATGGCTAGAGTCATACCTGATAAACCGAAGTCAAGCAGTTGTTATAGGCGGGTATCGCTCTGACTATGTAACAGTGCCCTCTGGGGTTCCCCAGGGATCATTACTGGGGCCTTTGCTTTTTTCTGTATATTTATTTGATATAGAAAAATATATCATTCACTCAAATTTCATTATGTATGCCGATGACATTAAAGTTTATACTAAAATTAATAACTTTACTGAAAGCAATTATTTACAATCTTATCTTGACCGACTATCTGACTATTTCTCAAAAAATCGCCTTACTATTAATGTAAATAAATGTGCTCATGTAAGTTTAACCCGTAAAAAGTAATCTATAATAACTTCTTATCTCATAAACAATGCACTAATTCCCAAAACGAATGCAATCCGTGACCTCGGTGTTCTTCTAGCCTCTAAGCTTACCTACAAGGATCATATAATATAATAATAATAAATAATAAATTTATTTATTTCTCCCACAATAGTATTTTACATACTATAATTAAAAACTACCTATATTATAAGAGATAATATTAAGAGAAGTGGGAGACTGGTGCCCCATTTAGGTTTCCCTGTACTAGGGGATCACCAGGCTCATTCCTCGTGCCAAGTTCACGATACAATAGTTCTTAAACTAAGACTAAACAATGACAACTATTATGCTACATTGAGTTTATTTTACATTAAGTTGACAGGAGATTTTTTCTTAAAAGCTAAATGTGTGCTATTTATTTGGAGTGTGTATATGAGTATGTGTGTGAGAGATGTCTGTATGTGTATGGGGTTAGAGTATGTGATGAAGTGTGGCTGGATGTGTGTGTGTGTGTGTGTGGGTAGGAATTGAGTGTGATGTCTCTAACTATTGTTGTCGTTCAAAAATATTTTCAGTTTCTAAGTAATCAATTGATTTAAGCCAGTTGGTTAATTTGAATTTTGTTTCGGTTTTGTGTAGAGGATATATTTTAAGTTTTCTTTTTACTGTGTTATACAATTTTGCTCCACTGTAGTTAAAAAAATTTCGTGCAAAAAATGTTTGTGTAATGGGAATGTAGCAGATATCATGGTATCTCCTTTGGGACAGACTAGGGTTATCTTTATCAAAACCAATGATTTTGTGCTTCAGTAAGACAGTACCTAGGATGTACAATTGCCGTACCGATAGCACGTCACATAGTTTGTACAGCTCCTTAGTGGGATAAAGTCTGGGTTTGCAGAACGATATCTTCAAAATAAGTCGCTGAGCTCTCTCCACGTTCATCATGTAACCTTTGGCACTACCTCCCCATGATGTTATACCATATGCACTGACTGATTGGCAGAGCGCTGTATAAATGCAGTTTATTAATTTTGAATCAGCTACATGACGAAGATGTCTGAAGATGTAAGTGAGTCTCCGTATTCTTCTAGCAAGATTTTGAATATACTCGTCAAATCTAAGGTGTTGGTCTATAATTACTCCCAAATACCTAATACTCGGTGTACCTATTATTTAGGATAGGGCAGTTACAACGATCGGAAGGTGACTGGCATTCGTGAGCAATGATTTTTAAGTTGGGGTTGTTGGGCAATAAAGTCGTAGTTATGCCAAAAGTTATATATTTAGTCTTGGTTGAGTTTAAAGTAAGACTGTAGGTTGCCAACCATTGCTTTACTAGCAAGATTCCATATTGTGCTTTATTATACACCTCGTCCCATGTGTCACCGTAACATGTGAGAGCAGTGTCGTCAGCATAACACATGATCTTGCAGTTCGGAAGCTTGATTTGGCATAAGTTGTTAATGTAACATAGAAACAGTGTTGGGCCCAGGACGCTACCCTGTGGAATGCCACAATTTATTGAGGACTCAGAACTTAAGACATTGTTAATTTTAGTAGACTGAGTGCGGTGGTTAAGGTAGTCTGCAATCAAAGCTAATTGATGTCCTCTAACTCCTAAGCTCCCTAAGAGTTCTAACAATTTTTGAAAAGAGACTGTGTCAAATGCCTTCGCCAGATCTAAAAATATAGTTAGGCATTTTACACCGGAGTCCAACTTATTTGCAACGAAGTTAGTGTAAAGTCGAATTGCTTCTTCAGATGACCTATCTTTTCTGAAACCGAATTGATTCTCCGAAAGTAATTTATATTTTTCCAGATAACTTTTGAGTCTATTATTAATAACTTTCTCAAAAATTTTGGACAATACCGGTAATATTGAAATAGGGCGATAGTTGTTGACACAATCCCTCTTCCCTCCCTTATAAATTGGGATTACCACACTTTTTTTAAACACATCTGGGAAAACACCAGCACTGATGCACTGATTAAAAAGAGCAGTTAGTGGAGGCACAACACTGTAACCGATAAATTTGAGAACTTTACCCGAAATGTCATCCCATCCAGGTCCACAGTCGGTTTTCACATTAAATATTAGGATTTTAACTTCTTCTTCAGTTACATCTAGCATAACAAACGAATTGTACGAAGAATTTGCTTGGTGGTAGGATCCCTTCTGGGTCCGCCTGGCTAGCGACCACCCTTTATATAAAGTCTGCCGCCAAATGTTACCGCTCCGGCGGTAATGTGTTCCGGCAATATTGTATAAAGAGCCAGTTCCTTCCTTCCTAAACCCGTGCGCTTTCATCTTCGACCTCATCGTCACTTAGATTGAGGTCAAACGCGGGTTTAGTCACTTATAAAAAAAAAAAAAAAAATATAGAATCTACCATTGATTCCAGTGTAGGAGGTGAAATATTTTTAGGAATATTGTTAGCCAACGCACTGTCAATACCAGTGAAGAAATATTAATACGATTTGCAGATTCATAAGCTGTTTTTTCGATACTCAAAAGTTCATGTGGTGTGTCATTATTTTTCACGGAGTTGGTAATATTACGAATAGACTTCCAGAGTTTTTTATTATTATTTTGTAATTAGTTAATTGATCTTTTTCATAATGTCATTTTTCTTCCTTTATTATTTTATTACAAAAATTTCTATATCTTTTGTACGTTATAACGATAATATCATTGTTCGGATATCTTTTTGCTTTAACACGGAGCCTATCTCGATTTTTAATGCAACGTAACATACCTACAGTGATCCATGGTTTAATCGAAAATTTGTTTCTAGGTATTTTGAATAACTTTGAGTTATTTTCTATTTGATTTTGTATGGTTTGCACTAAGCAGAGTGCATTGTCATTAGGACTTTTGTTTAGGTCAACGATATTAAAATTTGTTTCACTACATTCCTTAGCTAAGTTTTCAAAATTAATTTTCTTAATATATCTACTTCGTTGTTGTGGTTTATTTTGAATCTCCAAACAGGTCAATATTGTTTTATGGTTAGTAACATTGAGATCCATTACGAAGGTGTATAATGTTTTCTTGGTTTTGACCATCACGTGATCAAGACAGCTAACATCTGTTGTCAAACTAGTATATGCAGGGATCAATCCATGAAACAGCAGCATTTCTAAATAATCTATGTTACAGCAGTTATTGGCTATATTTATGTTAATATCACCTATAATTAAGACGTTTTGAAACGCTTTCAAAGAGTTAAGTAAAGTTTGTAAAGAATTAAACTGCTAATCGGTAAACCACAGGATCCGGGAAGGTGCTCATCGATAGCACATTTGTAAACGGGCTGTGCACAATCAATATCACAAACAAAAGCCGGCCAATTTCGAGGTTAGAACAACACCCCTATTCACTAACAGTATTGTAGCAGATCCTTATTCTGTATGGTTTTTGATTGACAACGATTGAAGGTCAGTGTTACAGACCCCAAACCTGTGTTGCTGATCCCAAACCCGTGTGACCTGCATCAAATTGGTGTTGCTAGTTGATAATATTATTACAACTAATAATCTTAACTTTTGTTCAATTATTCTGCTGTGATAAATATCAGTTATTTTTATATTAAAATGAGTAAAATGAGCAAAACAAAGCGTACGCCACCTTCAACTCCACGAGATAGTTTATCACCGAACCCAATTCCATTCAAAAGTGATGATTCCAGTTCTCATGTTACTATGCGTAAGAAAATGAACTCTCAAGGTGATTTTGACTTGCGGGACTATTCTAACATGGATAATGTAGCCCTAATTCAGAGCCCCATGAAGAAAATGTTAAATGATAGGCAAAACTCACGGCTGGATGTCATTGAAAAGAAAATGTCTGCAATTAAGGTTCAAAATGATAGTATACACGGTACCAACACGGCAATTGAAAAATCTATCGCTGACGTATCTTTGCGCCTTGATGATTTCCAGAAAACAATTGCACGCTTTAAAACTGAAAGAAAGGAAATTGCCAGTGACATTTTTAAAATTCAGGACAGATGTGAGGCCAGAGACAGGTCACTCAAGAAGACATCTGTTGAAATTAGAAATGTACCTAAAGTTAAAGGTGAAAGGCCACGAGACTTGTTCGCTAATCTTGAAAAGCTGTGCATTGAATTAGGCCTAGAACTTAACACCGCTGAAATGCGAGACATATATCGTCTTCCCAGTAAGAAGGAATATACTACTTCCACAGTCGTAGTTGAATTTGTCAACACGCTCTTTTGGTCAAATTTTCTCGTTGCCAGCAAAAACTACTACAAAACAAATAAACGTGATCTGTTTGCGACATCTTTGGGCCTTACATCTGAGAGCAAGATTTATATATCGGAATCCCTGACTGCTAAAAATCGACGCCTATTTCATATGGCCAAGGACCTCAAAAGGGAGGCTGTTTACGCCTTCTGTTGGACAGCTGGTGGTAACATTTATTTAAAGAAGGCGGAAGGCTCGATTCCTATGCTAGTGAGATCGGAAGAACAATTGTTGAAGCTACGTAAAAACTTCTGACTAATCGCGTTGTTTCTGTTGTTAAACCTTTTGTTCATTAAATTTATTTTATTTTATTGTAATATTAATATAGGCTACACTCTAAACATTCATCCTAACCATCCACATTCCACTAACACTTATACATTTACAAATCTACTCATTCAAATTCACACTATCTCATATAATTTACCTTTACACATACACAATATTTTTAAAATCGTAAACCAAAAATATTTATATTAGCATCCTATACCTTTGTTCAATCTATATATGTTACACTTACCATGCCAATTGTTCATCTTTATTTAATTTCTTAAATTCGCTGACATAAATAAATTAGCTCAAAATATCGATGAGATTAATATTTCTAATGCCGAAGAGTGTCTCGTACACGATGTTAAATTAAAATTACAAAATCCTGATACTCTTCTTAACCACTCGCTTGCTCTCGATTTCAAAAAAATCGTCGAACTTTGCTAGTGAAATTTGACTGTTACGATCGGGGCGGCCGTCATTAGAAAAACTTGATTTATAATCGATACAAGTGGCCTATAGTAAATACAAATACTGTTTTGTGTAGACAATAAAATAAGGAATAAAATAACGTTGTGTTCTTTATCAAAAGTCATGTGTATAATATTTAATTTGAGGCTTAGTTAAGGTCGAGCATATTTTTCCGGTTTTAGTCAAATAAATTGAAATAGAGAAAAAAAATGCGCGATAGGTATATAATTTTATGTCATTTTTATAAAATATAATAGTTATTTAACCTGTTAAAAATAAAACAACGATTACTTTCATAGTAAAATCCTTAGAAAAACAATATTGAATTCTACGAGCATATAACACAAAATGGCGACTTGAAACTTCACTTCGTATTTTTTAAAGGAAATTTGTTTTCTAATTTAGTCATTTTACGTTTCGATGATGGATAAATTAATTGTCTATGGTTTAAAATATTTTTTAGGTGAACCTTACATACTACAAAATAGAGTTCTGAGTCGTTTAATTAAAAATCAAATTTGGCAACGATTGTTGCCAAGAGCAAAGTTGGAGAATTTGGATTGGAAACGATCGTTGCCATAAGCAAGCGAGTGGTTAAGTTACTAACACTTAACATACGTAGTATAAATCGCAACTTTGATGAACTTATTACACTCTTATCACGAGCTAGTATTGCACCGGAGTTTATTATACTTTCTGAATGTTGGACTGAGGACGGAAATACAATACTTCCAGTCTTAAATGGTTACACCTCGTATTTTACTACGGATAACTATAATCAAAATGACGGGTTAGTACTCTATGTAAAACAGTCTGTTTCTTGTACTATATCAGAACCCTATTTCCCTGAGTCGAATTGTTTACTTACCAAAATTGGTAATCACACTGCTATTATCTCAATTTATCGTCCCCATTGCTTTAAACATAATGTCCCCCTTTTTCTTAATTATTTAAATAGCATCTTGATATCATTATCTTATTTCCAGTCCATTATAATCACTGGTGATATTAACATCGACATTAGCCCTGATAGTACTGAGAGCCACTCTGGTGATTATCTCAACTTATTAGCAATGCAAGGGATGTTTCCGGCTCACACTTTTATTACTCGACCTTCGTCTGGTACTTGTTTGGACCATCTTATATTGAAATCTAACAAGAGGAGCAATACTTATGTAATTGAAACTTGTATCACGGACCATCAACCAATATATTTTACTATCTCGTCGTCTCTTCCTAAAGCTTCTCCACGTATCATAAACAAAATTGACTACTCGACTTTAGATTCTACCATGATCAATATGAACTTTTCGCAGATACTCTCTTGTACTGATCCTAATACTGCTGCTTCACGGCTTGTGGATATTTTATCGCATGCTTTGGTTTCGAACACAAAAACTTTGAAATTATCTCGACGTCTCTCCATTTTCAAGCCCTGGATCACCGTTGGATTGCTGCGATGTATTCGGAACAGAGACAACATGCACCTAAAACTTAGAGCAGCTCCAAATGACAATACCTTAATGATAACATATAAGAGATATCGTAATTTTTGTAATGAACTGTTAAAAAAGCTAAAACGTACCTACCTCAGAAATGAGATTACAGAGGCCCGTGGTAACAACAAGAGGCTATGGGAGGTTATAAAAAGCAACTCCAACCTGAAAATGGATAGGGGGCCCCCCACAGGAATCTTTCAATCACAAGACCAGGTTGACTCGTGTAACGAATACTTTGCAGGCGTTGGATCATCACTGGCTGAGGCATTCAATTCAAAAGGCCCAGGTTTGCATCCCTCAGGCAAAAATAGAAGGAATGTTAAGTCTTTTGTTATGCTTGATACGGATGCAAAGGAAGTGGAAAACTAAATCATTGGGCTTAAGTCCACTAGTACTGCTGGCTGGGACGACATTCCGGCCATATTTATCAAAAGATATGTATCAATACTTGCCCCAGTCATAGCACACGTTTGTCAAATATGCATTGCATCTGGCTGCTTTCCAGATGTTTTTAAAAAAGCTGTGATTATTCCGATTTTTAAGGCTGGTGACCGGGCTCTTTTCAGTAACTATCGTCCCATTTCAATTTTGTCTACCTTATCCAAGATTCTTGAACGTATTATGAACAGTCGTTTAATGCAATACCTCGAACAGACTATAAATATTCTATCTCCTCATCAATACGGATTTAGATCTCATAAGTCTACTGAGGATGCTGTACAGGAAGTAGTTCAGTTCGTTGTTGGAAGTTTAGATAGTTCAATGAAATGCGTAGGTATTTTTATTGATCTTGCCAAGGCCTTCGACACAGTCTCTATCCCATTACTGCTTGCGAAGCTTGAAAACATAGGAATAAGAAACACTGCTTTGAGATTGTTTGAGTCGTATTTCACTAATCCGTACACAGAGGGTAAAAGTCGGTGGCATCACTAGTAATGAGCTGCCTATTACTTGTGGAGTACCCCAGGGTAGCATTCTCGGCCCATCCCTCTTCTTAATATTCATTAATGATTTGTGTGACATAAAGCTTGAAAATGGGTTGATTACTTCATTTGCTGACGACACGGCACTTACTTTTCAGGCTCAGTCTTGGGAAGAAGCATTTCACTACGCGCAGTTAGGTTTGGATTCTGTTCTAACCTGGCCTAACTCTAATTTACTAACCATCAATACGCAAAAAACTAACTTCATGTTATATGGTATTCGCTCTTCTTCCTTACCTAGCCAAACTCTTACTAATACTGCTCATAACATGTCTCTTCAAGATTGTAACCATACTAGTTGTTCATGTCCCAAATTGCAGCGTATTCATGAATGCAAATATCTAGGCGTAATTCTAGACCAAAACTTAAACTTCAAAAAACATCTAAGTATGCTTTGAGTTAGAAAGTTAATTATCATATTTAAAACTCTTCGTCACATTGCTGACTTTGATATTATAAAAAGGGTATATTTTGCCATGTGCCAATCTATTCTTCTTTACTGCATCACCACCTGGGGTGGTGCACCTAAAACAAATCTGAAGATGTTAGAAGTAGCTCAACGAGCAGTTTTGAAGGTTGCCACTTTTCGCCCATTCCTGTTTCCTACTCTTGAACTGTATCTTGATTGGCAAGTTCTATCTGTGCGAAAATTGTTTATCTTGCGTACCATCTTAAGAATGCACTCCATTACCCCTTATGAACCGAACCATTTGAAGCGATGACGTAATGACCTGGTTTGTCATTGCCCAAAAATGTCTACATCTTTCGCTCAACGGTTCTTTGCATTTATGGGAACGCTTCTGTACAACAGAGTCAATAGTGACACGAACATTTACCCTTGCAATGGTCTACAGTGCAAGAGTTTGGTGACCAAATGGCTACTTACTAAAACATACCAGGACACTGAGGAAATGATAGCCATCCTGACACATATTACACACATTCACCCACACAAACCGTAATTCCCAGACACTCACTTAGATTATAAGTTCTTTATATATATTTTTTTTCCTTTTATACTTTTAAATATATTTTTTGTACCTACTTTCTTGAGGTGGGTGGAGGCCTGGAGTCCTATAATACAGGGTCACCTAGTGTAGGCTCCAGCTTTCACATACTTGTTATTACCAATTCAATTTTTTGTTATATTTTTTTTTCTGATATATGTGAAGGAAATAAATAAATTTATTATTATTATTATTTTGTATACTTATAACTACTCGCCTTTCGGCGGAAAAGACCCGACAATCGGACCAGTCGGTCGGGGATCAGGGCAAGAGAGACAGAAACCGGCGAACGATTCGGGCAGTCTCGAGCAACACCGCTTTTTGCATGCGTGCTGGAAGCGAACCGCCGCCGAATACCAGCCTTTCAAGGTTTCTGACCAAAGTGGCTGGGGTCAAACCGTTTGCGGATAATACAACCGGGATGATTTCGGTGGACATAACTTCCCACATTTCGGTCACCTCGTGTGCAAGGTCCAAGTACTTGCGTTGCTTTTCGGTCTCGGCCTTCACGAGGTTCTCGTCATGTGGTATAGTTATGTCCACCAAAAACACCTTAGACGACGATCGGTCCATTAACACGATATCAGGTTTATTCGCTAGAATAGTCCTGTCCGTGATAATGGGCCGATCCCAGTAGAGCTTGGCGCTGCCGTTTTCGAGAACTGGCTCCGGCGTGTACTGGTAATAAGGCAGTTTCTGATTTATGAGACCGTATTTCAGAGCGAGCTCTTGGTGGAGAATCTTGGCTGCTTGGTTGTGTCTATGCAGATACTCAGTGTTAGCAAGAACCGAACAACCCGAAACTACATGTCTGAGGGACTCGCCAGGTTGGCGGCACGCCCGACATACGTCCACTGTGCCGTCCCTCATAATGTACTTCCGGTAGTTGTTCGTCTTGATAACCTGATCCTGTATCGCAAAGACAAACCCTTCGGTTTCCCCAAAGAGGTCCCCGAAGCGCAGCCAATGCACGGAGGCTTTACGGTCCACGTGTGGCTCGTGTAGAGCCTTGTAAAACCTTCCGTGCAGCTCTTTCTCTTTCCATACGGTCTCATGATCAGAAATGCTTAGTACCGCCGGTGTCTGCCATGTCTCGAGGCCCAGATTGAGAAGGGTGAGTCCTTTGTCACACGCTACAACCTCTCTATGCATACCCACGTCCGCCTTCGCCATAAAATAGGCTCGGAGGCTATATATCTCCCGATTGTGCAAGGTTTTGGCGCTAAGTAGGCCTCTTCCTCCACACTTCCGGGAGATATACAGCCTCATTACTGACGACCGAGGGTGATGCATTCTATGGAGGGTCATAGTAGTGCGGACCTTCCGATCCAGGGCATCTAATTCGGTCTGAGTCCATCTGAGTACGCCAAAGGTGTACGAAAGAACGGGCATAACCCATCCGTTAAACGCTCGGACTTTGTTGAGGCCTGACAGAAAACTAGTTAGTACCTTTGTCAAGCGCTCAAAAAAGACTTCGCGTGCAGACTGTTTTACGCACGCTTCTTCGACACCGATGTTCTGTGACATACCCAGATACCGGTATGTTTCATTTTCGGAGAGAGCTCTCAGGTTAACGGGACCTAGGTCAACCCTCTGAGAACGAGTAATCCTTCCCCTCTCCACATGAACAACCGCACACTTGTCCACTCCAAACTCCATTTTGATGGAGCTACTAAAATCTGTCACGATTTTTAGTAGTTCCCCCAATCGTGGAGCCGTTGGAGCTAACAGCTTGAGGTCATCCATGTAGAAAAGATGGGATAACCGTATGCCCCCTCTACGAAACTGAAAGCCTGTCTCTGATCCCTCCAGCAATGTGCTAAGAGGATTCAGAGCCAGGCAAAACCAAAGTGGGCTCAGACAATCACCCTGGAATATTCCCCTACTAATCTGGATTCGGTCTTCCGCAGCCGTCATTCGCCTGCCTTGGAGACTGAGCATTGTGCTCCATTGTCTCATACATCGCTCGAGAAATACTCGAACTGTACCGTCGATTTTGTACAGTTCAAGAACTCTCAAGAGCCATGTATGAGGCACGGAGTCAAATGCTTTTTTATAGTCAATCCAGGCTGCGGAGAAATTGCGACGGTTGCGTTTGACCAATTTGCCAACGACAGCGTCCACGAGAAGGAGTTCCTTTGATCCGCGGCTACCAGCCCTACATCCGTTCTGAGCATCAGATATAACGCGATTAGCATCTAAATGCTGGCGAATCTTGGTGCTCAGAACGGAGGTAAGTGTCTTGTAGGTGGTAGATAGACACGTTATGGGCCGGTATTTCGATGGATCCGCGGTATCGTTGGACTTAGGAACTAAATGAGTGACCCCAGTAGTGAGGAAGTTCGGGAGAGCTCCAGTGTCCAAGGCTTCCTGGAATTGACGGGCCAAAGTTGCATGGCACAGAGAAAATCCCTTGAGCCAATAGTTCTGCAATCCGTCAGGGCCCGGACTTTTCCAGTTCGGGCTCCGGCGGATTGCAGCACTTACGTCCTCCTCTGATATGAGGACTTGACTCATAGGGATCACCTCCGCACACGCTTCCTCAACCCTATCAATCCAAGGACCCTCTCCGTGCTCAACTGGGCGCTCCCACAGGTCGCGCCAGAAGTTAATAGCTTCGGTCTTATCCGGTATGCGGCCAGTCGAGCAGGGTTCGGAACTCTCCAGGGATTTATAGAACTTCCTCTGGTCACTCGAGAAGAGGCGATTTTGGTTGTATCTCTCAACCCTTTGGGAGTACCTCCGAATACGCTTCGCCCATGCAGCGATCTTTTGCTTCAGCTCGTCGATGCGCTCTGTCAGTTTTCGGGTAAAGTCCGGTTTGGTCAAGTTAGTGTCCATTCCGGAAAACTCCCTCCTGACAAAACGCACAATCCTTGGCCTGGTGTTGCCCGAGCTGAAGCAAGTTAGCTTGCCGATGAGGATCCTGGCTTGTTCGATACGACGCTCAATCCTCCTCCTCCAAGCTGGTACAGCGTTACTCCGAGGAGTAGCACGTCCAGCAGTTGGACTTGGAGCAGCCATGGCGCCAGTAAACCGACATACCGCCATAGCCGCTCCAAAAAGGATTGAGTTCGTCTCGACAAGATCAGAGCTGCTCTCCAAATGTTGGGGCAGCATCTGATTAACGGCCTCAACGACTTGCCTATTACGAAAACTGCATGGTAGTCTGGGAAGCTTCGGCCTTCCTACCAGGGGAGTATTACGTACTTCCTCGATCGCCTCCTCTAGTAGTCTTCTCGTGTGCTCTAAATCCTGGGAAGCCATGTCAGTGGCGCCTCCCCCTTCCACCGGGTTATTTTGGTCTGCCTCATCTCCTGCACGCTGCTCTAAAGCAGGCTCTTGCACTGGAGAGGCGACACTCGCAGTGGTTGGGGGTGGCACCACTGAGAAGGCTTCGTGTCTCAGTTGTTCGAGCTCAGTGGGAGCGAAGATGTTGGAACGCATAATCCACCGAGCTCTATCCGCAAGGTTTTGTTCGGCGACGGTTAAATGAGGCTCCAGCAGCATGAAAGCGCGGTGCATGCGTGCTCGATACCCCGTTCTGCCCGTTTCTGTCTCTCTTGCCCCGTAATACGCTCGCATGAGGTTGGCATTTTGTTGTTGCGTCCATCTCATGCGCCGTCCTTCAGGGGCGGGCACCGATTGCGGAGGCTGTGATACCCCTGCCGGTGCCAAGCTCCCTGAAGGCGATGATGGTGGTGAGGACTGGGCTGGTGGTCGCCTCAGTCTCTGTGCGCTGGCGGCTCGCATGCTGCCGCGCCCAGCGCCAGCACCAGACGCGCCCCGGCGGCCCCCGGGTAGCGGCCCTAAACGTTTATTCCTATCTGTATCCATCATCATAAAAGATCCAGAGCCACGTTAGCCACGCCAGTAATTTATGTTCGTGTGTCCGCCCCCCACGTGATAAGATGGTCTATCAGGACGTGTGGTTGTTTGGGAGGCTTATTATTATTATTTTGTATACTTATAACTACACGCCTTTCGGCGGAAAAGACCCGACAATCGGACCAGTCGGTCGGGGATCAGGGCAAGAGAGACAGAAACCGGCGAACGATTCGGGCAGTCTCGAGCAAAACCGCTTTTTGCATGCGTGCTGGAAGCGAACCGCCGCCGAATCCCAGCCTTTCAAGGTTTCTGACCAAAGTGGCTGGTGTCAAACCGTTTGCGGATAATACAACCGGGATGATTTCGGTGGACATAACTTCCCACATTTCGGTCACCTCGTGTGCAAGGTCCAAGTACTTGCGTTACTTTTCGGTCTCGGCCTTCACGAGGTTCTCGTCATGTGGTATAGTTATGTCCACCAAAAACACCTTAGACGACGATCGGTCCATTAACACGATATCAGGTTTATTCGCTAGAATAGTCCTGTCCGTGATAATGGGCCGATCCCAGTAGAGCTTGGCGCTGCCGTTTTCGAGAACTGGCTCCGGCGTGTACTGGTAATAAGGCAGTTTCTGATTTATGAGACCGTATTTCAGAGCGAGCTCTTGGTGGAGAATCTTGGCTGCTTGGTTGTGTCTATGCAGATACTCAGTGTTAGCAAGAACCGAACAACCCGAAACCACATGTCTGAGGGACTCGCCAGGTTGGCGGCACGCCCGACATACGTCCACTGTGCCGTCCCTCATAATGTACTTCCGGTAGTTGTTCGTCTTGATAACCTGATCCTGTATCGCAAAGACAAACCCTTCGGTTTCCCCAAAGAGGTCCCCGAAGCGCAGCCAATGCACGGAGGCTTTACGGTCCACGTGTGGCTCGTGTAGAGCCTTGTAAAACCTTCCGTGCAGCTCTTTCTCTTTCCATACGGTCTCACGATCAGAAATGCTTAGTACCGCCGGTGTCTGCCATGTCTCGAGGCCCAGATTGAGAGGGGTGAGTCCTTTGTCACACGCTACAACCTCTCTATGCATACCCACGTCCGCCTTCGCCATAAAATAGGCTCGGAGGCTATATATCTCCCGATTGTGCAAGGTTTTGGCGCTAAGTAGGCCTCTTCCTCCACACTTCCGGGAGATATACAGCCTCATTACTGACGACCGAGGGTGATGCATTCTATGGAGGGTCATAGTAGTGCGGACCTTCTGATCCAGGGCATCTAATTCGGTCTGAGTCCATCTGAGTACGCCAAAGGTGTACGAAAGAACGGGCATAACCCATCCGTTAAACGCTCGGACTTTGTTGAGGCCTGACAGAGAACTAGTTAGTACCTTTGTCAAGCGCTCAAAAAAGACTTCGCGTGCAGACTGTTTTACGCACGCTTCTTCGACACCGATGTTCTGTGACATACCCAGATACCGGTATGTTTCATTTTCGGAGAGAGCTCTCAGGTTAACGGGACCTAGGTCAACCCTCTGAGAACGAGTAATCCTTCCCCTCTCCACATGAACAACCGCACACTTGTCCACTCCAAACTCCATTTTGATGGAGCTACTAAAATCTGTCACGATTTTTAGTAGTTCCCCCAATCGTGGAGCCGTTGGAGCTAACAGCTTGAGGTCATCCATGTAGAAAAGATGGGATAACCGTATGCCCCCTCTACGAAACTGAAAGCCTGTCTCTGATCCCTCCAGCAATGTGCTAAGAGGATTCAGAGCCAGGCAAAACCAAAGTGGGCTCAGACAATCACCCTGGAATATTCCCCTACTAATCTGGATTCGGTCTTCCGCAGCCGTCATTCGCCTGCCTTGGAGACTGAGCATTGTGCTCCATTGTCTCATACATCGCTCGAGAAATACTCGAACTGTACCGTCGATTTTGTACAGTTCAAGAACTCTCAAGAGCCATGTATGAGGCACGGAGTCAAATGCTTTTTTATAGTCAATCCAGGCTGCGGAGAAATTGCGACGGTTGCGTTTGACCAATTTGCCAACGACAGCGTCCACGAGAAGGAGTTCCTTTGATCCGCGGCTACCGGCCCTACATCCGTTCTGAGCATCAGATATAACGCGATTAGCATCTAAATGCTGGCGAATCTTGGTGCTCAGAACGGAGGTAAGTGTCTTGTAGGTGGTAGATAGACACGTTATGGGCCGGTATTTCGATGGATCCGCGGTATCGTTGGACTTAGGAACTAAATGAGTGACCCCAGTAGTGAGGAAGTTCGGGAGAGCTCCGGTGTCCAAGGCTTCCCGGAATTGACGGGCCAAAGTCGCATGGCACAGAGAAAATCCCTTGAGCCAATAGTTCTGTAATCCGTCAGGGCCCGGACTTTTCCAGTTCGGGCTCCGGCGGATTGCAGCACTTACGTCCTCCTCTGATATGAGGACTTGGCTCATAGGGATCACCCCCGCACACGCTTCCTCAACCCTATCAATCCAGGGACCCTCTTCGTGCTCAACTGGGCGCTCCCACAGGCCGCGCCAGAAGTTAATAGCGTCGGCCTTATCCGGTATGCGGCCAGTCGAGCAGGGTTCGGAACTCTCCAGGGATTTATAGAACTTCCTTTGGTCACTCGAGAAGAGACGATTTTGGTTGTATCTCTCAACCCTTTGGGAGTATCTCCGAATACGCTTCGCCCATGCAGCGATCTTTTGCTTCAGCTCGTCGATGCGCTCTGTCAGTTTTCGGGTGAAGCCCGGTTTGGTCAATCTAGTGTCCATTCCGGGAAACTCCCTCCTGACAAAACGCACAATCCTTGGCCTGGTGTTGCCCGAGCTGAAGCAAGTTAGCTTGCCGATGAGGATCCTGGCTTGTTCGATACGACGCTCAATCCTCCTCTTCCAAGCTGGTACAGCGTTACTCCGAGGAGTAGCACGTCCAGCAGTTGGGCTTGGAGCAGCCATGGCGCCAGTAAACCGACATACCGCCATAGCCGCTCCAAAAAGGATTGAGTTCGTCTCGACAAGATCAGAGCTGCTCTCCAAATGTTGGGGCAACATCTGATTAACGGCCTCAACGACTTGCCTATTACGAGCGCTGCATGGTAGTCTGGGAAGCTTCGGCCTTCCTTCAAGGGGAGTATTACGTACTTCCTCAATCGCCTCCTCTAATAGCCTTCTCGTGTGCTCTAAATCCTGGGAAGCCATCTCTGTTGCACCTCCCCCTGCCACCGGGTTGTTCCGGTCTGCCTCGTCTGCACGCTGCTCTAAAGCAGGCATTTGCACTGGAGAGGCGACACTCGCAGTGACTGGGGGTGGTACCACAGAGAAGGCTTCGCGTCTCAGTTGTTCGAGCTCAGTGGGAGCGAAGATGTTAGAACGCATTATCCACCGAGCTCTATCCGCAAGGTTTTGCTCAGCGACGGTCAAATGAGGCTCCAGCAGCATGAAAGCGCGATGCATGCGTGCTCGATACCCCGTTCTACCTGTTTCCGTCTCTCTTGCCCCGTAATACGCTCGCATGAGGTTGGCGTTTTGTTGCTGCGTCCATCTCATGCGCCGTCCTTCAGGGGCGGGCTCCGATTGCGGGGGCTGTGATGCCCCTGCCGGTGCCAAGCTCCCTGAAGGCGATGATGGTGGTGAGGACTGGGCTGGTGGTCGCCTCAGTCTCTGTGCGCTGGCGGATCGCATGCTGCCGCGCCCAGCGCCAGCACCAGACGCGCCCCGGCGGCCCCCGGGTAGCGGCCCTATACGTTTATTTGTCTGTTGTGCCATCATCATTATTATCCAGAGCCACGTTAGCCACGCCAGTAAATTTGTATCCGTGTGTCCGCCCCCCACGTGATCAGATGGTCGATCAGGACGTGTGGTTGTTTTGGGAGGCTTATTATTTTTTATGATTTCTCATCTCGGCTTGCGCCGGTTTTTTTAAGGCATACACGGGCCTAAGCCAAGTGCATGTCAGATAGGGTAGAGTTCGGAGGGCTTGAGTGTGACTGAGCGATAGTGTTAGGTTGGGTTAGTGACATGTTTGTTTCCTGTGCGGTCTGTAAAAACTGTCTCACTATCCGGCACGTGTTAAGGATAGCAGCTTTCTGCATAAGATGGTAAGTGTTTGGGGCTAAATTGAGAGTTTCAAGGGATAGGTGTAGTTGTTTCGGTATTACGCCTGTAGTAGAGATGACTATTGGGACTATCGTTACTTTTTGAAGATGCCAAAGGCGGGTTATTTCATCTTTCAGCTCTATATATTTGGTAAATTTTTATTATTAGTATTATTCCAAAAACGTGTCAAGATTTGAAAAACTGGGAGACCTATAAATTGCTATAATTGCCGTGTGTGAACAGATTTTCAGTACCAAGCAATTTGATTCGCACATCTGAGGTTCTTCTATGCTTACGTCTAAACAATTTTTAATATACACCGCCACACCATCGTTTTGGTTATAATTATCAGACGTGCAGTAAGATCCAAAATAAATCCATCCAAAATAGGTAGTTGATTTATTTTAGATAGCCAGCATTCTGACATTATAATAATGTCGCAAGTGAGCTTCATCCGAGCTAGTACAATTTCTAATAAATTAAAATTTTGATTTATGCTCCGAATATTTTGATGAAGGATCTTTAAATAATTATTTTTAATTGGTAAAAATTCATGGCAGTTTTCAGAATCACAGTACTGTGGTGGTTTAATATTCATATTATTCAGTGTTTCGGATAATTGATTTAAGTTATCGAATTTAAACAAACAGTATGAACAGTGTGAATAACGAATAAACAAAGTAATTTGATCTCAAAATCAAAACCCAATAAAATAACACAAGAATCAACGACATATTTAAATTCATATAAGGGAGTCCATTTGTTTAATGTAATTAAACCAACGTATATTGTCATATTAAATAAATCTAGCAGGAAATTGTATTTTAAAATTTTATATCGTATACAGAAATTTAATTTTAGAGACATGACAGTTTTAAGAGTGTATGTGTTTGAGTTTTGTAGTTGTTTTTGTGTGTGATGTGTGGTTAGTATGTATGTTGTATTTTTGAAAATTTTTAAATTATAATAATAAAAAAAAAATGAGAATTGCAAAGTAAAGAGGAAAAATTCTACCATGAAACTCAGAAATAGTCATTTTTAATTTTTAAGTGTAACCAAATCGGATTCCTTTTCAATTCTTATAGATCGTGCACCTTCAGATTTACGCAGGTAAATTTTCCCGTAGGAAGTCCAACAAAAGGTGAAACCATTCTCTTTTGCAAAATTTCTAGAGAGATAGTAAAGGTTCCTAGCCTGCACAGTTAAAAACTCTGAAATGAAAATTTGTTTTGGAGGTCCAGGTATGTTAATAAGCGAAGAGTTTAATTGGATACCTTTGGACTTATCATTAAACTTACGAGAGGTTCTTATTATTTTCTCTTTTTTCATGGTGGATGTAAAGTCAACGACGATTATTGAGTCAGTGTTCTTCGCCTTAGTTCGATAAACGTCCTTTATATCCGCTTCCTTCAATGGTACCTCCAAAATTTGTGCTGTTTTTAGAACAACCCCGCAAAGGTCCTCCTTTGTTTCATTTTCCTTTTTGGGAATATATTTTAATTGTATTTTTGTGTTACATAAACTCCATTCCAAAGTCGAAATTTTTTCTTCCAATTTTCTTATTAAAAAACGATCTTCTTTTTTTTCAGACGCTAGAGTGTCAAACTTTACTTTTAAATCATCACAAGTATAGATATATAAAAATCCAGACTGTGATAAAATTTAAAAAAGCATTGTATAATTTTTTATTAGATAAGCAGTATTATAATATCAATGATTTTTTAAATGAATGACAATGATTTAATATGCATGACATTTAATAATATAATTAAAAATAAGTAAATAAGTTTGGACATAAGTAATATAATTATCTTGAATTGTTAAATTGAAAAGTGGACAAAAATTTGTACACCGATATTGACGGTTGAATATGCTGTACAATACATTTAGATCTAAGAACTTTTTTTCTACCATATTCTGGGAATAAATGACATTCTATTCTATAGTTACCAAAGCTTATAAAAACCTAGGCTTTATTTTAAGAGTGAGTGCGCCTTTCTCATACCCGAACTGCGTAAAAATTTTATACTATGCATACGTAAGGAGCACACTCGAGTACTGCAGTAGCATATGGAACATACCCTACACTATATAGCGAAAACATTGAACACATGACATACAAAAAATCTTATTAAACACCTCAATTACCGCACACACAAAGACCCACACAAACCTTACGCAAATAACTGTAAACAACATACCATGTTATCACAACATAACCGTCGCCATTTACTTGATATGCTATTTCTACACAGTATTTGTAACGGCTCACTTGATAGCATTAAACTCACTAGCACTACTCTCAATCTCAAGACACCTAACAAAAGAACTAGACACACAAACTTATTTCACACGGAACACAACAAAACTGCATATGCTCAAAACTCTGTCATAAACCGAATCCAACGAACGTACAATACAACGTTTGCCCCCGGAACAGACCTATTTCATGACCCTAAAAGCGCTTTCAAAAGGAAAGTGAGTGAACCCTAAACAACTAATCTCTTTCCACAAAACACACTCACACTCACTACACACCATACACTCAACACTTAGTTTTTTTTACATTGCTGTGAATTTGAACTTGAATTACGTATATTGCTTGATTTTTTTTTTAATTGTGATAAATATCGGTTCTTTGTAAATGTTGACACATAAGGTTTTTTTGTATAATGACATTTTTTTATATTAATAATGACCTCTTTTAAAAATTGACAGTTTCATTTTTCTTTTATAAATAATTGACATTTACCAAACATTGTTATCTTTTCTTTTTTCTTTTTTATCAATGTAACTGTCAATAAATGTATATATTTTTTATTAATCAATTTTTCAATTAATTATTTTTCAAATCCATTTTTATCAGCATTTCATAATTTTAATGTTTTGAATATAATAAATTGTTACTCTTCAAGAAGAAACACAAAAATAATGTAAATCCGTAATTGGCTTTAAGAATTATTCTCTATATTTTATGTATTAATTAATATTAAGAGCTGTGGATTTTGTGAATGAATAAATAAAAATAATAAAAAAAGACGTGTGGCACTCGGAGACTGTCGCGGTAAAGCTATTGCATATCTTTTTTTAACAACTTTTGCAATTATAATTATTTATTTATTTTATTAATACAGTAATGTTTGATCTAATATGAAGTTCCACAAGTTCCTAGTTTATTTAATGTAAAGTTATGAAATCAAAGTATCACCGCTGTGCCGGTCGGAGTGGGGGGTGTTAGGTTTTTTTCGTTACGGAATTTCTGGATTCGGTCCCCACGCTCAAGGCCCGCGATAGAAGCTATGCAATAGCTTGAAATGTATATATACTGTAGGGTATTTGTAAAACGGTTGGTAAAAAACTAGCTTTTCTAGTAAACGATGGTCTCTTATTTCGCTCCCGACATATATAACACCTGACGACGAGGACGGTGCCAGGGGGGGATCTTCTGGCATAGTCGTCGTTGTTGATGGCCAACATCCCGACTCATTTACATCCGTGACTATATCTTGATTGTAACTAACGAATTTTCTTATTTGGTCTAAGTGCCTTCAACATTTTACATTATAATACTTAAAATATACTTCGTACAAACGTTTACCAAGTAATTTATTTATAGTACCTACTGCCCAAATCTTTCTTTTCGCAACGAACCACCTTGCCCATACAATTTCACCAATTTTAAAGCTTCTTCTAAGTATGTTCAGAAGATATCTCTTTGGGTGCGCTAATGTGTCTACGTATTAAAATTAAATCAATTCTAGATCTTAAATTGCGCCCAAAAATTAACACGGCCGGTTTTAAAACTGCTAGTAGGGTAAACAGTGTTCCTATTATCAAAAAGGAAGTTTTATAACTTTTCATTCAATTCAATTCAATTCAATTCAAATACTTTATTGCCATTTGCATAGAATGGATAAATATTAACAAACAATAATATACAAAATAACATTAAATGTGCAATTTGGGTCATGTATATGTTTTTTACAATTGTTATCTAAAATAATACATTTAATCATTTTCTTACAAGTTTTTACCGAGTTTTCCGCCTGGCCATTACTAGCCGGGTGATAAATTGGCGATGTTAAATGTTCAATACCATTACAGCGACAAAAATTATGAAATTCTGCTAAACTAATTTATTTATAGTTTACAGAACCAACAGCACTTGAGTATTTTATACAATAATATAAAACTTAAGAAACTTAAGGGCCTACACTACCTCAAACACGCTCCGAATCCAAATTTTGATCTCAAATATCTATCAGAGTACTGAACTAATAATTTTAGAAAAAACATATAGCAAAGTTAAGAGTATGAACTAAGAACCATATGTTTTGAAAACACGATTAATGAAAAAAATCTCTATAGAAAAAAATCACAAACTTACCTCTAAAATTAACAAAGAAACCTTATTACTTAATTAGTACTTAACCTACACTAATGTAACTTGGTATTTAGTTTCCAGCTATGAGAATACGTGTACTATATGATCTGATTTTAAAATATTTTTTTTTTTTTTTTTATTATAAATCTTAAATCTAAAATAATGTGTTTGGCACGACGGGTGACCTGCGCCCGCTCAAGGATTCAGTTGCGCTCCGGCATTCGTACGAGGAACTTGTGTCGCTTTCACGCTTGCCGCCGCCGCTACAACATCACGTAAATATCGTGTTTTCCATAAATAAATTTGTGGTATGTTTTATTTCAAAATAGGAAATGAGAGAAATAAGATACGGAAAAGGCAGAGTTGGAGAAAACAAAACGCGAGTGAGTAAGATAGCCCCGACGCGCGTTGCGGGGTGCTTCACGGCCGGGCGGTGAGGTGGGGGCGAAATTTAGATTCTAGCTGGAGTAGTATGGGCTCTTAAGAAGAAATATACTGAATGCCAATTATAGGTTCACAATATTTTAACAATACAATTAAGAGTAGAATTGGCTAGGCGATATTTAATAACAATATTATTTTTACTACAACATTTAGTTTTGCAATTAATATGTATTAGTTATTTAATTTACTAAGATAAAGAAAAAATCAGATACATAACATTATATAGATAAGATAGTACGCAACTAATGGGTTGTGTTTATGTGTGTGTGTTTGTAAGTGTGTTTTATGTTTGTGTAATGAATGAACATTAGTATAACATGAGTTCTCTAATAATTTGTTGTTTAAATTTGAATTTTGACAATTGAAATATGTCTACCAGATGAAATTTTTTATTGTATGTATTTAAGATTCGGCAAATAACTGAATTTTTGGCATAATTACTGTTGCTAAAAGGTACATGGAAGAGAGAACAGTGCCTTGTGCGTCTTTGAGGTGTTGTTAGTTGTAATGCATACATAATTAACTCCGGACAATTTAATTTATTGTGACAGATGTCATGGAGAAACAACATTTCAAGGAGATTTCTTCTGTCTCTTAATGTCAACAATTTATGACTTTTGCATTGTGCATCATAACTATTAGCCCTTTGCGTTTGGGTACGGTAATTTAAGGTTTTAAAAAAAATTTTGCCTGTATATTTTCAATTTCATGTATGTAAGTCATGTACTGTGGATTCCACACAACACAACTGTACTCCAATATACTACGAACATACGCATAGTACATAACTTTTAAACATTCATGGTCTGAAAAAGATCTACTCACATGAAGAACAAATCCAAGGTTTTTGAATGCTTTACTAACAGTCGCCGTAACATGTTCGGACAATGTCATTTTTGCATCTAAAAGTACTCCCAGATCTCTAACTGTTTCAGCAGTTGATAGTTTATTCCCTTCCAAGGTATAATTTGGTAAAATTTTATGTTTTTTATGGGTAAAATTTATTTGTATACATTTAGATACATTGATACTAATCCGGTTAAGTTTATAGTAATGAGACAGGCTGTTAAGGTCGTCTTGAAGCCTTAAAGTATCTTGAACAGTTTTTATGTATGCATAGACTTTTGTGTCATCTGCATACATTAAGTATTTGGCGTATCTAAAACACCTGCCAACATCGTACAAATATGCTGCATAGAGTAGAGGACCTAATATAGAGCCTTGTGGAACTCCTGAAGGGACATTTGTGAAGTCTGAACGATGTCCAGCCAAAACTACTGCTTGTGATCGATTGCGCAGGTAAGAATCTGTCCACCGCAGGAGATTACCGCGGATTCCGAGTTCCTGGAGCTTCCGAAGAAGAATGACATGGTCCACCCTATCAAATGCCTTTTCGAAATCAGTATAGATGGTATGCACTTGGAAGCCATCATTCATTCCACGAAGCACGTCATTTGTGAAGATTGCGAGGTTAGTAGTTGTGGAACGTCCCTGTATAAAACCATGTTGCTCTAACGGAATATTGCGGGAAATTATTGGGTAAATGTGCTCGTGTACCACCCTTTCCATAATCTTTTCTAAGACATTGAGTTTGGAAATGGGCCTGTAATTTTCAACAGCCGTCTTAACTCCTTTTTTGTGCACAGGTACAATGTGCGCCTTTTTCCAAATAAGCGGCACATAACCTTCAGCAAAACAACGGTTGAAAATTACGGTCAAGGGAGTTGCTAACGAGTCAGAACACTCAACAAAGAATTTAGGAGGTATCCCATCACATCCTGCACCTTTAGAACAGTCTAATTTTTTAATAATTTTCAATAAGTAGGTACTTGTAATTCTTATATCAGCAATGGTGTCACTGTATAGTTCTGTGATCTCATCAAAGTTAGAGTAATTCTGCGCTGGGGGACTGAAATTAATAGAAAAAAAATCATTAAAGGCTGCACATATATCACTCACATTAGTATATAATCCATTGTTATAGCGCATTTCATTAGGATAGTGTGATTTGGTGCGCCTCTTAGATTTTATATATGACCACAGCAATTTTGGATTCGTTTTAATTTTTTGTTCTGAAAACCTTATGTAAGATACATAGCATTCCGGTTCCAGTTTTTTTATTCTAGCTCTTAATGTCGCGAAAGATTCATAATCCAAGGGATTTTTATACTTTTTCCATAATTTATGGTATTTAGACTTTTCTCTTAAAAGTTTTATTAAACTATTTGTATACCATGGCGGGTAGGTATGTGAAAGTGAAACAGATTTAAATGGTACATAATTACTTATTCCTAAATTCAAAATGTCATAAAATCTATCAATAGCCAAATGTAATTCTAGTGTAGTCAAAAATGTCCAATCGCAATTCAAGAAAAAATTATTTAAATTAACATAGTCAGCCTTATGAAATAATTTTACTTGTTTATTAGATGATTTAATAAATTGAATTTTCAATTCACATAAGGAAATGTCAAGAGCGGGGTGGTAGTTGTCTTCTTGTACTAGGGGTAATTCAGATCTTTCGATATTCACAGTTATATTAGAAAATATTAAGTCCAAAATATTATTATTCAAATTATAAATTTTATTGTATTGCGATAGACCATAGAAGGTTAAAATATTTATGAAGTCAATAGCAACTCTTTGGATTTCTATAGATCCTTTATTTAGAACCGTAGGGACACTGTTTTTCCAATTTATGTTAGGTAAATTGAAATCACCTGCCACAATAAAATAGTCGTCAGGATTTAAAGCAAATATAAATTCCAATAGTTCCATAAAACTTCGAATTCTCATAGGAAGCGCGCGGTTTGGCGGGACATACGAGCAGATAATATTTAAGTCTCTCGGTATACCCAGCGAGCGCGCAGGTATTGTGACGGCCATGCATTCGACATCACAGTGAGTGACGTCAGGGCGCAGGCGCGCGCAGAGGTGGGAGGCGCACGCGACGAGCACTCCGCCGCCGAGCGAGCCGCGGTCCACACGGAACACATCGTATTTATCAGTGAACAGCTCCGCGTCAAGTATGCCCGGGCACAGCCATGTCTCAGTTAAAACTATTATATCTGGTTTACTCAAAAGTAGATTACTATAGAATGCATTTGTCTTTGTTCGCAATCCGCGAACATTTTGGTAGGTAATATTTAAAGTGTCTTTGTTACCCATAAAAAATTTGAATATCTAATACGTTTTAAATTAAACATATAAAAGTGAGTTTTATTATATGGTTTAAAAGTTATGCGCTGAAGCGTAGTGACATAGAAACATAAAGTTGTAGGCGATTTAGTGAATTGAATTATTATTATTGAATATAGATTTATGTGATATATACAAGTTTTAATCATTTTTATGATTAAATAGATATTTGCTAAATATTGTATATTAGTAGTGTGGTAGTTTTTAAATATACTACAAAATAGAATAAGGTAGATAGATACGTATAGGATATGATATTTTTGATTCAATATATTAAGGGCCTACACTACCTCAAACACGCTCCGAATCCAAATTTTGATCTCAAATATCTATCAGAGTACTGAACTAATAATTTTAGAAAAAACATATAGCAAAGTTAAGAGTATGAACTAAGAACCATATGTTTTGAAAACACGATTAATGAAAAAAATCTCGATAGAAAAAAATCACAACTTACCTCTAAAATTAACAAAGAAACCTTATTACTTAATTAGTACTTAACCTACACTAATGTAACTTGGTATTTAGTTTCCAGCTATGAGAATACGTGTACTATATGATCTGATTTTAAAATAATTTTATTATTTTTTTTATTATAAATCTTAAATCTAAAATAATGTGTTTGGCACGACGGGTGACCTGCGCCCGCTCAAGGATTCAGTTGCGCTCCGGCATTCGTACGAGGAACTTGTGTCGCTTTCACGCTTGCCGCCGCCGCTACAACATCACGTAAATATCGTGTTTTCCATAAATAAATTTGTGGTATGTTTTATTTCAAAATAGGAAATGAGAGAAATAAGATACGGAAAAGGCAGAGTTGGAGAAAACAAAACGCGAGTGAGTAAGATAGCCCCGACGCGCTTTGCGGGGTGCTTCACGGCCGGGCGGTGAGGTGGGGGCGAAATTCAGATTTTAGCTGGAGTAGTATGGGCTCTTAACTTGGAGTGTGTTGCGTATGCGTGCAAAGTATTGAAAATGAGTAGTGTAAAATTTTGAATAGTGATTGATAATGTGTAAAATGTAATGATGTATGTTGTTGCGTACTATATGAGGAAATAATTTTAAATGACTATGAATTAATAACAATATTAATATAAACATTTTTACGATATCTTTTGCAAGTCGGTAGATGTAATTATTGATATAGGCGGAGATGTGTCGTTTCGACGTATATAAATTTGACAGTTTTTTGTCCATACATATTTAATATTAGCCTCCTTGCATTTTATTTTACACGTTTTTAACAGAGCTTTGTTAGTTTTAGTTAGGTGTTCATTAATGTAAATCCTAGACCCATTCTTTAAATTATCTCCAATTTCAATGTCTGAGGGGTGGATGCCTCGGTGTTTGCGTGCAGCTGCGATGATGGCATCTTTTGTTCGACGGTGCCGTAGACGGGCGATGAGGGCACGGCCTGTGCCGGCGCTCAGCGGGCGCTGCGGCTGCACTCGGTGCGCGAACTCCACCTCGGTCTCGTCGATCTCGACACCCACCCTCTTGGCTAACTTTACGACAATTTTTGCAGTATCCTCCTCCTTAAGCTCAGGAATACCAACAATTTCTATGTTCTGTAGTCGACTCCACTGCTGTTGACGTGCATTTTCCAGCTCAAGATGATTAATCCGGGTAGTGAAAGAGTCAACGTCTTTACGGAGACGGCTGTTTTCATCCTTCAAGGTTTTGATTTCAGCTTTTGTTTGTGTTAGGGTTTGACAAAGATTGTCATATTGTGTACTTATATAATTCAAAGATGTCTCTATGGAAGTATATTGGTTTTTCATACATATAAGTTCGCTTTTAACAGCTTCGCGTACTAATTCTTGCAGTTCACTTTGAGTACATGTTATGATATTAGACGGCTTCTGTGATTCGGTATTATTACTTTTAGTGAGATTAGCCTTTCTTGTAGTAACGTTATTTGAGACATTAGAATTAGACATGATGTTTCGTAGGTATTTGGTGGGATTTATAAATATCTTCTAAGATGTATTAACCGTTGTAAGAATTTATTATGTACCTTTAAAGAAGGATGAGGGTAGAATCGAGTACGAAGACACACGATGTTATCCGAATTGTTGCAGAGTGTAAGACAGCACCTATCAGCTTTCTCTCTTTCACGGGGGTGAAGTCCGAAGTGTGGTGGTGTCACTGCCTGCTCCGCTATCCGCGAACCACTATTTTCTCCAAACGAGGATGAACTTTAACTTCAATGATATAAGATGCAATATTGATTTCCTGTAATTTTGTGATTTTTAATAAAATCGGTAAACGCGTCTACTCTGGTCAGCTGACGAATCGTTATCAGAAACCATAACATTCGGAACGCCAAATTTTGAAAACATTTCTTTAAGTTTCATAATGAGCGCATCTGTAGAAGTGCCACGGTCCATTGGAATGCATTCTCACCATTTGGAATACGCATCGATAACTATTAGGTATACTTGGTCCCCTACAGACATGTAGTCTAGGTGCAGCCGCTGCCACGGGCCGGGCGGGCGCGGGCGGCGCTGGCCGCAATGCCGCACATGACGCGCACGCGCCTTCCCAGCGCTCGATGTCGGCGTCGATTCCCACCACATTCTAGCCTGTGCAAAACTTTTAGTTTTAACAATACCGAAGTGTCCCTAATGAAGCTCCGTCAGCATCCTATCGCTGTATACTTTTGGTATTACCAACCTATGGCCGCGAAAAAGACAGTTATCGATTAATTCTAAGTCGGTTTTACATAAAAAATATGGCATACTGCTTTACATTTAATCATTCTGGGCCACCCATTTTTCATATATTTTATTACCGTCCTTAACACACTGTCTGCCGCCGTCGCATTTTTTATGTCATTATATAAGATCGGTTCTATGTTAGACTCTAATAAAAGAATATATTTTGGAACTATCGTCGTCTCTGTTGTAGTCGGTACATGATAAGGGTGACCGAGAAAAATAATCAGCCACCTGATTGTTTTTGCCGTCTATGTACTGCACTGTATAATTGTAGGCCGATAATATATATAATCAAACGATATTACCTTAAGTGAAGTTAGATTGTGATTATATGAGTCGCTCCATTCGAAGATATAATTAACCAGGTAGTCCCTCTATCTCGCTAGCATCGACACGCAATTCAGAGATTATTTGGCCATGCCAAATAAATTTTAAAAAAGGTAACACTATCCTCGGCTCGACTCCTCACTCCTGCTCGAGTCAAGGCTTCATTCCTTTAGAGACGTATAATAGTGTTCTTAAAAAATCCTTTATGCTATATCTTCGAATGGAGTGACTCATATAATCACAATCTAACTTCGCTTAAGGTAAGTTCGTTTGATACCAACGTTTTACCTAAAATTAAAACGTAAATTAAATCACTTACCTTAATTTGAAGCCTAATAATACTTGGGAGAGAGATACCATCGTTCTGTCCTTTTTCGCACGTTCTATCCTTCATATACCTACTCTATTGCCTTCTCTTTCTTTACCCCACCACCACACAGGTAGCAGCTATGCTGAATGCGTTAGGATTTTGACTCATTGAAGTCGTTGTGTAACCAGGCAGAATTAAAAAATATTAGGCTTCAAATTAAGGTAAGTGATTTAATTTACGTTTTAATTTTAGGTAAAACGTTGGTATTAAATAACTTGACCATTAATTTGAAGCCTAATAATACTTGAGAAACGTGTTTGATATCGCCTGGTGTGGTGGTGACGTCAATGTGAATACGAATAAAAGTTAATAAGCCTAAAATAAATTGACTTGTGGTATTGTTTTACAATGCCAGGGAGATGTACATAAAAATAATCTATTATAGCATTTTCTGTAACGTAATATCAATTACCTTTCAAATACACAGGAATAAGCAACAGTTGCTAACAAAAACTATAATTAAGTAGTTTAAATTAAATAGAAATATAAAATATATTTCCTCCACTGCATTAAATTGACTTTTAACTGAATTTTGATTTTTTGACATTTTTACTTATTTACAATAAAATCGTTCAAATATATTTTCAGAGCGCCAGTTATCTCTAGTCAGGATTTCATCCAACGGACCATTTTCCACCCAACTTTTTGACGCCACAGCGGAACGGAAGCTGTCGGCTGAGGCATTGATACCAGTGTGGCGTCCTCACGACGTGACCCACACCAGCAACATTATTTATTTATTTTTTTTCTTTCTTTTATATACATATATACTGATATAACCCGACTAGGTTGCAAGAGGCTAGTATAGGTTTCCCACGTATAGTTTATAAATACATTATCACACTTACTTTTGATTGTTATGTCTTTTCCAATTAAAATGAACTTATTTACCCAATAGACTGGGTCCAAGCATCTATTTTTTTATATTTCAAAAGGATTTTCTGTATTAGGATTTTAGCAGGACAAAAAATAAAAATATAACATTATCAATATTCCAGATCGATGATTTGGTGCATTTTTGTCGCGACCAGTGCAATAGATTATAGGATTCGCTTGGCAAGAGGATGTCCTCTCAGCCGTTCAGTTCGTTCCGGGCTACAAAGCGTGGAGACGATGACGGCTTTATTATTAAGAGAGTTTTTATATTATGATGCAGGTCTGCCAGAAATTGAGCTTTATCTGAGCCAGTTGGTTCGTTTACAGACACTTGCTGGACCACGGACCACGGACCACGGACCACACTTGACCACGCTGGTTTATAATTATTTATTGTAGAAGCTCACCAACTCTTCATGAGCAACCATTTTTGTTATTTTGACCAGTTTGTCGGTTTTTTTTTTTAGCTATTGCATAGCTTCTATCGCGAGCCTGCTGCAGGCCGGCCGCCCGGTCAGTACGTCCTAGCTCTGTATGACGTGTCGCAGCCGGTGCTGGTGTCGGTGGACGCCAGCAGCGTGGCTCAGGGCGCGGTGCTGCTGCAGGCCGGCCGCCCGGTCAGTACGTCTTAGCTCTTTATGACGTGTCGCAGCAGAACACCTTATCTCGTTGCAATAGCTTTACCGTGGCAGTCTCCGAGTGCCACACGTCTTTTTTTTTTTTTATATGTAAGCCACCCTGGTATTAGAAGTTCACGCCTTATAGTTAAGTCACGGTATTTTTGCCCACACATGAATATCGACTTTGGTACTAGGTCGAAAACCTGGATACCTTGTCAACGTGTAAAGATACAACGACATACAAAGAGTGAGCCAGCACAGTATTTTCCATGAAAAACTTTCACAACCGGTGGAAAGAAAGGGGTAATTTCTTGCAACCAACAGCAGAGTAGACAATAAATCCAGCCGAGATTACGTATATATTAATTTACTAGCTGTGACCCGCGACTTCTTCCGCGTGGATACCGTTTATTAGAGTTGGATAAATACTATTATTATATCCTCCTTGAAGTTAAAACTTACCTTATTCTCAATTTCGTCAAAATCGACTCAGTAGTTTAGCTGTAAACAGACAGAATTACTTCAAAAACTGTTACAACAAAGCAGTGATCCGCAGTTTCACCTAGGTTTTGTGAAAAAGTATAGGTAGGTAGGTATATTACATAGATGATGCCCGCGACTTCGTCTGTATTGAATTAGTATTTCGAGTAGGTTATTTTCTTCTCCAAGGTCCTAACTATCTTTAATAACAAAAACAAAAATGAAGAATCTTCGCCCATATAATATGTATCACTCCTAACCACAAACATAGGTAGGTAACTATCTATTAGGTACATTACAAAGGCACATAGCGCTATAAGCAAATCGGGTGCCAAAGTGCCTTAAATTTTAATATTGTCTTAAGTTTTCGCGATAACTATTATGTATGACTATTAAATAAAACACTTTTTAACCGATTTTATCGCGTATATTTACATTTTAAATTTTAACAGTCGCTCGTGACTACGGGGTCTGCAAAGACACCGAAACGTCGAGTTAAAATGTAAAATATAAATTATTCACCATTAATCCGGTTAAAAAGCGTTTTATTTAATGCCTTCAATTTTACTTAATTCATGCAATATCTTCATTAATTATACTTAGCTTATTGTTATTCTAGGTAAAGCTAAGTAGTTTTTGCGTGAAAGAATAGCAAAAATCCATCCATCCAGCCATTATCAGTGTACATACAATACTACCTATAGTTATGTATGGCTGCTTTTCACTGCCAAACGGCTAAGCCAATATTAATGTAATTTAGTATAGTAGTTAACACATACGTTACTTTTTATTCCGAAGAAATCTACGGTGTCTGACTTCCAAGAGGCAGAAACGATCATGAAATAAACAAAACCTTGATTTCCATTTTATCTCTGTATGTACAGAAGGCAGTACATCAAGCGTTACAAATCTGTCAAATTTTTTTACTTGAATTTGAACTCTATGCCCTCGATAATAAGTTAAAATTGGTTGGGGAAATTTGACAGGTAATGTAACGCTTGTTCCTTCTGTACCTACCTATATTAAATCGCGCAAAAGCTTGCGCTCGCCTCCCGCCTTTTTATACCCTACCGCCGCCGTGAGCCGCGTCGAGCGCGGCAACCGTTACGCAAAAATAATCCCTATATCATTCAGTATTCACGCGCGATGGGTTATTAGCGTATTTCATGTATAAGTTTGGTGTTTCTATACCGATTTCTATGATTCTTTTTTTATTGAATAGGTAATAATGTAATTTTTTTTGAATTAGGGATGAGTGAGAGTACCTATTATAAACGTAAGAGGAAACAAATATAAACAGAAAGCTCCGAACTGCTAAGCTATCGGGATTTACACGTGTTATTGTGAGTCAACCATAAAATATAGACATATACTGTTGTGGGATATTTTTTACGCTGCACACGCGACGGAAGCTTAAAAAATGAAGTAACTTCTCCCGTTTTTCCAACATTTCCCTTCACTGCTCTGCTCTCGTTGATTGTAGCGTGATAATAAGTATACTATAACCTGCCCAGGAGTATGAAGAATAATTTTACCAAGTTTCATTAAAATCCGTCGAGTAGTTTTTGTTTCTATAAGGAACATACAGACAGACAGACAGACAAAAATTTTACTGATTGCATTTTTGGCATCATTATCGATCACTAATCACCCCCTGATAGTTATTTTGAAAAAATATTTCATGTACAGAATTGACCTCTCTACAGATTTATTATAAGTATAGATATAGATAGATGAACGAAAATAATTGACAGCTCCAGTGGCTGCAATGTATGATTTGTGATTGATGTTATTTTGAATGCTGGCAATTTATGAACATAATCTTCTTAGTCTGTGGTTAAGTTGATCAATTATCAATCCGTGATTGGTTGTTCTCATAGATTAATATAAGCACTAAAGTAGTTGTTCTATCCAGGTTATGACGAAGTAATACATTTCAAATTATTATTGGCTTATGAGAATTTAAACATAGAACACATATACTCAAGAGAAGAAGTACAACTTCATACATTAAAAGTTAAGACTAGACGCCATCTGAAAACCGTCCACATAGCTAATATGACGGGAATTTCAAACAGTTCAAACAAAGTTGTCAAAAAAAGATTTCAACTTACTCTGGTCTGAATAAAAATAAGCAAATACTTACAAACTTGTTAGGTTAAATACCATATGTATCAGTTCTGTAAGGTTTGCTATTTTTATTGCGACTGGCTAAATATAAGGTTATTTTGATGAACAATAAGTAAAACAATAAATAAGTTTTTGATACTTTTATTTTGTTTAAAGTAATACAACAAAAGGTGTGGATAAATTGACACTCTTTCTTAAAAATACGAATTCACACTGACGCGAGTTTCTTCAAGCAATCAGGGGGAGAAAAGTTGATTAAATCACAAGAAAACTTAAAACACAAACACGCTTTAAAAATATCGCAAAACCGCAATCACGAAAAAATATTTTCACGTTGTGAAGTAGACGTTAATTTTTGACATTTCTTTTTATGTCTGTTTTGCTATATTCAAATAACATCGATTCGCTAATTCATTCGATTATGTAATACGGTCCTTTAAATATTTGTTAAATTGTTTAAAAATTATGAAGAAGTCATGAAAAAGTTTTCGTTTAATGTTATTTCTAATAAAAGCGAAGATTTCTTGAAGAAAAATATGAATAAGTGTAAACTCAAAAAAATACTGCGATGTATTCGAACAATCGATTGAGTATTTTTTTTCGTAGGCTACACTGGTATCATTCTTGCTCTTTTCCTCTTATTGTGTTCTGTCTTCTTCACTCTATCTCCAGTATGTAGTCTGCACCATCTCCATACATTGTCGACGCCCCCTGATTTAAAGATATTAAGTGAAATTGATAATCAATGTTCCTCTTGCTTGCAAAATGATATCCGCTGCCACAGATTTGTGATGCAAATTCGCTGCAGTGTATGATGTAGTGGATGTGATTCCCTTTATTTACTCAACAAGTTTTAAAATTTTCAGGTCGGTTTTGAACTGTTTTCTAATTGTTTTGTGGAGAGTTTAATAACATGCTGTTTACTATACGATACCGTGGACAGAGGAGTTGGCTGCCCTTCGGGCTCAGCTTTGCACTAGGGGACTTTGCTTGTATGCAATTGGATTGCCCAGAAATTTCGAGAGCACGGAATACGCGCTATGGTGTATTTAGCTGCTTCTCAATTGATATTGAAATTAAACTATCAGGGCTGGAGATTAGAAAGAGAATTATTTATTAAATTGATACAGCTTAATTAATTAGCAGCAGCTAGTTGCTAGTTGCTAGGGTAGCTACAGTGCTCCCCCTCAAGCGAAGCCTATTGGTGGTTTGACGCCTCGTCACTTCGAATAGTTTGTAGTGTCGTATGGTGCGAGGTATTGCGGTCGGGGCTAGGACGTCGTCATGCTGCAGTGGTGAGGCGATGATATACGCTGGTTTCAATCTATCGATCGATAGCTATAGTAGTTTCTCGAGTCGGTAACTTTATCGGGAGAACTTTTCTGTTTCATTTCTGTATAGGAAACGGGCCTTCATGTGCCGGTGCGAGTGGTGTCTTCACTGCGTCGCATCTTATGAAAACGTGATCGCACGATGACAAGTCCGAGTTTCCAAAAATACTGCGCTTGGTTGCGTGCGGAGCTAATGTTGGTTTCAGTTCTTTCATGGCGCGTAGCTGGTTAATCTAATCGTATTCCGTTACTCGTAGCGTATTTTCATTATTTATTTTTTTCGACAGTTCGCCTGATAGTCGTATAGACCCGAATGTCTTGCACAGATGTTGCTTCCGGCCATCGTGTACAGCAGTCTATTATTGTAACACAGTATTTGTAGCCATCACTCAATGTAGGCAACAATGGGCCGATTATATCGATGTGTACATGTGCGAATCTTTCCACTGAATGTTGTGTAAATAGTGCTGGCTCACTCTTTGTATGTCGTTGTATCTTTACACGTAGACAAGGTATCCAGGTTTTCGACCTAGTACCAAAGTCGATATTCATGTGTGGGCAAAAATACCGTGACTTAACTATAAGGCGTGAACTTCTAATACCAGGGTGGCTTACATATAAAAAAAAAAAAAAAGACGTGTGACACTCGGAGACTGCCGCGGTAAAGCTATTGCAACAAAATAAGGTGTTCTGCTGCGACACGTCATACAGAGCTAAAACTTACTGACCGGGCGGCCGGCCTGCAGCAGCACCGCGCCCTGAGACACGCTGCTGGCGTCCACTGACACCAGCACCGGCTGCGACACGTCATACAGAGCTAGGACGTACTGACCGGGCGGCCGGCCTGCAGCAGGCCCGCGATAGAAGCTATGCAATAGCTTAAAAAAAAAAAAAAAAACCGACAAACTGGTCAGAATAACAAAAATGGTTGCTCATGAAGAGTTGGTGAGCTTCTACAATAAATAATTATAAACCAGCGTGGTCAAGTGTGGTCCGTGGTCCGTGGTCCGTGGTCCAGCAAGTGTCTGTAAACGAACCAACTGGCTCAGATAAAGCTCAATTTCTGGCAGACCTGCATCATAATATAAAAACTCTCTTAATAATAAAGCCGTCGTCGTCTCCACGCTTTGTAGCCCGGAACGAACTGAACGGCTGAGAGGACATCCTCTTGTCAAGCGAATCCTATAATCTATTGCACTGGTCGCGACAAAAATGCACCAAATCATCGATCTGGAATATTGATAATGTTATATTTTTATTTTTTGTCCTGCTAAAATCCTAATACAGAAAATCCTTTTGAAATATAAAAAAATAGATGCTTGGACCCAGTCTATTGGGTAAATAAGTTCATTTTTATTGGAAAAGACATAATAATCAAAAGTAAGTGTGATAATGTATTTATAAACTATACGTGGGAAACCTATACTAGCCTCTCGCAACCTAGTCGGGTTATATTAGTATATATCTTGCTGGTGTGGGTCACGTCGTGAGGACGCCACACTGGTATCAATGCCTCAGCCTACAGCTTCCGTTCCGCTGTGGCGTCAAAAAGTTGGGTGGAAAATGGTCCGTTGGATGAAATCCTGACTAGAGATAACTGGCGTTCTGAAAATACATTTGAACGATTTCATTGTAAATAAGTAAGAATGTCAAAAAATCAAAATTCAGTTACAAGTCAATTTAATGCAGTGGATGAAATATATTTTATATTTCTATTTAATTTAAACTACTTAATTGTAGTTTTTGTTAGCAACTGTTGCTTATTCCTGTGTATTTGAAAGGTAATTGATATTACGTTACTGAAAATGCTATAATAGGTTATTTTTATGTACATCTCCCTGGCATTGTAAAACAATACCACAAGTCAATTTATTTTAGGCTTATTAACTTTTATTCGTATTCACATTGACGTCACCACCACACCAGGCGATATCAAACACGTCTCCCAAGTATTATTAGGCTTCAAATTAACGGTCAAGTTATTTAATACCAACGTTTTACCTAAAATTAAAAAGGTAAATTAAATCACTTACCTTAATTTGAAGCCTAATATTTTTTAATTCTGCCTGGTTACACAACGACTTCAATGAGTCAAAATCCTAACGCATTCAGCATAGCTGCTACCTGTGTGGTGGTGGGGTAAAGAAAGAGAAGGCAACAGAGTAGGTATATGAAGGAAAGAACGTGCGAAAAAAGGACAGAACGATGGTATCTCTCTCCCAAGTATTATTAGGCTTCAAATTAAGGTAAGTGATTTAATTTACGTTTTAATTTTAGGTAAAACGTTGGTAATACTGACCGGTAAGTTTACCATAGAGATAGTACAATTTCTCAGAATTACTTAAACTATCATTACCATGAACTGTATTATAAAATGAAGAGTAAAATAACGACCAATTTTTAATATTCCCGTCAAACTCGGGAATAGACAACTTAATAAGAGGCAACTTATTTTTTTTTTTTTTTTAATATGGATGGGACGTTTGTCTTCCATGCCACCTGATGTTAAGTGAACATGAAGACTAAGGTGGTACACGTCCATCCACGAGAAACCTATTCACTCGACGCTTAAAAGTACTAGGACTATACTGGTCAGGGAAAATAGACGCAGGCAGTTCATTCCAAACCTTGGCGACCCGTATCAAAAAGGAACTGTAAAAGCGCTTAGTTCGACTTTTTGGAATATCAACCACATACGGATGGAAGTTCTGTCTGCGTCTAGTAGTCCGATGGTAAAAGGGTGAGGGTTCAATTTGCTCAAACAGAGCATTCGTGCACTCACCAAAATGTATCCTGTAGTACACGGTTAGACACGCAACCTTACGACGATGCTCTAGGGTCTGCAGTTTTTTGGTCGTAAGGTCGACGTTGTTGATTAGATTACGGGCTCTTCGGTCAACGGAGTCCAGCGCTTCTAGTTGATATTTGGCTGAACCATCCCAAAGATGACTGCAGTACTCCATGCACGACCTCACCTGGGCTGTGTATAAGTTAAGAAGCTGTGCAGGGCCGAAGTACCGCCGTACCTTCCAGATGATTCCCAACTTTTTCGAAGCTACTTGAGCCATGGACACAATTTGTTGACCGAAGTTTAAACCGGATGTTATAGTTACAACTAAAAGCCCTAGATGGTCAGTGATGGGGACAGATACATTTTGGAAAGTGGGCGTTAATGTGAAGGTGCTCTTTTTTGCGGAGAATAGACACGCCTGAGTTTTGGACGCGTTGAATTTGACCAAATTCGACTCACCCCAATCGGATACTATCCGTAAGGTCAAATCAACGCGCTCAATCATTGACTTTCTGAAACTCTTGATTTCACGGGGGCTCGCTCGCGCATTGGATACGTATCTCTCTACAACAGTGCTGTCATCAGCATAACTAATAATGCCTGGTGTTAAAAGGTCATTAATGTGCAGCAAGAATAATGTTGCAGAGAGAACAGATCCTTGAGGTACCCCGGCATTAATTGCCATTTGGTCGGAGGAGTAGCCATCTAAGACTACTCGAATAGACCGTTCCCTCAGAAAATCAGATATCCAGTCGCAGAGCCCAATCGGTATGCCATAAGCTGGAATATACTTAAGAGACCATCATGCCAGACCCTGTCAAAGGCCTTGGAAATGTCTAAGGATACAGCTATTGCTTCACCATGACTTAGGGAACGAACTTCTCGATACCGACTCAACTATGGGTTTAGGATCAGCGGTGCTAGCAGACAGCTGTTGATACCGTGGTTTAATTATGCAATAAATATCTTCATAAGCTGCCAGGTGCCACGATGACTAACTGGGCAGAGTTTCAATTTTAATATGAATTGAATTTGAATTGTCAACCGACTTCCAAAAACGTAGGAGGTTCTCAATTCATCTGTATGTTTTTTTTGTGTCTTTGTTACACGATATTTCAGACAATTATGAATTGATTTTGAAAATTGTTGTTTCATATGATAGAGGATACTTAACTATGAAGTATCCTCTATCATATAAAACAATATAAATTCCCCATATAAATTTCATCAGGTATGAACGATATTTAAATTGCGTGAATAAAGTAATATGCGGCGTGATGGAGTAAACGAGATAAATGCGAGTTAAATACTAAATATTTTTATTATGTTATATTAATCTTTAGCCTATTTTGAGAGAATAATTTTAATAGTTTTATGTTTAACTGTGTCGTTTAATTTATATTGATTTTATGAAATTAGTACGTGATGACGTCATCAGTGGCATTAACTTTATAAACATATGTCAGTCAGTAAAAAAAAACATTGGCTGTGTCTTGGTGCTAAAGTCATGCTATGCCACTGTCACGCAATGGATTGTCAACAGACAACAAACCAACATTTCAAACATTGATTCAAGGAGTTACGGGGTGACGTTAACGGTCAAAACACGTTTTTTTCTCAAAATTTCAATTTTAATAATTAATCTATAATTAGCTTAAATTGTGTTGAATTGAGTGTAGTTTTAGTTTTAGTTAACACTAGGTAAGTGTATTTGGTTTCCTTTTTGTGGAAGATGGATTGTAATATCCCTCCTAAGCCCCCGGATCCTATCTCGCCTTGGGAGCAGGAGCTCTCACCTCAGGTATTCTCGCAATTCACACCTGCACAAACAAGAAAACGACCAAACGAAGAGGCACTTCCTTCTTCAGTAAAAAAAAATATTCTGGACCCAGAAAATGCTGCACCGTCAGTGCAAAACATTTATATTCACCCAACTTTAAATGAAAATAAAGTTTACTCTGAGGTAGACAATGGACCCTACATCGTCCATGTGTCCCGATCAGAGCCTCATCCTTCTGTAGGTACCTCTCTAAATCCGCTGGTCTTTGGCCGTTTTCTTTTTGTAAGCAATATTAAACATATTAAAACTGACGGAGTCAAAAGCGTGGGACGCAATAGAGTAAGCGTCGAAATCATAAGTGCATCTGCAGCGAATAACTTTATTAAAAATCCATGCCTAGAAACCTTCAAATACTCCGCAATAATTCCCACGTATAATGTGACACGTATGGGCTTAGTTCGTGGCGTTCCAACTAGCTGGTCCATGGAGGAGGTAGCTGAAGCTATTTCCAGCTCCGATAACTGTGGCAAAGTTATTAAGGCCAGACGTCTGAATAGAAAAACTGTGTCCGAGGCTGGCACCTCGTGGACTCCTACTGGCTCAGTAGTCTTAACCTTTGCCGGGCAGAAATTGCCAGAAAAAGCACTGCTCTTTAATACATCTCTCCCTGTGGAAACATATGTCCTGCCGACTATTCAGTGCTTTAACTGCTGTAGATTTGGGCATGTTAAAACGCAATGCAGATCCCAACCGAGATGCTTTCGCTGCTCCCAATCCCACTCAGGTGACACGTGTAACGTCCCTCTCGATAAATCGTCGTGCATTTATTGCTCAGGACCCCACCTAGCCAATGACAAGAGCTGCCCTGAGCAGTCGCGTCAGAAGGCCATCAAAATTTCTATGTCCCAAGACAATATCTCGTTTAAAGAAGCGTCTGCCCGATTCCCTCCTGTGCGCAAATCCTTTGCGGACTCCACGAAATCTCTGCACCCCCTAAAAAGTGACGTCGTTCATGGTAACGTCTTATAAAAAAACTGTTGTAACGAATCCCAAAGCTAGAAAAACTTTGCAACCTGGCTATGACGTGATCGCCCACCGAGCTCTCATTGCTGACCGTGACCCACCCTCTCCTACTCCCGGCTCTGCACTGTTCAACCCTCACTCTTCCTCTTCTAATGAAAATCTTCTAGATTTTATCATTTCGTTTCTCATGAACATTTTAAATAACTTTGGTGATTCGCCACTACCGTCCAACGTTGCTACCAAATTAAACTCTCTTCTTTCTAACCTCCTTTCTCATGGCCAACATTCTCCAATGGAACAGTAGGAGCTTACGTCCTAAAGGTCATGAGCTCTCCCATCTCGTGCGTTGCCATAGTCCTCTTGCCATCGCCATCTCTGAGACGTGGTTTACTCCTGGCAGCCGCTATCGGCTTCCTGGCTATGCCTATCTTAGGGATGACAGGTCAGATGGCTATGGTGGCGTCGCATTATTTGTGAAAAATTCAACACCTTACTCTATCATTCCAACCCCCTCCCACTCTTTTGAAATCAATATTATTATTATTAAAATCTTTAACTTTACTCTTCTTTCAGTCTACATTTCAGACCCCTCTGTATCTCTCATTAACGAATTTGAGTCCCTCCTTAATTCACTCCCCCACCCTGTCATGATCCTTGGTGACTTTAATTGCCACCATAACCTCTGGGCAAGCCAGTGTTCCCAGCCTTGCGACGCTCCTGGATTAAGGCTGGCTCAGCTTATTGAAGATCAAGATTACTGCATCTTAAATGACGGTGGTCCCACACGAATGGCAAGTCCACATCAACATCCGAGCGCTGTGGATATCTCAATTTGTTCACCCTCTCTAGGCTCAACCATGTCTTGGAGGAGGATCAACTCCCTTCATGGCAGTGATCATTTTCCTATCGTAATATCTTTTCCCCTATCCACCACTATCCCAACAAAATTACCACCACTACTTCCTTATAAAATGGACCTGGCTGACTGGAACGCGTATGCAGCAGCGACAAATACTCTGTCGATCTCTATCCCTTCTCCTTCCGCCGGAAATATAGGTGATTGCTACTACTCCACTCTGATGTGTATACAAACGGCTGCCGCGTCCCACATTCCAAGGAAAAGGCCCGACGCTAAAAGCAGAGCATCTCCTCCCTGGTGGGACTCGGAATGTTCAGAAATGATCCGTGAACGTAAATCAGCGGAAACGTCATATCGCACGAACATGTCACTTGTCAATTTCCTTAATTTTAAAAGGGTCTCAGCTAAAGCAAAAAGACTTTTTAAACGGAAGAAGAGAGTGGCGTGGCACATGTTTTGCAAGAACTTGGCACCACGATCGCCCCCCTCACTTGTTTGGAAGGCTATAAAACGATTTCGAGGATCTTTCATTCCTCCTTCGCCGCCGTCATATAATCCATCAGTATGGCTGGAGGCCTTCTTCGACAAAATTGCCCCTCCATATGTCCTTTCTTCTAACCATTTGCCATGCACCTACCCTGCGTCTGTTAATAATTCATCCAACCCACTCGACCGTCCCTTTTCTTCTCAAGAACTTGACCTTGTCTTATATTCCCTTCGCGATTCCTCTCCTGGGCATGATGGCATTCCATACTCCTTTTTAGTGAAATCTGGGACCATTTTCAAGGAAAAGTTACTAAGCCTCATCAACGCCATCTTTCATTCTGGTAACATCCCGGAATCCTGGAAGCTCCAACTAGTAATTCCGATTTTAAAGAGTGGCAAAGACCCCAATGATCCCAACTCATATCGCCCTGTTGCATTATCCTCAACCCTGATGAAAACAACAGAACATTTAGTTAAAAATCGGCTAGATTGGTTTGTGGAGAATCGAAGTCTACTTAGCCACACGCAATTTGGCTTCAGAAAAGGGCTAAGTACAATGGACAGCCTAAGCATCTTTGTCACTGATTTAAGGTTGGCTTTATCTGACAACGAATCTGTGGTTGGGGTGTTTTTGGATGTTTCCTCAGCGTATGATAATGTGCAACTGCCAATACTCAAGCAAAAGATGCTTCAATTAAACATCCCTTCGAGGCTAACTCATTTTATTTTTAATCTTCTTTCAGCTAGATTCGTTACATTCAGACATGAATACGCTGTTTATAGTCCTCGAAGAGTCTGGCAGGGTCTCCCCCAGGGATCTGTTCTAAGCCCACTTCTTTATAACCTTTACACTTCTGACCTAGATGAATCTGTCTCTTCGTTCTGTAGCATTCTACAATATGCTGACGATAGTGCCCTGTACCTGAGGGTCAGTGTAATAGAGGAAGCTGCCTATCGTCTTAATTCTGCCCTCATATACTTAGGCAACTGGTTAGAATCTCATGGTCTCGCTCTCTCTCCCACCAAAAGTAAAGCCATAATTTTTTCTAGGAAAAGACTTATACCTTCCATTTCAATCTCCTTTGAAGGTCAGCAAATTCCTATCTCCAACGAGGTGAAGTTTCTGGGAGTTATTTTTGACCCTAAGCTTAAGGGTACAGCCCATTTAAACTATATAACTAAAAAATGTGAAGGGAACATCAATATTCTCCGCGCCCTTTCTGGCGTCTGTCGGGGGTCCCATCCATACGCTCAGAAGCTACTGTATAATGCTCTAGTAAGAAGTGTACTGGACTATGGCTCGTTCTTACTAGAGCCCTATAATAAATCAGGTCTGGTCGCTATTGCAAGAATACAAAGTAAATCATTACGTATTGTATTAGGCGCCATGAAATCTACAGCGGTCAATGCTATGCAAGTGGAATGTGTAGATCCTCCCTTACATCTTCGCAGACAGTTTCTATCTGACAGGTTCCTCGCCAAAACCCTTCAACTCTCCTCGCATCCACTTCACAATAAACTAAGCTCTCTTAAAACTAGTATTTCCAACTCCGCGTATTGGCTTCATAAAGAGGTTCCACGCCTCGTAGTCAGTTGTTCAAATCTGGATGTATCTCTTACCCCTATTCTTAATTGCAGGCAACAATTCATATATTTTAAATCGACTAAATTAATCAGAAACCTTATTCCTCGAAACGGTTTTTTGTATGAAATAAATAAAAAAAATGGACAATGCCCATTAACAAAGAAATCTGTTTATTTTTTATCGAATTACTGGCTATAACAATAAAGTACTTTACTTATTATCCATATAACCGACTAATATACGACTAATATCCGGTCAAAGTGACCAAATAGTGAGGACGCGAAGGGTATATTAGCCTAATGTATAAATATAAAAGTACTTAGACTCCAGAAGATCACCAACTCGTTCATGGGTCAATGTGTATGCTTTTATAATAAAATTCCAAAATATTTAAGATGAACCCTTCGATTAATTTAAGGATAAGTGTTATATAAAAAGTTTTACTTTAAGATATCGGGGAGTAAGAAGATGGGATTCCCTGGTTGTAAATTGTTATTGTGTATTTTTAAAAGATGATTGCTGCTGAGTTTCTTGCCACTTCTTCTCAACAGATCGACTTTCCAAAGTGGGGTAGATTCAGTTCAATTTGTAATTGTTTTGGACTTATTTTTTTTTATCAAATTTTTTAAGTGTTTGACTTATTTAAAATGTATTTAAATACCTACGAAATAAAGATTCCCTTGAGTTTTGAGTTTTTTTGGGGATTATGGAATATTAGGGACAACAAAAGCGGGAGGAGATTTGCGCCGTAAATATCCATTCGCGAGGTTCTACTTCATTCACTCATTCTCCTCATTTTCTCTTTCATTCCCTTATCCTTTTTCCAAGTGTGAGCGAGACAACGACTCGGACGCGGCGCTGACAGCTCTGATAGCGCTGACGCAGCCTCGATCGATCAAAAACATTCGAAATCATCGTCTCTCACCCCATTAATAAAAATCTAGCGGCCACAGCACAGGCCCTCCGCGACCGATCCATATTTCTTGGAAGTTACTATCAAGGAACTCTCGTACTTGCCACTGATAGTGCGCAGGCGTCCCGTCTTGTTGGTAAAACAAGTTCATAATCATCGAGCCTGTGGTTCACTACACAGTTTAAAATTATTAAATATGATGCACCATTCAGTCTTTCGTCAATAAAATACGGGCCTACTAAACAGCTATTTAGAACACCGGCCCACCCACACATTCACTGAATCTGTGTTGATAGTAGTCCTGTTGCGTAACGTACGGATTAGAAACACTCCACCAATGTTCATTGTACATTAAAAACACCAAGTTTTGTAAACGTAGCTTCGTCCGTGAATAATATGTTTTTGTCAGTGTTTTGCAAAAACCATCGACAAAAATTTATTCATGCCTCATAATTGCGAACATTGAGCTCCTGGATAGGTTGAAAATGATAAGGGTGTTACCTATCGATGTGAAGTTCATTCCAGACAGTCTGCTGAGATACACCAAACCTTTTTTTTTTATATTGTAAGGATAGGACGTTTGTCTTCCATGCCACCTGATGGAAAGTGCGCATGAAGACTATGGTGTTACACGTCCATCCACGAGAAACTTATTCACTCGACACTTAAAAGTTCCAGGACTGTAGTGGTCAGGAAAAACAGAAGCAGGCAGATTGTTCCACACCTTGGCAATTCGTACCAAAAAGGAACCATCGAAGCGTTTTGTTCGACTTCTTGGTAAATCCACTATATAGGGATGGAAGTTCTGTCTGTGTCTGGTAGTCCAGTGGTAAAAAGGGGTGGGTTCAATTTGGTCAAAAAGAGCACTCGCATACTCACCAAAATGTAGCCGATAAAATACTGTCAAGCAAGCAATTTTTTATTTGTAAGGTTGTTGTTATTTATCAGTCTACGAGCTTTTCGGTCAACAGAGCCTAGCGCTTCGAGCTGGTATTTGGCAGAACCATCCTAAAGGTGACTACAGTACTCCATGCACGACCTCACTTGGGCTGTGTATAAGTTGAGCAGCCGTTCAGGGCTGAAGTACCGCCGGACCTTCGAGATGATACCCAATTCATGCATACACCAAACCTTCATGCCGCTTGCCAAGTACTCGCTTGTGGGTTGTCTTCGAAGGACTCGAGAATGGCTTCATGGAGTGCGATAGGGTATGCCGTTCCTCCTCTTTCTTAAGCATGCAATGGTGCCATGAACTGCCCGAAGTCTCTTAACATTTGATGAGCGTTCATAATTACGTAGAGAGTAGGTACTTGGCGATTGGGAAACATTTCTCTGTACAGGTTAACGGCGCCTGCTACACTATCATTATCATGCGCATACGCAAAGTACGAAAAGTAAGCAGCGGCAATACAGAACAGACCTGTCAGTGCTTGCTCTCGCACTAGTTAGGGACGCGCAGGCGACGGCTAGATCAAACAAAAGCGAAGCGGCGCAAGCCAATGCCGCTATGAAGATACTAATTTTGATACGATGGCTTACTAATAATGGACAGTCAATTGGATTTAGAGGGTTTTAAAGCTGAGCTAGATAAGAAAGCAAATTTTGGAGTTAAATTGTAATATCATGAAAATTAGGGCTATTTTATTTTAAAAGAAAAATATTCGAAATCCAAGGGTAGACCGTACGATATAATATACAATTTCGGAATCTGGATGAAATAAACTAGTTTTTTTTATTTGGCATACATTTTTTTTTAAACGGCAGAATGCATTTCAGGAATGAAATAAAAAAATGTGAACTTTGTTTAAAACGTTAATTTTAAAACAGTCTGTGCAAAGTAAGACGACCACTTTGGCGATGGGGTAAACATATCCTCAGACGCCAGTGGTTGTGGGTTCGATTCCCGCACGGAACAAGAAAAAAAATGTTCAGTGTCTTGGCGTTTATCTATATATGTATTGTATATTCTAGGTTCCCCCTTAGTTCGCTACATGGTATCTCATACATAACCCAAGCTTTGCTAACTTTGAGGCCATGTAGTAGGTGTGATTGTCGAGGGATTTTATTTTATTTATTATTTAATAATAGTTTACATTCGATAGGATATTTATTCAGGATATCACCAAAAAAAACAGATTTAAAGAATTTCTTCATTTGGGGTGCCAAAAATAATGGCGAAGGGTGGAATATTTTTTTAAATTTGGAAAATGTCGAATATCTCGGATACGGAAGGACTTTTACAAAACATAAAAAAAATCTGTACCGTCGGGACTGAGCGACGTGGAACACCTTGGGGACGGCCTATGTCCAGCAGTGGACGTCTACAGGCTGTGGATGATGATGATGATGATACTGCCTTTTACCATTAGATGCCGGGTTATCCATTCATTACAAGACACCCTGTATAAAGTTCGCAAAAATCCCTACTCTTAACTGTGAACGACTGTAGTTTAATTTTATTGACTGTGCGTTCGCCTAAACGTTATTTAAAATAAATACTCTTTTCAATCAAATCCATGACATCTCGATGAAATATCCGGAACTTGAAAATATTTTTTTCAATGTCGAGGTTATGTTATTTGATACTAAAATGTTTAAGTAAATATTTTAGAACAGTGATTTATTTGTTATAGGCATAAAATTATTAATTAACAAAAATGAAGATATATGTTATTGCTATCTATATTTTTAATTTCCATTTAATTTTTATCACGTGTGACGAAAGTCGTTTGGTGTCTAAACTAAGAAATTTTTATGATAAAAGAGCAAAAAATAATAGAAGCAATGTAAAAGTAACAGATATCACCCGTACCTCTTTATTAAGAAATGATAACGAATTAGACAAATTTATTAAAGATATTGATCCATCAGATTTAGAGGAGCTCCTGAAAAAGTTAACTACTTTGAGCTTAACAAGGACCAAAACTACCACAGTTGAGTTATTGACCAACGAACCCGACTACATCTATTGGAGTGAGCCAGGAGCCACATTTGTAAGAGATGACATTGTCACACGCACTTCACATAATGTAAGCAATACGCGTGAAAATCTAAAAGCAGAAAAACTGGAAGTTACTACCAAAAAAGATTTTAATATTCAGAACCAGCAGGAGTCGGAAATGAAATATTCAATTCAATTTGATATCAAGAATTCGAAAACCCTAAAGCCACATCTTCCAACTTCGGAAATTCATCTTACATCTGCTTTTACTACTGAAAAAGATATACACATGACTCACAAACACCACATTCATAAGACCACAGAACTAAACAGGGATTACAAAGCGATTTTGCGTAGACCGGTATTTCCATTACTTCAAAAGGAATCAAATAATTTTCTACAAAATCCAAATTTCGCCAAAGTAGATCGAGAGATACAGTCACCACCTTGGGTCAAATACGAACCAATGCAATTACGAGATGAAACAGGACATAAAATTTCTCTGGATGAAGGCAAGTACTCGTTTATGTTTTGCGACTCCGAATTTAGTCTATTTCAATAAAAATTTTGATGAAACAATTTAATTAAAGTAAATAAAATAAAATCAACAGACAATCACACCAACTATATGGCCTCAAAAGTAAGCAAAGCTTGTGTTATGAGATACCATGTAGCAAACTAGGGGGGGGGGACCTTGTATATAAAATAAATATAGATAAACGCCCAGACCCGGATTATTTTTTTTCTTGTTCCGTGCTGGAATCGAACCCGCAACCACTAGCCTCTGAGGCAGACAGGTTTATCCCATCGCCAAAGTGGTCTTTAAATTTGCTTATTACCAAAAAATTTTACAATTAAGATATCAATATATCTCGCCAAACGTGTCTTTTAGGGGCGAGGTTGGGTGCCTTATAAATTTATGTTGCCAAAATAACAACTTATTCTACAATCATCAATCAATATATATAAAACTGTTCCGTTACTGACTGAGTTACTGAGTGAATGACAGACAACGTACAGCCGTAACTACTGGGCGTAGAGAGCTGAAATTTTACATACATTCTTTGGGGGATGTACGGGTGCACTAAGGAAGGAATTCTCAAAATTCTTACGGGAACGGGAATTATGGGACTTTTTAGTTTGTATGAAAAATCTTATTCCTTGACTGCACGGATATGATACTTGGCATAAAAGTTTTTCAAAAAGAGACTGGTTGTGTTATGAAAGGAATTTCCAAAATTCCCACGGGAACGGGAAATATATGATGTTTAGTTTGTATGATAAAATCTTATTCTTTGAGTGCACGGATGTAATACTTGGTATAAAGGTTCCGCAATAAGTGTCTGTATAATGGAAGGAATTCCTGGAATTCCCAAGGGAACGGAAAATAGGACTTTTGAGTTTATGCGTGTACGAAATCGCGGGCAAACGCTCGTAATCTATAAAACAAGAAAATAAAAATTTTCAACCAATATTAAACTTTTAATACTGAAGGTTTCAAGTTTTCAGTTCGAGCAATGTAGCTCTTAACTTACTTTTTAAGTTTTTGGCAATTTTGGACTTTTCCTAAATAATTCCAATTTATTATACTTTTTTAGTATCAGGTTTAAATAGTCTTTCTCTATTATAATTTTAAGCGCTTGATTGTATCAATTTTCCTTCCCTTACACTTAAGTTTTACATTTACTATTTATTCTATTTTGAAATTCTTTGCTTACTAGTATTCCAAATCAATAATGTATTTTCATTTAAAATCTGCTGATAAAATTTTACAAAAGTTAACAAGTTGGTCATAATCCTTCTTGAACATATTTTTACCTTTTTCACTATCTTCATTCTTAAGTTGCCTTTATGTATCTTTTGTTATTTATACAGTGTGTCCGCTCACGACCTAGCGATAATTTAGTGTTACAAAATATACCTAAAGTAACCGTCACGAGAAGCTATAAATTATGTAAACAAACATCTTTTAGTAAGTAAACATTTTATACTGCGAGATAATAATAACTTGAACATATTCAATCGACATGAAATATAGACGGGTTATATGAAAGTAACAACCTATTTAATTTAGTCGAATTATATTTTAACGACGCAAAGCGCTATCGTTTGTGTTTCTTGGTACCGGAACGCGTCCGTCGCAGGGATTGTAAACTATCGGGACGCCATTTTGAAATAAACAGTCATTCGAGTTTCGAATGCGTACGAGTTTGTTTGTTTCATTGCTTTGCATATATCGCGGATCTGGTTGTTATTGTTAATTTTGTTATTGTTTCGTTATCACTTTTTCATTGTTGTAACTTTAATTGTTGCGTTAATTTTATTTGTTATTACGTATAATGGAGCCAGTAGCCAGTACATCTAAGGAAATAAATTCGCCACGAAAAAAACGTCAAAAGGTACGTAATACAATTTATCTAAAATATATATAAAGTAAAAAGAAAGAGTTGTTTGTTCAAACGCGATAATCTTTGGAAACTTATATTAGAAGTAGGTTTTAAATTGTGAAGTAATTGGTTAGGTTAATTGGTATACCTGGAGATATAGCTTGAGCTTCGTGTGAAAGAGACTGAACAGGTGATTTTTACAGGTGACGAGCTTTACTTCTAATGAGAAAAATATGGTGATCAACGTATATAAGTACGTGAAAGAAAATTGGCCATCGAATGAATATCCCTACAAAACCGAAATAAATAAAAAAACAGCAACGATTTTGGGAATTGGCATCGCATCTGTGTATAATATATTAAAAGAATATAAATCAGAAAAGGGAATAAAATCACCTATCAAGTGTAAAGACAGGCCTAAATTTTATCAGAAAGTAGACGATTTTGATAAATCCGTAATTAGGAAAAAAATTCACAGTTTCTTTTTAAATGGCCAATTACCAACAATTCCCAAGATTCTTCAGGCAGTAAATGACGATGAAGATTTGCCAAATTTTAGCGAAACAACTCTCAGGCGGCTAATAAAGCATTTAAACTTTAAATACATAAAACGACAGCGAAATAACGCACTGATTGATAGAGATGACATTGTAATATGGCGGCGAAAATATTTAAAATCTATTAAAGACTATAGACGTAAAAATCGCCAGATATTTTACATGGATGAGACATGGGTGAATGCAGGTTAGTGTCTTTTTTTTTTTTTCATTTTAGGGCGAAAAGGAGTTAGCAAGTTAGATTATTTAGCCAACGAAATGTTTAATTGTTTTTACAGGACATACCGTAAATAAAACTTGGGTAGACAAACAAGTTAAAAGTAAGAAGCAGGCTTTCCTAGAAGGACTTAGCATTGGTGCACCTAACCCAACGTCAAAAGGTAAACGATTAATAATTACCCATATCGGCAATGAGAACGGTTTTGTAGAGGGCGGCGAAAATATATTTGAATGCAAGAAGACGGGAGATTACCATGAATCAATGGATGCAACACATTTTGAACAATGGTTTGAAAACGTTCTCTCAAAACTTGGAGAAAATGCAGTAGTGGTAATGGACAATGCACCATACCACTCAAGGCGTCTTGAAAGAATTCCTACTACTGCCTGGAAAAAAAATGATATACAAAATTGGCTTGTAAGTAAGAATATTTCTTACGACGACAATGAAATTAAGACTGAATTACTGCTAAAAGTAAAAAATGTTAAAGACCATTTTAAAACTTATGTAGTGGACGAGCTCGCAAAAAAATATAAGGTGGAAGTATTGAGACTCCCGCCATATCATTGTGAGCTTAATCCAATTGAGCTAATTTGGGCCAACGTAAAAGGATATGCTGCTCGCAAAAATACAAATTTTAAATTTGACGAGGTAAAACAATTATTACAAGAGGGACTGCAGCAGATTACTTCGGAAAATTGGAAGCGTTGTGTGGAGCATGTTATCAAGGAAGAAGATAACTTTTATTCCAAAATCGATGAGATGATTGATAAAACTGTAGACAGCTTCGTGATACATGTCACTGATTCTGACACAGAAATGGAAACATCTGAATCTGACGAATAATTATTCTGAAATAATATATGTTAATTAATAAATTATTAAATCTTAAACAAATTCTTTTTTTTTATTGGTCCAAATGTTGTGAACTCCTGAACACTTGTTTACAAAATTTATAGCTTCTCATGACGGGGACTTTAATTTCATCGACAAAAACACCCATATATGGGTGTCTACCGCGCCCCTCCTGTCGTAATGGCCGCCATTTTTTTATTTTTTATTCTTGTATATATCTCTGCCGAAAGATGCCGATTTCTCTGGACAGAAAGGTCCTACAGATGTAAAAAAAAAATTATTCTACCTTTAAAATAATATATTAAATTATATTATTTTAAAGGTAGAAATAGCAACTATCAAATAAAAATAAACATTATGGAAAATTTTCCTTACAAAATATCTTAAAACATTTACAATGCTAATTTAAGTGAAAAAAATGGACTGTTTTTTTTATTTTTCTTAACATATTTCAAAAACTAGCACATTGATACTTACTGTCCTAATACTCAAGGGTATTACTTACAAATTGACGTTAAAATTATTGTTCTTAATTGCATAACTCGAGAGTTAGGGTTGTTTGAACATGACCCTGTCATTCCGACAGGAGGGGCGGTATACCCCCATATATGGGTGTTTTTGTCGATGAAATTAGGTATATTTTGTAACCTTAAATTATCGCTAGGTCGTGACCGGACACACTGTATATATAGGGTGACTGGTGACAAATTTTAAAAACTAAAGGAGAACACTCTGAAACCGATTCTGATCATAATTATGTAATAAAAGTAGATATTTAATTTTTCACCAGACATCCCTATAATACGAATAAATAAAGAGACCTTACTATACTTTCCCCGACGCGCTGCCTCAGTCAACACGCACACAGCAGTGTTCCCGCCACACGCACAACACCACCCGCTAAGTATCTATTGCATTACGCTTGTAACCATGCGTAATGGATTCTCTTACTTTCGGTTAAGTTTACTCAGTAAATAATTTAAAAAAATGTTTTTTTCTCTTCATGTATGATTTCAAACTAACACATCCTGGAATTTCGAAAACGACCCTTAAATGTAATATAATAAATAATAATAATTAAATGATTGGCAAAGTTGAACTTTGATGAAAAAAATATTTTAATTATCTCACTCTAAGAGTTTTACATCAGTTAGTTCGATCTGATTGTATCCAATTTTGCTGTCCGTATCTTAAAGATACATTAGAGACCAAAATAAAGTAAAAATATCCAGCCTTAAATAGATTTGAAAAAAAGTTTTTTATTTAAATAATGATTTAATTTAATTGTGTGTTTTATTGCACTATTGATGTAATCCAAGTACTTATTTAATTTTGTTAAAATTACCTACTTAATTCGGATAGTACCTATCGTAACAACGAAGAGAGATAGCACCTATGTTATTTTGGTGAACTTGTAGGGTATGTTATGAAATTTAATAAAACATGCTAAAAAAGTTACCTTGACGTGCTAGTTTCGGAGTAAAAGGTAAAACATAAAAAAAAAACATTTTTTTTTATGAAAAAATAAAAATAAATTAATGTTTTTACAACTTTCCGGCTTGATATTGTGATTTTTTTTAATTTTTATTACTAGTTCATGGCTTTACCTTCAAAATAAGACTAATTTTAAAAAAATCCATGGTCTACTTAGTTAGGAAAAAAATTAACAACGAAAAATGGGAATTGAATAAAAAAAAATTTTTCATTGGCTTTAATTTCTAAATGGTGTAAGAAAAAAAATTTTTTTTTCGCATTTTGTCGATAATTTTTAATGTTATATCCGCACATTTCGTTTGATCAAGTATAAAATTAACACATTGTATAAGGACTCGAGTGCCCGTGACAGGGGGTCCCCTACACCCTCAGTATACCTCCCAACCTCAAGAACGTTTAGTAAGTTAATCTGGACTGAACTCTATTATACGTGTGTCAGTTTCCAAAACTACACGAATGATTTCCCCTATTTGCTAATTTTTTGCTTAATTTAACTGGACTAAAAAAAATTGCTTGAAAGTGAACGTTGGAAAGACGAGATATATGGTTATGGAGAGGCTTTAAGATATAACAGAATGAAAGTCCATATCCTACGCACGTTTGGCACGCGTGACACGATCCAGCTGTTACAGTTGTATAGCCGTCAATGGAATATTCTTAATATTCTTTGCACACTTTGGCGAAGGGGTAAACCTATCTGCCTCAGACGCCAGTGGTTGCGGGTTGGATTCCCGCCCGAAACAAGAAAAAAAAAATCCGTGTCTGGGTGTTTATCTATTTATGTATTTATATTCTAGGGTCCCCCCTAGTTCGCTACATGGTATCTCATAACACAAGCTTCGCTTACTTTGAGGCCATGTAGTTGGTGTGATTGTCTGGGGATTTTATTATTTTTATATTATTATATTTAACCTCTTACTTTCTGGCTAAACTTCAACCAGCTTCCAAAAACGGAGGAGGTTCTCAATTCGTCTGTATGTTTTTTTTCTCATATGATACAGGATACTTCATGGTTGGTCCCATACAAATTTTATCGAAATCGGCTGGGTACTTCATTGAAAATTTCAAACTTTTGAAAAAATATGTTAGATTTCGGAGAATGTTTACGTTGATGACATTCTCAACGCAGCCAAAGTTTTGATGTGAAGTCGGTTTTTTAATGCTCTGCATTCCTTGATTATTATTATAGAAGACGAAATAACCCAATTCAAAATTCCATTGGTTGAATAGCGAGTTACCGTGTATGGTGAGTTCCGTCCTCCGGCTCCGTGTTCTTTGTTTTTTACTTACTTTTTACGCTAGCAAATCTAGCTTTACCCACTGATTCAGGTTCTCAAAATAAAATATGTTTAGAGTAATATACATGCTTAATAAACATGAAATAAAAGTAAATAAATTCGAAACACCGCGCTCGATGCTAAATAAAATAAATAAATAAACCAAATCGTGTAGTCATCATTCAACCTGACACAGGCACTCGATTCCTTATATAAGGATTTGAGTGCCCGTATCAATTCACTATCCACCCCATATTCGGATAGAGTTGACCACAGCTCATTTCTCAACACACTGTCATAAGACTTTTCCAAGTCGATGAAGCAGCAGAAAACCTTTCGGTGTTTGGCCAGAACCTTCTCGGTCACTGATCTTAAGGAAAAGACTTGATCCGTACATCCCATCCCTTTTTGGAATCCCGCTTGCACATCCCAAATCTTGCTTTCTGTTTCATTCATTCATGTAAAAAGGTTTAGCTAAAAAACTGGAAGAAGTAATGCCTCCATTCTGCAGCCTTACCAATCACGTCCAGGTTTTTAATCTGGAACCTGATGTTTGAGCAGCCGAGATGGAAGTTGATCTTGTACTCGATACCCACGAATAAAAAGACATGCAGTTATATTTGTTTGTACCTATACATAAGTAAATGTTAAATTTTAGATTTTTTTTGTTTGAGAATGATTGAAAACGAACTAGTATTTGTCATTCGTTTTGCATAAAATTTTAAAGATATTTATAAATAATTGAATTTGAGGTGTGATTAGGCTCTCCTTATAGGATCCTTTCATTGAAACATCCTCTTTGTTTGTTTTTTCAGATATGCCAGATATTCAGTCACGTTTCGTGTATCCCCAATCACGTAAAAGGTGGTGGTGGGAATATGGGAAACATTATATGCATTGGTATTTCTGGCACTGTAAAAATTGGATAGTACATTGGAAGAAAAACCCACCAGGTGCTCTTAAGTCCGATCTGAATATGCCAGATATCCAGGATGATGCAACTTATAAAACATACAAACAAAATTTTTACTTTAACTTTTGCACATGGTTATTGAGCAGTGACAAAACAAATGCAGAGGAAATACGATTTAAGTCAGCAATCGAAGGGTTGTTTAAAAGTGAAGAAAAGCAAGATACAAAACCGGCATTACGATCGAGTTATACCGCAAAGTGCTATTACTGTGGTCGTATTCAAAATGAGAGAGTTCGACCAACTAGAATCTGTCATCGTGCTTTCACAGATCTGAAATATCTTAAATTCAGACATTACCTTAGATCAGTATGCCATTTTGAAAGAAGAAACGATTTCGTGAAATCTCCGTTACAAAGTACTGGTTACATAACGTTTAAAGGCCGATATTATACTAACATGTGCATCACTCATTTCACCGATGTCGGGGAATTGTACACAGACCGTGGCTGTAGACGCCAAATAGTGCCTAAAACCATTTATACAGATCAAGTATATGTTCAATCTGCTTATGACACGCTGGACCTAATACTAACAAAGACAACTAACGAAACCACTTGTGTGGCCACTCCGTATTCGCAATTCGTTCCCTTTTCACGATCTAAATCAGGCCTTTTCGTAAGGTCATACGCTTGTATATGCACCGGCGAATTTTGTAATTCTTGTTGTAGATTTTTTAATGGGTTGCCTCGGTTTATTATTTTGTATGCTATTTGTTTGATTCTTATTCCTACATCTTTATAATGTACCTATATATTATAAGATTTATTGAATATTATTTATGAAGTTTTAAGTCTGTGCGAAATTGCATGACAACGAAAACTCGTATGTATTGTGTGTTTTGTCCTGTAACGTACTACTCCGTTGTTGTGATTGGTATTTTAATAAAAATATAACAAGCTGTTTAAACTGTTAAAACATCATTTTTATTATCATTTATTCAATCTTTTTTTTAATCGACTTCAGAAAAAGAAGGTTCTCAGTTTGACCTGTAAGAATGTTTTTATGTATGTATGTATTTTTGTCTGCGATTATCTCGCGTTTGGCCGAACTGATTTTGGAGCGGTTTTCAGAAAAAGATTTGTCACGTTTAGGAGAATGTTTGAGTGTATTAACCGACTCCTTAAAATAGAAGGTTCTCAATTTTTCTATATTTTGTTATAGAGAACCTAAACCTAAAACTAAAAAGTATGAATTAAAAAATTAATAAAAAAAGTCATAAAACCTAAACCAAAATCAGCATGCCCGAATTGAATGCTTGACCCATAACAACTGTCAAATACCATAGTAAAGGTTAATTTTATAGTATATTTTAATAAAAAAATTAGAAATGCATCACTGCTTAGTCATAAGTTTTTATAGAAAACTAGCTGACCCGGCAAACGTTGTTTTGCCATATAAATATAAAAAAAGTAGATGTTGGCCGATTCTCATAGATACCGGATAAGCACAAAAATTTCATCAAAATCGGCAAGCCGTTTCGGAGGAGTATGGCAACGAAAACTGTGACACGAGAATTTTATATATTAGAAGAAGATGGATACCAAAATTTCTCTGAGGATATACACATGCGGAACTTGTGGATGTTACTTGATTTAAACTTCTGGGGAAATTCCACATTTTTCATATTTTGATACATGTGCTTACATTATTTTATAGGTTTACCCCAAAATAGAACACAGAACAAGCAATTTTGATTACAACTTGTCCACTTGGTAGTTTGTTATGTGTCAAGCGTATGAAGCGACATCTATTTAAACTCTTGGTTTTCTTCTCCATACAGCGAGCGCAGGCACCGAGCGCTGGATATTACATTACTGGTTCCATTACACCAATGTGTACCCGCCCTTAAAGATAGTCAGTCAGACAGAGTTAATTCAAAAACTGTTATAGCTTTTGTAGCCCGTTCTCACCTTGGTTTTGTGCAAAAAACATAAAAAAGCTGAACTTAATTAAAAATAATATGGGATAGGAATTCTTAAGAAACGCACCTGATAAAAGTTAAATATTTGTAAAATATTTGCGACTTCTTTCTTTTTCTTTCATTTATTATCATTTCAAAAAAACAATTTTAGAATAAACATGTTCATAGTGCATAAATAAACCACGGAGGTTTGTGAGTATGCAAATAGTCTACTTCAGTACAAAACTTTCTTATAACTATTTAACATAATATTTAATATTTTTAATATTTTTATCTTTTTATGTAAGTGCATTTATTTATCAATTTTCAAGTGGTGCACCGGCAAAATTTATTTTATACAATCACAACACATACATATGTACCGAAGCAATTACAGTATAATTACAGTTATAATTTCAAAGTTCGAGATTAGGCAACTAAAACGCCAATGTTTCAAACACTAAAGTTCCTTAGGAAGTACGGCTTTTGTTTAATTTTAATATTTTTAGGCGTCAAGCTGTCGCGTAGTTCCTGAGGTAATTTATTAATAAGTCTAGGAATGATGTGGGTAGTCGTTCCAATTGACGCTGATACATGATTAGGTAGGAACTATGATTAGGTATTTAGGTGCTGTAGTTCCGATATTCACATGGACGAAGTCGAGGGCGACAGCTAGTCTCAAATAAACTAAGCAATCGAAACAACAATAATATAAAACCCCAAAAACGATTTGGTACTAAATTACACTGCTATAATTGAGCAATTATACTGTAATAGAAGTTGAATTCTTTTTACAACTACTAAACGATCAATAAAAATGGTAAGGAATATTTGGAAATTTAATTAAAATTCTTACAACAGTTATGTCGCTACGATTGGGATTTCTCTTTATAAAAGTAAGTATTTGTTATTGTTTTATGCAGGGTTCATTTTAATTAACGCATCACCTCTTTTTTTTATTACTTATGGATGGGACGTTTGTCTTCCATGCCACCTGATGTTAAGTGAACATGAAGACTAAGGTGGTACACGTCCATCCACGAGAAACCTATTCACTCGACGCTTAAAAGTACTAGGACTATACTGGTCAGGAAAAATAGACGCAGGCAGTTCATTCCAAACCTTGGCGACCCGTACCAAAAAGGAACTGTCAAAGCGCTTAGTTTGACTTTTCGGATATCTACCACATACGGATGAAAGTTCTGTCTGCGTCTAGTAGTCCGATGGTAAAAGGGTGAGGGTTCAATTTGTTCAAACAGAGCACTGGCGCACTCACCAATATGTATCCTGTAGTACACGGTTAGACACTCAACCTTACGACGATGCTCTAAGGGCAGCCTCTCCACATTGATCCCAACATGCTGCAAAGAAAAAAACATTTGTTCTAGGATTTTTTACGAATCTTGATAAATAACACAAAAAAATAAATATTTTCTCCTTACTCTACATTTTGTAAGAAGTAATCTAATATCATTATGAAGCGATATTTTACTGCGCAAGGTGCGTGGCATACCTACGCTTAGAGTAAATAGAGTTACGCCTCCAAATAGAGGCTATAAATATTTTTTGTATGGGAAAACTATTTTTTTTTAAAGTTGTAGAACAAGTTGTTGGGATTGATGTGGAGAGGCTGCCTGCAAGAGGTGATGAGATAATTAAAATTAACCCTGTATTGTGTGGAACATAAGTTGTATCTAGAAATATGTTTCTGAAAACACGTGAATGTTATACAAGGCAAAATTTTCCAAAAGTTTTTTACTTAGCTATTTCTTTTTAAATTGTTTTTGCTGGACTGGAGCAAAAGAAAAACATAGAATGTGCCAGCTGCTTCTCTTCCCGGGCATACTGTTAAAGTCATTTAGGGGACGGAGGTTTTATTGACGCCTTTTTTGAGCGATAGACTGACTTTTATCACTGCAAGTCTCTCTCCATCATTATAATACCTCCGTCAAATGTGACATCAGATGGTTTGTAGCTTCTGGTGATCTGCCTACCCCATAAGGGATACAGGCGTGACGTTATGTATATATGCTTTAATAGTGTCTTGTTAGTCTTATCGATAAGTTTAACTGCCATAGACCCACAGCATATTAAAAAGATTAATCATCTAAACATACCTTAGGGTGACCATGGGGTTGGTTTTTTATTATTAAAAATAATCAATATATATAAAACTGTTCCGTTACTGACTGAGTGACTGAGGTACTGAGTGACTGAGTGACTGACAGACAACGTACAGCCGTAACTACTGGGCGTAGAGAGCTGAAATTTGGAACATACATTCTTTAGGGGATGTAAGGGTGCACTAAGGAAGGAATTCCCGAAATTCCCACGGGAACGGGAAATATAGGACTTTTCAGTTTGTATGAAAAATCTTATTCCTTGAGTGCACCGATGTGAAACTTGGTGTAAAGGTTTTTCAATATGTGTCTGGTTGTGTTATGAAAAGAATTCCCGAAATTCCCACGGGAACGGGAAATATATGATGTTTTAGTTTGTATGAAAAAATCCCATCCCTTGAGTGCACGGATGTGATACTTGATAAAAGGTTCCTCAATAAGTGTCTGTTTGTATTATGGAAGGAATTCCCGAAATTCCCACGGGAAGGGGTTGAACTTTTTAGTTTGTATGAAAAATCTTATTCCCTGAGTGTACGGATGTGATACTTGGCATGAAGGTTTTTCAAAGAGTGACTCGTTGTGTTACGAAAACAATTCCCAAAATTCCCACGAGAACGGGAAATATATGATGTTTTAGTTTGTATGAAAAAATCCCATCCCTTGAGTGCACGGATGTGATACTTGATAAAAAGGTTCCTCAATAAGTGTCTGTTTGTATTATGAAAGTAAATCCCGAAATTCCCACGGGAACGGGAAATATATGATGTTTTAGTTTGTATGAAAAAATCCCATCCCTTGAGTGCACGGATGTGATACTTGATAAAAAGGTTCCTCAATAAGTGTCTGTTTGTATTATGGAAGGAATTCCCGAAATTCCCACGGGAAGGGGTTGGACTTTTTAGTTTGTATGAAAAATCTTATTCCTTGAGTGTACGGATGTGATACTTGGCATGAAGGTTCTTCAAAGAGTGACTGGTTGTGTTACGAAAACAATTCCCAAAATTCCCACGAGAACGGGAAATATATGATTTTTAGTTTGTGTGAAAAAAACTTATTCCTTGAGTGCATGGGTGTGATACTTGGTATAAAGGTTCTTTGCAGTGGGTGTCTGGTTGTATAGTTTCTGAAATTTTCACGAGAAGGGTAGTAAAGCGCATACGAAGTTGCGAGATAAAGCTAGTCATCAATAAAGTTTTAATTCTTTGTTTCTAAAGCAAACGCAATAAATTTTCCTTAAAAGACCACTATAGAAAAAAAACATTCTGTTTTCTTCCAACTATGCTTGAATTTCATCATAATCACACTAAAAACTCAGTACCTACCTGCAAAGCGAGTCTTTAATTGTCTAGATCAATAAAAATGAATGAAATTTCATTATTGCACAGTTTTTTTTAATCGCACCAAAAGGTGCCAATCTCAATGGATAAGCTCTATTCAGCCAGCCGATATCAATACTTTTTTTTATGTACGTATTATTCGTTTCTATCCTAATTGTTCCAAATTTAAAAAATGATCGTTGCTAACTGTGATTTATAAATGAAAGAAATTTAAAAAAAGTAAGTTGCCGAGAACTTTGTTAATTAAACTTCTATTTGAACTGTTTGATATGAGTTTCTTTTATCTACTAATTCCTATAGGTAATAGTTGAAAGAAAAGCAGATTATGCACCTCGCCTTAAGTAAGGTATATTGCCCTCGTGCCTATTAGATTAGAGCCCTCTCTAACGCTCGGGCTCTAAATCAGGAACTCGGTGCAATAATAAATTACTTTGTGCTCGATGCAATAATCTACTATTACGAGTTACTATTAAAGTGCTTATCTCGATTGCTTATCTAATATATATTGAGCGTGTCGTAAAATGTATAAAACTGCGTTTCCACTGACGCGGATCCGATGACTATGCTCGTTCTGTTTCTATTGAAGCGCAGCGGAGATTTCAAGCATAGTGATTGGTCTATTTCAGGCGCCACTAACCTCATAAAAATTCACTGCCAAATATCAACTTCAGTGGTTATGTTTAACGGCAATCTTAATCAATATACAGGGTTGTTTTGTAGGCACCTACCAAATTTAAATATTACGTACTTTGATATAATACGAATAATCTGCATTTTTACTTAGTATCGCTCAGTAGAAAAAAGTAAAAATATGGCACCTCAATTTGTTTCACGAATAGTCGTCGTTGATGAAGGCACTATGATTACGTTTAATAATATTACGAGGACGTAGTACAGTAGAATCTTGATAACTCGAATGTCAAGGGAAACCAAAAAAATCGAGATAGCAAGTTTTCTACTTAACAAGAATTTCGACATAAAAAGGCACAATTTCATAGAACATTTATTACGACAAATTACATTAGGTAACATAAAATGAGAGAGAGAAACATAACATCAGCTGTGTTTCTTAGAAATTCGAAAGTTTATTGAATGTATTCATTCCTTGCACGTGTGCAAAACAAAAACAATAGATAAGAGGCCCCGAGCCCCGAACATTCCTTTTTGATTTTATTGCCACGAGTTTTAGGCTCCGGGAATCCCGAGTAAGAAATCATCATATTTTATGAACTTCGACTTACTGAGGTAGGTATTATTATTATTTATTGTACTACAAGACGTTTTGTCGCGCGACAAAACATGTTAACGACATTAGATTGCAAGGTCACACTTTGAGTTCAGTAGTTATGCATACCTACAGGCAATAAAAAAAGTTACCTACATAAGTTACGTACAATCGATTTAATGAGAAAAATTTAACATAATACTTTTAAGTGAATGCAAAAAAGATACAAAGAACAAGCATTTTGCAATTTGGCGTATTTAAAAAGATTGAATCAACTTATATACATTAATTAAAGCTCTAATCAACATTATTTACAGAATTATTACGATTAAGTTTCAAATTCAATACTTAAGTAAGTGTTCAAAATGATTACCATGTTTCTCCAGGCAGAGTCTAGCACGTTTTAATACAGTTTCTTTAATTTTGTTAAGCACTGCAGTGTCACTTTTTCAAATGCACTCACTATTTGGGTTTTTAACTCAGAGAGGCTTTGAGCTTCGTTCTGATAAACAAGTCAAGGGTTTTGCTGGCTCTCGCGAACGCAACTGCGATACGCAGACTGCGCGTGCACTTCCGTCGAGGATGCGCGAGCGACTGAAGGGATTGTATGCTTTTTGGTCTTGGCAACAGACAAGTGTTTCCGGATTTGCGACGGCGCCGCCGGCCGGTTTCGTTCACGTCCGGTCATGTCGGTAACATACCTACTCGATGTAATGGCACTTATTTTCAAGAAGATACGATTGTTTTTTGAGAATTTGGACGTCTGTGATGTAATTCATTCGGCCAAACACGTTGCACCTCTGCGCGTAGTCTTTATAGTTCATAGTATTGATTGATAAAATACATAGTATGACCACGTTGTGCTTAACATTATAGTGAATAATATGAATTTCGGTGAAAAAAAATTACTACTTATTTTTGGCAGAAATGGTTTCTATTAATGATACCTATTAGGTAAAAAAAATTTGGTAGATGTTGTCAAATGAACCCTGTATATAAAACTGTTCCGTTACTGACTGAGTTACTGAGTGACTGACAGACAACGTACAGCCGTAACTACTGGGCGTAGAGAGCTGAACATACATTTTGAACATACATTCTTTAGGGAATGTAGGGGTGCATGAAGGAAGGAATTCTCGAAATTCCCACGGGAATGGGAAATATAGGACTTTTTAGTTTGTATGAAAAATTTTATTCCTTGAGTGCACGGATACGATACTTGGCATAAAGTTTTTTCAAACAATGACTGGTTGTTTTATGAAAGGAATTCTCGAAATTCCTACGGGAACAGGAATTATATCATGTTTTATTTTGTATTAAAAAACCTTATTCCTGGAGTGCAAGGATGTGATACTTGGTATAAAGGTTCCTTAATAAGTTTATGTTTGTATTGTGGAAGGAATTTCCGAAATTCTCACGGGAACGGAAAATATAAGACTTTTGAGTTTATGCGTGTACGAAGTCGCGGGCAAACGCTCGTACCTATATAAAACTGTTCCGTTACTGAGTGACTGACAGACAACGTACAGCCATAACCATTGGGCATATAGAGCTGAAATTTGGAACAAATATTTCCTAAGGAGTATGTGGAAGCACTAAGGAAGGAATTCCCGAAATTCTTACGGGAACAAGAAGTATTGAACTTTTTATTTTGTATGAAAAATCTTATTCTTTTAGTGCACGGATTTGATATTGGTGTAAAGGTTCTCCAATAACTGGTTGTATTATGGAAGGAATTCCCGAAATTCCCTCAAAATTCCCGAAAATCCCCGAAATTCCCACAGGGAGGGTAGTATATAGAACCAATATCATTTATTTTAAACTTCTTCAACAGTTACTATATACAGTTCTAACAAATAATAACTTTGTTTGGGATCTATAACCATTGTCTAGAAATTAAATGACATATTTATTCTTAAGTATATCAGTTATCTAGTTTCCATAACACAAGTTATTTAAGAAACTTAATTTGGGCGAGATAATGTTGTGTGAGTGTCAGAAATATTTATTTATTTATTATTTATTTATTTAGTTTGCCTACCTACTTTATGCTTTATACTAAATCTAATTCATGCCACCACCCTTTTCAAGCATTTGTGTAAATCTATTGGTGATGAGTAACGAAATTGAGTGAAAACGCTCGTAACCCCATGTGCCGTATGCAAGTTCACGTTTCACAACTGTTTCGCTGACATTCCAGTTTCAAGAACTTAGGCCGTATAGAGAAAAAAAGCTGGAAACTTATAAGCACTTACCAGCTCTTGACAGCACTGGTGACCCACGTAGGAAAATATATGAACGCGCGCCGATAAGCACTGAACGGTGCCGACAAGCTTCAATACGCGCTGGTCAACGCTCAGAAATCGTCGTCCGATTTTGCTTGGTCTGCCTCAACCTGCTTCCTTTGTGTAGAACGAACCAGCGCTGTTAAGCGCCAGTAAGCGCTTTTTAGTTTCCAGCTTTCTTTCTGTATACGGCCTAAATCACTAAACTCATTGCCTGTGGCAGCTGAATCATAGCTTAAAAAGCATGTAAATGAGTGCAAGATGTCTTTCAAGTTCCAACCCATAGACAGCGGGGATATTATTAAAACATTTAAGACAATTGATATTAAAAAGACAACTGATCTGTAGGGCTGCATATCTGATGAAATTTTAAGTTCTATTATAGATGTAATAGCTCCTTGCCTTGTTGAAATAGTCATAACGTTATTTTTTGTTCATGCGAAACCTTATAACAGTTAATTCCGAATAGGCGATAGAATCAATTGGACGACGACGATAGAATCAATTGACGACCACTTTGGCGATGGGGTAAACCTATCTGCCTCAGACGCCAGTGGTTGCGGGTTCGATTACCGCACGGAACAAGAAAAAAAAAATGTTCCGTGTCTGGGTGTTTATCTATTTATGTATTTACATTCTAGGTTCCCCCCTAGTTCGCTACATGGTATCCCATAACACAAGCTATGCTTACTTTGGGGCCATGTAGTTGGTGTGATTGTCTGAGGATTTTATTTTATTTATTTTTATCAATTGGAATGATTTTTATACAAACCTTGAACAATTGACCAAAGTAGCAATTGCATCCATTACTCCGGATGACTTGTAAAAACAAATTAATCACATGAAACGGGTTGAGAAGACATACCTACTAGACAAGAAATGTATTCAGATAACAAGAAATAAAGAATTTTAATAAAAATTTAGGACCAGAAAGCAGTGATTCTGAAACAGATACCGAGAAGATAATGAAAATGAGAATTCCTGGGGTGAAGACATGTTATAAGTACCACCCTTAACCTTTGAGGATCCCTGTGAAAGACGGTTAAACGCAAGACTCAAAAAAAAAACTTTTTTAAATTTTTTGCATTTAAAATGCTTAATTACTCTTAAATAAATGAAAAAATGTGTTAAATAAAAATCACCCGACCAGGACTCAAACCTGGGACCTCTCGTTTGCCGGACCATTAGATGGAGCTACGTTAGCAATATAACGTAAAAACAAAAAATGTGTTAAGTAATTTCGAGGCGTACCGCCAGGCCCCGGTAGCTCAGTGGGAGAGCACAGAGAGTCAGCCTATCGCCCACAAAAAAATCTCCAATAAAACCTCTGTCCCTTAACTGACTTTTACAGAATGCCCGGGAAAAGAGAGGCTGGCACATTCTATGTTTTTCCTCTACTCCCAGTCCAGCATGGAAGATATAGTATACCTACTTTAATTTAACATAATGGTGAAATTCGAAATATTTAATATATAATCATAATTATATGATATATGACTTAACTGAATTATTTTAACCGACAGTACGAAATGCCTCCATTGAAAAGTTTTTCTTTCTGATTTTATTGTTCTTTCATTCCAAAATAGAACAACAAGGCATTGTTATGGTAAAATTCGGGAGCCACGTATTATCAGGCCTGGCTCACTCCGCGCGGTACATTCGTTATTTACCTACAGCGAAACGCTCCGCCGGCGCATTTCGAACATAAAGTAACTTTTATAGGTTGAGATAGAGATATCAGCTAAAACGGAGCTCTAGCGCCATCTAGAACTTAGTGACTGAAACTTTTACTAGAACCAGTCGGGAACTTTCCCTGTATTTTTCTTTAAGAATATTTAAGACTCCTCAAATATGTATATTATCATGATTATATGAAATATGTTATCACGATCAAAATTCCAATAAACATGCAAAGGTCGAATTGCAGCGTTGTTTTCGAAATCCAGTAGAATTGCCGGGTCAGAATTACAAAAGGAGCGTCAGAGTCCAAATGGTGGCCGGGTTGTGGTTTGAAAAGCGATAAAAACAACATTCGAAAACGGGTGCGCAGTAACGAATACAGGTAACGAATGAAAGATAGATTTAATGAGTCGGTTAGGTGATTGATTGAATGAACCGAAGAATGAAAAGTAGGATGAAAGAGACATTGTCTATGACATTTTTCTAATTTTATAAATTATAAACAGCGCCATCTATATCTTAGTGATACTAACGAAATTTAGTGAAAACACCATGATTTCGAATGGGTCGTGTGTCACGCGCGCGCCCGTCGGGACGTTGTAGATACCTACGTACCTATTAGCACTCACACTAGTTCTATGATCGAGGTCTCGAATAGTATTTAAAAATGGACATAAAAAGAAACAAATATTCAATTAGATTATGTTAAGATTTGATTATGTTCAATTTAACAAACAAAAAATAGGTCGTATTACTAATTATTCGTCGTAACTTTTTTTTCATTTTGTACTTTAGGTAAGTTGAAACAATATTTTTTACATAGGTAGAATAACAGTAATACCTACATCGGTAGATACTTAATTACAAATAAGGAGATTAATTAGTCTTCACTAGGCAGCAACCCTAACAGCGTAAGAAAAGATAAGAGGCATGCGATAGAAAGAGACAAAACTTCTAGGTATATAAATTTGCAGGTACGTAATGCTGTGCGAGCTGATTTCCACCGTATCGCGTCGTAGCAAGACTCGAATTTATTTAGATCTTCTTGCGGAGTAATTCTTCTGTACCAACTATTACCTATTCTGTGGTATTATTGCGATGTCATCAAGTGTTTGTTACAAATCCGTAGAGCTGCGGTTACCGTTGACACGCGAGCCACCCCTACTTACGATTTCCATAGTCTTCTTTATTCCCTGGTATACAGGGTGTCCAACCAACCCTATATAATCCTTCACATAGGTATTCTAGTACCAATAAGCGTTACTGAAAAAAGAAAAAATCGAAATTCTTTTTTCAAATTTTGTATGTACTGTGGCGCCGTGGTTACTGTGTGTATCATACAGATATCACAGATTAAGCAACATTTGGTGCGGTCGGTGCTTGGATAGGTGACCGCCGACCATTCATTTCTCTTGACGACTTCCGTGCTTCGGAGGGCACGTTAAGCAGTCGGTCCCGGGTGCTGTATACTTGTGTACAGCTGTCGTTAGAGTTTGTCAGAAGCCATCTAGGCGCCCTGAAAATTCTGGCATCCATCAGCCAGCACTGGGCCAACTTAGTGGATTATGGCCTATACCTCCGCTTCACCCAGGGAAGAGACTCATGCCCTGCAGTGGGCTCATTACAAAGAGTTGTGATGTATGTAAACAATAAATTCCGACTTTTTCTTTCATACAAAAATTAAAAATCAACCCTGTTTACATGTTTATCAGTCACAAACAAAATTTAAATGTAATTTTATTTGATACGATATATTCGTACCTGCGCTTTTTTTAGTATCGTTACATTAAAAAAAAATATAGCACAACAAACTTTTTGGCCAGCTGGTGACTAAATAAGAAATAAATAATAATAATAATATAACTCTTTATTGTACAACTATAAATACACAGATAATCTACAGAGAACAAATTTAGGGTTGATACAAGAGGTTGTCTTATCGCTAAAAAAAAAGTGATCTCTTCCAGACAAACCTTAGGGTAGAGGATATTATATGCGTCAAAGGGTGTCATTTCGTACAATATATGTAGTATAATTAAGTTCTTATTCAAAAAATACATACACACATATATATCTATATACTTACGTACACATACATATACATAATATTTACAATACATTAAAAAGATATATATTTTTATATAATACAAATTAAATAATAATAATGCATAAAATAATAAAAAATAATTAAGCCAATTATTTTTCAACTTTTCAACAAGTAATGAATCTTCACGAGTTTTTTAAAAGTAGTAAACGTTTGTGCAGATTTAATTTTCAATGGTAATAAATTATTCTAAAAAAATAAAACTGACTTCAAAACTGAACTAAAAGGTAAAAAATAATCACAATAACTTCTGTCTTAAATAAACTCACTCCGATTCTGCCTGGTGCGGACATACAATTTTTTTTTACGATGGCCCTAAGGCGTCTTACTCTCTGCTTAAAAGAAACGATCCTAAGGAGGCCTCCGAAAAACCTGCGATTTTTTTTGCTTTTTTTTCAATTTCCGACTTATACCAGACTTATACGTATATACAAATTTTTGTGCATTTGGTATGTGATATCAGACCTAAGGACTTTGATTATTAGTATAAAAGTGATTTCGAAGCATATATGAAGCGTTTAATTAGAAATAGAGAGCAAGTGTACGATTAATGTCAGGTGTTGTAAACCTTTATGGAAAACCGAAAGAAGTTGTTGCAAATGTTCCTTTCATATGCAAGTCCCCGGGAGAGCGAGGTTTATGAATTACGAAGGAACAAAAACTAATTAATGATAGTGGATTAAATAATTTAAATCGATTGAAATCTGATTGATTTTGAAACTGAAACTGATTTGCTTGGATCTGAATCCTCTTAGCACATTGCTGGAGGGATCAGAGACGGGCTTTCAGTTTCGTAGAGGGGGCATGCGGTTATCCCATCTTTTCTACATGGATGACCTCAAGCTGTTAGCTCCAACGGCTCCACGATTGGGGGAACTGCTAAAAATCGTGACAGATTTTAGCAGCTCCATCAAAATGGAGTTTGGAGTGGACAAGTGTGCGGTTGTTCATGTGGAGAGGGGAAGGATTACTCGTTCTCAGAGGGTTGACCTAGGTCCCGTTAACCTGAGAGCTCTCTCCGAAAATGAAACATACCGGTATCTGGGTATGTCACAGAACATCGGTGTCGAAGAAGCGAGCGTAAAACAGTCTGTACGCGAAGTCTTTTTTGAGCGCCTGACAAAGGTACTAACTAGTTCTCTGTCGGGTCTCAACAAAGTCCGAGCGTTTAACGGATGGGTTATGCCCATTCTTTCGTACACCTTTGGCGTACTCAGATGGACTCAGACCGAATTAGAAGCCTTGGATCGGAAGGTCCGCACTACTATGACCCTCCATAGAATGCATCATCCTCGGTCGTCAGTAATGAGGCTGTATATCTCCCGGAAGTGTGGAGGAAGAGGCCTAATTAGCGCCAAAACCTTGCACAATCGGGAGATTTATAGCCTCCGAGCCTATTTTATGGCGAAGGCGGACGTGGGTATGCATAGAGAGGTTGTAGCGTGTGACAAAGGACTCACCCCTCTCAATCTGGGCCTCGAGACATGGCAGACACCGGCGGTACTAAGCATTTCTGATCGTGAGACCGTATGGAAAGAGAAAGAGCTGCACGGAAGGTTTTACAAAGCTCTACACGAGCCACACGTGGACCGTAAAGCCTCCGTGCATTGGCTGCGCTTCGGGGACCTCTTTGGGGAAACCGAAGGGTTTGTCTTTGCGATACAGGATCAGGTTATCAAGACGAACAACTACCGGAAGTACATTATGAGGGACGGCACAGTGGACGTATGTCGGGCGTGCCGCCAACCTGGCGAGTCCCTCAGACATGTAGTTTCGGGTTGTTCGGTTCTTGCTAACACTGAGTATCTGCATAGACACAACCAAGCAGCCAAGATTCTCCACCAAGAGCTCGCTCTGAAATACGGTCTCATCAATCAGAAACTGCCTTATTACCAGTACACGCCGGAGCCAGTTCTCGAAAACGGCAGTGCCAAGCTCTACTGGGATCGGCCCATTATCACGGACAGGACTATTCTAGCGAATAAACCTGATATCGTGTTAATGGACCGATCGTCGTCTAAGGTGTTTTTGGTGGACATAACTATACCACATGACGAGAACCTCGTGAAGGCCGAGACCGAAAAGCAACGCAAGTACTTGGACCTTGCACACGAGGTGACCGAAATGTGGGAAGTTGTGTCCACCGAAATCATCCCGGTTGTAATATCCGCAAACGGTTTGACCCCAGCCACTTTGGGCAGAAACCTTGAAAGGCTGGGATTCGGCGGTGGTTCGCTTCCAGCACGCATGCAAAGAGCGGTTTTGCTGGATACTGCCCGAATAGTTCGCCGGTTTCTGTCCCTCTTGCCCTGATCCCCGACCGACTGGTCAAATTGTCGGGTCTTTCCGCCGAAAGGCGTGTAGCTTACGTAAAAATAAAACTATCCAAATGTCCACTATGTAATAATCAATCATGCTAGCCTTTTATATTATGAAAGGTAGTAGAAAGACTTTTTTTTTTATATTGTAAGGATAGGACGTTTGTCTTCCATGCCACCTGATGGAAAGTGCGCATGAAGACTATGGTGTTACACGTCCATCTACGAGAAACCTATTCACTCGGCACTTAAAAGTTCCAGGACTGTAGTGGTCAGGAAAAACAGATGCAGGCAGATTGTTCCACTCCTTGGCAATCCGTACCAAAAAGGAACTATCGAAGCGTTTTGTTCGACTTCTTGGTAAATCCACTATATAGGGATGGAAGTTCTGTCTGCGTCTGGTAGTCCGGTGGTAAAAACGGGTGGGTTCAATTTGGTCAAAAAGAGCACTCGCACACTCACCAAAATGTAGCCGATAAAATACTGTCAAACAAGCAACCTTACGACGATGCTCCAGGGTCTGCAATTTCTTATTTGTAAGGTTGTTGTTATTTATGATTTTACGGGCTCTTCGGTCAACAGAGTCTAGCGCTTCGAGCTGGTATTTGGCAGAACAATCCCAAAGGTGACTACAGTACTCCATGCACGACCTCACTTGGGCTGTGTATAAGTTGAGCAGCCGTTCAGGGCTGAAGTACCGCCGGACCTTCGAGATGACCAATTTTTTTAAGCCGTTTTTGCCATAGACTCAATTTGTTGACCGAAGTTTAATTTGGACGTTATAGTGACGCCCAAAAGCCCTAGTTGGTCGGTGATGGGAACAGATACATTCTGGAAAGTGGGCGTAAAAGTAAAGGTGCTCTTTTTCGCGGAGAATAGACACGCTTGTGTTTTGGAGGCGTTGAATTTGACCAGGTTAGATTCGCCCCAATCGGACACATTCCGCAAGGTCGAATTAACGCGCTCAATCATAGACTTTCTCAAAACCTGGATTTCATGGGCGCTCGTTCGCGCATTGGATATATATCTCTCAACAACAGTGCTGTCATCAGCATATCCAATAATGCCTGGTGTAAGGAGGTCATTAATGTGCAGCAAGAATAAAGTTGCAGAGAGAACAGATCCCTGAGGTACCCCGGCATTAATCGCCATTAGGTCAGAGAAGTAGCCGTCTAAGACTACTCGAATCGACCGTTCCCTCAGAAAATCAGATATCCAGTCGCAGAGCCCGGTCGGTATGCCATATGCTGGAAGCTTGCTTAAGAGACCATCATGCCAGACCCTGTCAAAGGCCTTGGATATGTCTAAGGAAACAGCTATTGCTTCACCATGACCCTCCAAGGCCTCACTCCATAAGTGTGTGGCATACACGAGAAGATCGCCGGTCGAGCGTCCACTGCGGAAACCATATTGGCTATCGCTTAGGAGCTCGTTGGTCTCGAGGTATGCCAGGAGTCGATTGTTCAATACACGTTCCATGACTTTGCAAAGTATGGAAGTGATTGAGATTGGTCGATAGTTGACAGGATCAGCACGGCTTCCCTTCTTCGGTACTGGTTGTACGTTAGCCAGCTTCCAGGATTTGGGGACTTTACCAGAATTCCAAAGAAAGTTTATAGAGACGCGTCAAAACGGGAGACAACTCAGCTGCGCATCATTTCAACACCACAGCAGGAATACCATCTGGACCGCTAGCCTTATTCTCGTCTAGGTGCAGCAAGCATTTAAGAACCTCCTTTTGACGAATATGAACGGTACCCATTGTAGGACCGAACTGAGGTAATTGGGGTGGGATTTTTCCTTGGCTATCTAGACGAGAATTTTCCGCAAAGATACTGGCAAATAAATCCGCCTTTTCCTTAGCGGTGTGGGCCAGAGAACCGTCAGGTTTCCGCAGTGGCGGCAGCGATGGGCGACAAAAGTTCGTTTCGACCGACTTGGCGAGGGACCAGAAAGCTTTGCTTCCCGAGGGGTATGACGCTATTCTGTCTCCAATACAGCCTATGTGGGCGAAACGCGCTCTTTTGATCACCTTCTTGCAGGACTTGGCGGCAGCATTGTACCTCTTCTTGTGTTCATGCGAATCCACGGCTTTGCTTCTGCGAGCGGTTGCCCAGGCTTTGTACGCTTCTCGCTTACGCTTTTCAGCGGAAAAGCATTCAGCACTAAACCATGGGCGAGCTTTGGTTTCATGGGATAGATCAGCGTAGGGAATGAAGAACTCCATTGCTTGACCTATCACACTTGAGACTGCATCAGCGCAGCACGATGGATCGGTTGATGTAAAACAAGCTTGCCGCCACGGATAAGATGCGAAGAAATGTCGCATTTCATCCCAATCTGCCGACTTCTAACGCCATACTCGCCTAAAACCACTTGGTCGGGTGTCAGGTGGCAAGTACTGCGATACAGATTTCACCAGACAGTGATCGGATGTCCCTAAGGGTGCAGTGACGGACACCGAATATCTGTCGGGATCGGTTGTCAGCAGAAGGTCCAGGCAGTAAGCAGTGTGGCCAGCAACGTCTGGGATGCACGTAGGCTCGTCAACAAGCTGAGAGAGGCCATGAGTGAGCGAAAACTTAAAAGCCTCTCTACCAGCATGGTCAGTGTCCTGAAACGGGTATAACCACTGTCCGTGGTGTGCGTGTAAATCCCCCAGGAACACCAACTGCGCTGTGGGAAAACGTTGCTAAACCTTGTCCGCTGTACTGCTGAGATAGTCCATAAGCCTTGTTGTCTCCCGATCTCCGCTGTGTGACCGATAAATACCAGCGTATACCATTTGGTCTAGGCCGGTATCTATGTGAACCCACATAACTGAAAGCACTTCTAAGTAACGGAGACGCTGACAACAGATCTTGTCACTGGCATACATGCACACCCCGGCGTGCGGGTGGATTTTGGACTCCAGGATGTAACCTGGGTAACAAAGGTATGCCGAGTCTGACGCATCACAGATCTGCGTCTCCGTTAGGAAAAGTAGGTGAGGTCTCTCCGTCTCAAGGTGGTGGTGGACATCATTGAGATTGGAGTGCACTCCTCGGATGTTACAGAAGTGCACTTTAAACGAGAGGAAGTGCAACCGCTGTGTTACCTTACTCTTCTTTGGACCTTTCATTAGTTTTGGAGTGGAGTGAATAAGGAGGAGAACAGAAGTTGAGTGAAGTGCTGCAAATGGAACCAAGCAACTCGATAGGGGTAACGCACCTTTGGGAAACTCGCTTGGAGACTGCGGGGACGCCCGAACCCCCCCGAGTTCGCCATCGGGTCCTCTCAAACCGGTCACCAGCCGGCACGATGGAGCCTCCCGGGATTTTTCGCGAGGTGGCGGGGCAGCCTTTTGCATGTGGCTGGCATGCTACTTGGGCCCCCTACTACCTGCGGTCGGCTAGCGGTGCACCGTGCTTCGGATCCCGCTACCCTCCAAAACGAGTCACCCGGTGAGTCATTATCCTACGAGTTGAAAACAGTTCTCCGGTGCAGCACGATTACTCAGACCTATCCTCCTCAATGGCTACACTAGACATCATGCCGGAACGCAACTAGGTTACTTGGCGGCATGGTTTTGTCTAGTGGGTGGTGACAAGCCACGGCCGAAGCCTACCACCAGATTTTATTGCTCGTTTAGCACCACCCAGGGACCACGTACAAGGCATCGAGGGCTAAACCTTGCGGACGCGAGCAGTTTTCAGTCCCAAGACTATACACTCGAAATAAATATGGCGGTTTCACATTTCGGTTATTAAATTTTTTTGTAAGGGATTGAAGGCACATCTGTAGTACCTACAAAGCCGCTGTAATCCCTATGATGACTAATCGCTTCTATTATTCGAGTCATATATTTTCGTTCAATGAAAAGAAAGACAAGTAAGACCAAAAACTTACTAGTTTTAAGCTCATTGCCAGAATATAAGCTCCTGTAATCAACAGTCAAGCTCCAAATTACAAAACTATTCTGTAGCATTTAGCACTGTGCAGCTCAAATTGGTGAAAGATAATGGTAAAATTTAAAATTCTAGTTTTTGAAGACTAAGATTAAGTAGACTTTTTTAAATCACCAACTATACAATGAAATGACAAAGATTAAGGAGACCGCGGCGCCTAATATTTTTATTCATTCTTCAAACCATTGTTTCATTTTACTTCTCCTTTTTCCAATTAAATAAACAAAAGCCACTCATTTTGTTCGTTCTGAATTCGCGCAAATGGATTGTGGATTAAATAAAATAAATACGAAAATCTTTGCATAATAATTATCGAAGAAATTCATTATACAATTTACATCAACCTTGCCACAAAATATGATTCAGTAAATAAATAAAAAAATAAGTAATACTGGACTAATAGTTTATTTTTTCATTTTATATATGCTACACTTCATTAGCATGACCGAAAATGTACTCAATAGACGTTACTTGTAATAATTCATGTGACAGCTACGTAATACAAGAAAACTTATTAAAAACCATGCCATATTCGCTTGTTTATAGATATTAAACTTAAAACGTTATACATATTACTATTTCAATACTACTTTATGAATTTACTATTACGATAATAATGATAGTAACCCTATCACTTAGTTTAATATGAAGGAACATTACGAGCATATATTTGTGAATTCACCTTTAATAATATTCGGACATAATTAAAATCTCAGAAATCAAAATTAAACGATTTGAATTACGATGACGCCACTCAGCCGTCATCCGTAATACAGAAAAGAAATTAGTTCGTATTAATCTAAGGTTGTCAACCCCTGGAGTTTCCATATCAATGATGTATCCTGAAACGAACACTGTAAGCATAGACTACATAAAAAAATATGATAATCTTGTTAGCAGAAACTTTTAAAATTATGTTTTGAAAGAATATTAATCAATTGAAAAATGACGGTTGTGGAGCATCTCACGCACCACGCTAAAGAAATTCAAGACGCCTCTCAGCCGTCATCCGCAATGAATCGGTTGATATACCAACTAAGTATATTTTGAAGTCTCTTAAAAAGTTTGTTTGTATCCGTATTCATGAATATTTATTCTTTTATTATAAAATAAATATAGATATCTGCACCACTAATTTACCTTCTCTGCTTTTGAAGTGGTTGACTGGTAAATAAGACAATGACAAATGCTCCAAATGCACTTAATTTATTAATGCAATAAAGTTTTAAATGACGGCGATCATGTATGAAAAGATTCATGAACGTGGAAGAAGCGAAAGAGGTATGTCTGGATCGCAGCAATTGGTGTTCCCTTGTTGCCTACCCCAAGGGGAGAAAGGCGTGAGGTTATGTATGTATGTATATATGTATTTTAAATGAATAAAATATAATAAGTGTGTGTTTTTCATATTTCAGACGACAGTTTTTGGAACACTATTGGCACTGTGCTCAGGAAGCATAGATTCTAAACCTAAAGGCTGGCTTGGCCGAGTGGTTGTATACCACAGGGACAAATTTCTTAACGATGTCTACTCAGCACCGTTCCCTAAATTCAATGGTAAAGTATAACCCGTCTTGTTTCATGAAAAGTGTACGTTTTGATGGTTCAGTAACCATTTCAGTAATCATCGATTTCGAATAGCCTAGATGCACTATCACCTATAAATTATTTGCTAAAAAGTTTCTCAGTGCTAAATTACGTCTACCTCAACAAATAAAAACACATAATGACTTAATGGCTTTTGAATATTCTAGTACTGGGTTTCGCGCGGTTTTACCCTCGCAAATTCAAATCCCGTAAGAAAATCGGGATAAAAAGTAGCCTATGTGCTATTCCAGACTGTACACTATCACTATGCTAAATTTCATCTTAATCCGTTGAACCGTTCTGCCGTGATTGAGGAATAAACATCCATCCATTAAAACATTTACATTTATAATATTAGAAAGATTATTATTTTAATATTTTCTCGGAGGAAAAATGACGCTGAGCTGCGGCTTTTTATAATGCTACAACATACACCTTATTCTTCATAATTAGTTATTTTTAATTAATTTGTGGGATATGTGTGTGCTTGTGGCAAAAATAAATGAATCTATCTATCTAATATTATTGCCTTGAACTGGATAATAAGGTGTTGTTTCAACTGTGCGAGACAGTGGCGCTTGTTAGATTAAAAATTGTTTGTGGGCCCAACAGCGGTAAAAAGGAACTTTAGCGCAGTTTTAGCAAGACTTGTTTGAAGCGTTGATAGGGTAACTAGGATGGCTATGGTGGGGAAATGGTCTTGTGTACTCGACCATTTCCGTCGTCGGAGGGCGCTCGGCTGAGGCTGAGTGCAACCCGCCGGGGCTCACGGGTAATGCCAATGGCGGTACCGTGAGCTCCACTTATGGCGGATGAGATACACCTGGAGGTTTTTAGTGGGTGGATCCGGCCATCTGCCGGGTCATCCCCACATACCCCGCCGCTCCCACTTGGGTGGTCGGGGACGTGATTGCACGTTTTCCTCCAGTAAAAAAAAAAAAGGGTAACTAGGATATTCTAAATCGGTGGTAGGTTAAGATAACGAGCTAACCTTAGTTCAACAGAATCGGAAAACGCTTAGATGATATTGTCAGACCGTGATGACAAAATTGGGGTTACCATTCAGTAAAATCTCACTTTCATGGATTTTTTTTACAGAATACTAAATTTTTCTACGGCTGCAATAAATATTTGTGAACTCACGTTTTATTTTTATTCGTAATTTTTTTTATAATTAATTAAATAATTTTGATAGTTTCGAGAATCCTATTCTAAGAGCAAGAGGTAAATATTCTCAATTTATTCTATTTCGAAAAACTCGACTAAAGTTTAACTGAATACTGTGAATAAAAAATGTATGGCATTGAAAGCGCACAAAACCTTTAAAAATATGCTTAATTAATGACTTTTTGAAAATAGTACAATAACAGTCCCTTTTTCCAAACCAAATTTTCAAAAAGTAATCTGAAACCTTTATTTTAACCGGAATAGGACTAATTGTAATTCAAAGGTTGCATAACAAAAAAAAATCAAAAAAATAATAATAATAACAAAAATAGATTTTTCCATAATTTGTTTTTGGAAAGGGACTACTTTCACCTCTTTTGCTTAGCATAGGGCCATAGTAACTATCAAAACTATTACTGGATTATCTCAAATGACTTATAAAGACAGACTTAGTGTAAATGAAACGTGCTGTAACAAAAAAATATTTCAGCTGTAAGCAAAAAAGATCAAACAGTGGAAGTTTCTTAAAAAATCACAGAAGTGGTAAGTGATATCTCGAAAACTAGAGAACTTTTACTGTCTGATAGGCCTTAACTCCATCTATCTACAGTGTCACAGAAACATGTCATTTCTGGGACACCCTGTATATTCTGTTTATTCAGTAATCTCACGAAGCTATTATATATTCTTGCAAAAGTATAATAGTTATTGGTGATCGAATAATATTATATATCTGTTGTTACACAAGTAGAAAATAGTTAGGGATAGCAATTACTGGGTGATTTTGGTTATAACCCGGATATTAAACACCCATTTTGCTGGGTGATAATGAAAATTTAAATAAAATACAGGGTGACTGGTGACAAATTTTAGATACTGATGGAGAGCACTCTGTACTCGATTCTGGTCACAATTATGTAATAAAAGTAGGTACTTAATTTTTGACTAGAATTCCCTATAAATTAAAAAGTTTCGTTACTATTTACTTTACTAACGCCTGAGTCTATCGCGGCACGTGACCTGGTACGCGGATCGCTGCCAACACTAGTGTGAATAAAACTACTTTTTAACCGGATTAATCGCGTATAATTTATATTTTACATTTTAACTCGACGTTTCGGTGTCTTTGCAGACCCCGTGGTCACGAGCGACTGACTACACTACACTTTGAATTGATTACGCAACACTAGTGTGACCATGCGTTGCGTAATCAATTCAAACCGAGAGTTAATGATTAGTCAGTAAATAATTAATATTATTTTTTATAATATTTTTAACTTCATGTATGATCTCATAACACCTGTATGGTTTTCTCATTGCCCTAGCTGAGTACCTATTGCTTACGGATTTGCGGCATCGTTATGGCGCCTATCCGGGTTTTTTAATTGCCTACGATAAATCTTTCTTATTTTAGTTTTTGAAACCCACAGCAACCCTCGGTAAAGCTCCGAAGGGTTTTGTGGACAGTTCTGTTTGGGACTTCGACTCAGTGATGCGTCTTCTGGAACTGATAGATCATTCTGAATCTACCAAACAACTTAAGGTATAAAATTATTAAGTTTTTTCCATTTTTTTATTGCCCACTTATATTTGAAATATCTATACAAGGTGTTCTTCTTGATGTCCCAAAACTTTGAAGTTTTGTCCCTTACTAAAAAAATATACTTTTGTGCCAAAGAATACGTAGTTCAAGCGTGCATACTTTCCAAGATATCATCAATCTTGATATAATGAGTTCATAAATTATCGCCCTTATAAAATCTCTGTAACATTCATTAAATCACTGAAGCCATACAATAAGCAACAAAAACATTTTAAACGTTGAGGAACATTGCATACAATGTACAATGCAAAACGTTGTGAACTGTACTTGTGCCTAGCAATAAAAAAGGTATAGAAAATGCTGCGTTGTACTTCGCATAAAGGTGTTTTACATAAAATGTTTTGACTTAATTGAATTATTTTGTATGAAAACTAAAAACAAAGAAAATTATAATTGAAAAATTATTCACATTTTATTTGATTGTACATGGCCCCAAGAGTTATGGGATATCAAACGGAACACCTTGTATATCTATATTTATGTCATCTTACATGTGTGGTTGTTGGGGCTTCAATAATATTCAGGAATGTGGACTGTATTTTGTAATATTAAACAAAGAAATAAGTACATAGAAAGAAGAGGTTGGGGAAAAAGTCTTTTCGCGTTATAGTATGTATGAACTTGTAATAAAATCTCTTTGGCTATAATAATAAACACTTTATTGTACACCAACATGGTAACATAGGAAAACTTAATTAAATTTTACAAAAGAACTATTGTACAAAGGTGGCCTTATCGCTGGTGAGCGATTTCTGCCAGGCAACCTACGAATTATGGGAAATTAAGGTGGATGGGGTACACGGCTTATAATAAATAAACTAATTACTAATAATTACATACATAAATAATGATAGCATAAATGTTAATAAATAAATATATACATACATACATATATAATACAACCGATATAAAATAAATATATAGATATATATAGATAGTTAAGATTAACAGTGTTTCACCTGGTAATGTCGTTTAAGCAATCGTTTAAAACTTCGTGGCGTGCGTGCTAGACGGATTTCAATCGGCAATTCATTCCATAACGACACTGATCGGACAAAAAATGACTTACTTAAAAATGTGGAGGTATGCGATGGCGTCGCAAGGAGTAAATTAGATGAAGAGCGCAAGTTACGGTCGTTATTGTTGCACCGGTAGGCTAAGCGGTCTTTAAGATACACTGGTATCGCTTTGTCGTACAGAATACGGTAGACTAGAGAAAGAATGTGAGTATTCCGGCGAAGGCGAATAGGAAGCCACTTGAGATTAGTGCGGAATTCAGAAATGTGGTCGTATTTGCGTAATCCAAATACAAACCTTATGCAGACATTTTGGAGCCGCTCAAGTTTGTTGAGAAGTTCTTCAGTTAAGTCTAGATAGCTGGCGTCAGCATAGTCGAGAATGGGAAGTAGGAGAGATTGTGCAAGCATAATTTTAGTGGCAACAGGGAGGAAATTACGAAGACGCTTGAGCGAATTCGCCGCGGCAAACATTTTCCTGCTCAGCTCAGTAATTTGTGGTTTCCACGACAACGTGCGATCGAAGATAATGCCCAAGTTTCTTACTGTTTCGCTATATGGGATATTAATTCCATTGAACACTACTTGAGGAACTGAGCTCCAGTCAACTCGTGACATCATTTTGTGACTTCCAATTATGATAGATTGAGTCTTGAGAGGGTTGACTGTGAGACCATGATTATAACTCCAGTCCGATATCAGTTTTAAATCAGCGTTGTGTTGAAAAATAGTGTTTGGCAGATTTTCGAGACTGTTTTGTGTATAAATTTGAAGATCGTCTGCATACAAATGGTAGGAAGAAGATATATTGAGAGTGATCGTATTGATGAATAGAGCAAACAGGAGAGGAGACAACACGCCACCTTGCGGCACGCCAGCTTTAACATCACACCAATCAGAGAATTCTGACTCAGTGGATATACGTTGCCGGCGGCCGTGCAAGTAACAATGAAACCAGTCAATAGTCGATGGAGATATGTTAAAAGAACGCAGCATGTGCAAAAGGATGTCGAAGTCTACTGTATTGAAGGCATTGCTGAAGTCTAACAAGGTTAAAACAGTTAGTTTCTTCTGCTCCATGCCCATACGAATATCTTCAGTAATATTAAGCAATGCAGTGGTCGTACTATGCCCAGATCGGAAGCCGGATTGGAAGGGATTCAGTAATTTATGATCATTTAAGAAAATGCTGAGCTGTTGATGAATCAAGCCTTCGAGCACTTTGGAAAGGAAAGGTAAGATGGCAATAGGACGATAATCGGAAAAGGAAGAAGGATTGTTTTTTTTAGGGAGAGGTATGATGTGTGCATCCTTCCATGCATCTGGAAAGACACCATTAATAATACAATTATTCAGGATAGAAGTTATAACAGGAAGGATAATGTCAAGGATAGGGATGAGCATCTTACGACTAATGCAGTCTGAGCCCGCGGCATCGGAGGCAATAGAGAGTATTTTTCCTTTAACACCGCATTCCGAAAATTGACTTATTGAAAATGATGGAATATTTGGCATCGGTAAACTAGATATTCTATTCAGAGTATGGACTTTTGTGGCAGCGTCTATAGAGCTAGAAGAAGTGAAATGATCATTTAATGAGTTGAGGTTAACATTATTAAGAGAGTTATCATTCTTAGATTTACCGATACCTAAAGTTCTAAGAAATTTCCAAACTTTAGCTGAATCGCCGTTGGATACTGATTTGTGAATATGGCGTCGTTGTGCATCCCTACACATCGTGTTGCAGCGATTCCTCAAATTTTTATACACCAAAGAGTTAGCCTCAGACGGATTTGATTTCATTTTGGCTTTGGCACGGTTTCTTTTGTTCATCAATAGTTTGATATCGTCCGTCAACCAAGGAGCAGGAAGATGCTTAATCTTGACAGGGCGTAACGGAGCGTGTCTGTCATACAGGTTAGTGAGAAGAGTATTAAAGGTCGTAATTTGGTCGTTGACCGACAACTTATTGACAGCGTCTGACCAATCAATATGATTAGCGTCGTCAAGAAGCTTTTCTAAATTTATGCCATTAAAATTACGCCGCAGAAGGATTCTCGGCTTTGCTTTGGGTGGGCGAATTTTATATGAGAGAAACAATAAGTTGTGATAAGAAAACGCGTCCGCGTCTAACTGACCAAAAAGGGATACATGATCTAAGGAGGAGACAATAGCTAAGTCAATAAGAGAAGGAGAACTATGAGGATAATAATGTGTGGCGTTAGATGGGACAATATTGAGGTTGGTTGACCTTATTAATGACCGAAGTTTAGTAGATCTGAGGTCTGTTTTCAGCAAACAGGTGTTGAAGTCGCCCATTAAGATGGTGTGATCATACGATGGTACCAGCTCCTCCAGGATATGCTCTAAAGTAGAGAAATAATTTATATTTGGCGGGCTATACATGACTCCTAGAAGCACTTTAGTATGGCACAACGTGATCTCCAAAAATAAGTGCTCGACTGCACTAGTCGGTACAGTGGTTGAATCGTTGACCACGGTAAAAGGAATATGTGCTCTAAGATATATAGCCACGCCTCCACCAGAACGTTCTGGACGGTCGCTGCGGATTAGGCGAAAACCCGGCAATGCATATGAAGCAGAAGAGAGACATGGCTTGAACCAAGTTTCCGAAACAAGGATAGCGTGTATAGCTTTGCTATCAAAAGCTGCCAGCATATCGGGAAAGTGGGCTGGAATACTCTGCGCGTTAATATGAACGATATTGAAGTTTTTACGGAAATCTGAAAAGTGACTATCAAGCGCAATATTTAAAGAAGGAGTTAGATTGTGGTAGCTACCTGTACTCTGTGATGAAGGTGAGGAACATGAAACATAACCAGGCAAAGTTTTGTCATCTTCGCCATCCGAAGTAAACATAAATGCTAAATAAATATATGTATAATACTTAAATATGATATTAAACTACTTAATAAATACTTTACGTTAAAAATAAAATAAAATAAAAAACTAAAAATAATATAAAACAAGTTCTACCTCCGGCTAAATTACTAAAAATCATATCACAAGTAATAATAAATCAGAATAGATATGATTGTCAATATTATTGCATCAGGCTATAGTATTTGTATCTGGCTGGTTTTGGTATAATTGAAAGTTAAAATTTTAAAGAACATAATTCCAAATTCAAATCAGGAAAATGTGTGATTTTCATTTGTTTTTCGCACTGTCAAGACGAGTGAATCTAATGAAGAAATTCGATACATTTTAAAATTTTACTATAAAAAGGTAAAAATGCAACGCAAGCCGCGAAAAAAATTTGCGATGTTTATGGACCTAGTGCAGTGTCTGTGAGAGTAGCACAAATTTGGTTTAAGCGTTTTCAATCCGGAAATTTTGATGTCAAAGATGCACCTCGCTCTGGTCGCCCTATTACGGATAAAATGGATGCCATTTTTGAAAAAATGGAGCAAGATCGACATATCAGTAGTTACGACGTAGCTGAAGAACTGGGAATTGACCACAAAACAGTTTTGGCGCATTTGAAAAAAGCTGGGTACACAAAAAAGCTCGATATTTGGGTACCTCACGAGCTCACTGAAAGAAACCTAATGAACCGTGTACTCATTTGTGATTCTTTATTACGACGTAACGAAATCGAATCATTTTTGAAGAAGCTGATAACTAGTGATGAAAAGTCGAATACGTACGACAAGAACGTGCGAAAAAGGTCGTGGTCAAAGTCCGGTCAGGCTTCACAGACTGTGGCGAAACCCGGGTTAACTCGCAATAAGGTGATGTTGTGTTTGTCGTGGGATTGGAAGGGCATTATTCAATATGAGCCGTTACCACCAGGCAGGACTATCGATTCTAAACTCTACTGCGAACAACTTATGAGATTAAAACAAGAAGTTGAGAGAAAGCGGCCGGAATTGATCAACAGAAGGGGTGTGGTGTTTCATCATGATAACGCTAGACCTCACACATCTATGCACATCTAGAAAAAATTAAGAGAGTTTAGCTGGGAGGTGTTAATGCATCCGCCGTATAGTCCTGACCTTGCACCTTCAGATTTCCACCGGTTTCGGTCTCTTCAGAATTCTTTAGGAATTCTGTTAGGTTAGGTTAATCAGTGTTAGGTTAACATCACGAGAGGACTGCCAAATCCACTTGTCGCGGTATTTTGATGAGAGTTCCCAAAATTTTTAGAGCAATGGAATCATATCCCTACCTACAAGATGGCAAAAGGTTATCGAACAAAATGGTACATACATACTTTAGTTAAATGTCAATAAACTATATTAAAAAATGTTTTGAATTTTCTTAAAAAATGCGAAGAAACTTTTTCCCCAACCCAATATTTATATTGAATTTATGTCATAACAGTAAAATAAGACCTTTGTAATGTAGGTAATTCTTAACTTATTAATATGTGTGATGCATAGCAATGTCTTTTACTAGTGTTAGTCGTTTATGGAAGATCAGCGTCCTGGTGTGTCCGCACTCCACTGAATGCTGAGTAAATTCCTTTTCGGTACTTCGTTATGTAACAATTATATGGTTTTTTATTTGTATATTTATTTATTTTTTGGCACCGAATAAATTTCTTTTCCTGGTTCTTATTTCGTTCAATTATTCATTTAGCAAGGGGAAGCCCACTGCTAAACAAATGCCTTCCCCGAGATTCTCCATACTGATCGGCTCTGCCCTGTTCACATCCAGCATTACTGGCGGCTCATTAAATAAATGTGCAGGACAGGTGATAATAAAACAATGTAAATAAATAATACATAAAGTTATAGTGTACATAGTGGTTCTTAACAGACTCTCATAAAGAGCGCAAATAAGACAGCTTATATATTAGTTTCATAGTTAATAAACAGTGAAAGTTTTACGTATTGTTATAAATAAACTTTGATAGTGTTATATACAGTGTTAGTTTTAAGAAATAGTGATTTATAATGTGATTTACCTTATTAGTGTATGCTTAAGTGTGAAATTCCATATCGTTTATATCATAATTGATTAGTCGTCGCTATGTAAATGAATTTGCGTTCATAGCCTTCATAGCTGAACAATGAAATACTTACCTATGTGATTTATAGCTTACATACTTTGAAATAGCTTACACTTAACAGTTGAATTTGTATTAGATAGGTTTTGACTGAAATAAAGAAATGGTCACGAAAGTCTTTGATTCCCGTACACAGAGAGAGATATTAATAGAATATAGTTTTTGTAAATAGCTTTTTCTAGTAAGTAAATAAGTAGATTATAGTCCAATAAGACAGTCTCCGGAACCCCCGCGCACCCGCACAAAATCGTATAAGAAATCCCCACACTCCGCCAGCGACGGAATTGCCGAAAAGATCCCAAAGAGTGAAGATCTCCGAAGAAAGAAGACCTCCGAAGAAAGAAGCCCAATGAAGCCTGAAGCAGTGAAGCCTAAAGCTTCAATAGTGAAAACTCTCTTGAAGCCCGAAGACTCTAAATAAAAGCCTGATGTCAAATTGAAGACAGAAGGCGGGAAATCACAGTGATAGAAGAGCGCGGTAAAGAGAAGACAGAATATAGTGCGTGGCGTCTTTCTTTGTGAATTGCAGTGCAACAAGGCCGCGTGGCTTGAATTTCACGACCGTGTAACGTGTGAATTCGCATTTTCCTTTTACCCCTCACATCGACTCCAGCTGACAGACTGGGTGGATAGCGCATTTCATTGAACACAATCGATCTAATTCATATACTATACAATCCACTCGAGCTATCCCCCACAATAAAAATCAGAAAGATATATATAAATACATACATAGATTCACGGCTGTATCCCTTAATACCGGCAGAATACCAGAGGTTACAAAACCATCTGATGTCACGTTTGACAAATTTAGAGGCTTTATAATGATAGATGGGGGCTATTGCAGTGACAGGGGGTCAGCCTACCGCCCACAAATAACCTCCAATTAAACCTCTGTTCCTTAAATTTTAAAGTATGCCCGGGAAGAGAAGTAAAATGATATTTTAGATGTTTTAAAACTTTGTTCGGTTTCAGGTTCAACTTTTAGAACGCCTCGTGCCACAATCGCAATTCAGGCGATACCGTATGGATCCCCACATGAGCTTAAGTAAAATACCAAGTATAGCGGGAGTAAGTAAAATTCATCATCATCATCATCATCACAACTCTTTGTAATGAGCCCACTGCAGGGCATGAGTCTCTCCCCTGGGTGAAGAGGAGGTATAGGCCATAATCCACCAAGCTGGCCCAGTGCTGGGTGGTGGATGCCAGAATTTTTAGGGCGACTAGATGGCTTCTGACAAACCCTCACGACTACTGTATACAAGTATACAGCACCCGGGACCGACTGTTTAACGTGCCCTCCGAAGCACGGAAGTCGTCGTGAGATATGAATGGTCGGCGGTCACCCATCCAAGTACCGACCGCGCCGAACGTTGCTTAACCTGTGATATCGTATGATACACACAGTAACCACGGCGCCACGACGACTTCGTAAGTAAAATTTCAAAATTTCAAGTAAAATTTCGACGAAGTAAAATTATTTCATTTTAATTTACTTATTGCTGTTTGATTTAAATAATTAGGGTATGTAAGGTGGCGATCATGTATGAAAAGATTGATGAACGTGGAAGAAGCGAAAGAGGTATGTCTGGATCGCAGCAATTGGTGTTCCCTTGTCTCTGCCTACCCCAAAGGGAGACAGGCAGGTGAGGTTATGTATGTATGTATGTAAATTAATAATATTAATAAAATTGGGTAAAATATTTTAAGGAAGCTTTAGCTTGTATATATTTAATTTATGAAAAATATAGGATTTCAGGCCCGACATAAGTTCACTGTGCCGTCCCTTATGATGTACTTTCGGTAGTTGTTTGTCTTGATAACCTGATCCTGTAACGCAAAGACAAACTCTTCGGTTTCCCCAAAGCCGTCTCCGAAGCGCAGCCAATGCACGAAGGCATTAAGGTCCACATGAGGCTTGTACAGAGCTTTATAAAACCTTCCGTATTATTATAATGTTACGTTTCATTTCAGCCCGAAGAATCTTTAATATGAACTTTTGCATATTCCCTTCGCAACTACTTATCATATACAAAACTCCTTCATTATTTGTGTGTCTAACTCAGTGAACATAACTGGAAACTACAAATTTGATTCATTTTACAATAGCATACCAAGCATCAAGGGCCTGATTCTGTAACTATTAACATTATGTACGGTGACGTGCATGTTTGAGAGAGTCCTACGCCTATTGATGAGATGTAAAAACACGCAAGAACCTCGTAGTAGAAGTATATTTAAAGTTTGAAATGAATTAATTATATGTATGTATAAAGAACGATGTAATCGTCGCGGTGGAGCCGGGGCAAGTGTCCTCCGCTGCCGTCGCGCCTCCTGCCGCCGCCGGTCCACTCTAGAACCGCTCGAGGACTGATTTATCGTCCCGCGCTGCAGCCCCCTCTAATATCCAAACGTGGCCATGCATGTTATTCACTGATGGTTCTCCTAGTGCTATTGTATTGGCAGAATATTGACAAAATGTCACTTGTTAATGTAATGCACCTAAAAGTTTTAAAGTAAAAGGAATCAGTGCCCGGAACCGCTGTAACAAAGCAACTTTTTAAGGTGCCAGTGCCCACGCCGGACGCACCACACGCACGGCACGCAACGGATTTTGTTTTTCTTTGTGTGAATTCATATAGAACTGCGTGCACTATTCGCACCAGCTGCACCGCACGCCTGCATTTACTTACATACATAAGGTTACGCCGGTATCCCTTATGGGGTAGGCAGAACACCAGAGGTTTGCATTTATGAGCAAAAAATGCGTTGCGTGCCGGTGACGTCACAAAAATCAGTTCACTGCTGTCATCAGCCCCTGCCGCTGTCAATTTCTATGACTGAAGACGTCAACTCACAAAAAAATCGGATACAGTGGATGCATGCCCTCGGCGAAACCGTATAGTCCGTTGCGTGGCATGCGTACAGTGCGTCCAGCGTGGCCAAGTCAACGCGCATCTTTAACACGGCATTGACAATCAAAGCATTCTATTCAATTTCAAGAGTTTGGCCATAGCACCATTTTAACGTTTGGTGGCGCCACTTATTACTGGCAATAACAACTTAATATGAGTGAATTGAGTGAGTGATAGACAATCATTCGCCATTTGATCAAAAAACGCTGCCAGCTTGTGAAAGTCCTATGCATATATCTGTTGTAAACTGCACATATCTGCTGTGTTTATGTTATTTCCTGCAAACTCAGAAGTAGCGTCAAGTGAAATTAAAATTATCATTTATTTAACTAAATTATTGTGATGCTTGATAGAATTCATGATTCACATATTTTCACGAATAACTTTATAACTATCAAACATGCTAACAAGTGTTGGTTTTTGATTATTTTAGTTAGTAGTTCGTTAGTTCGTTGCCATTGTACTGTAAAATTAGCCCACTTAATTTATCAACAATAATAATAAAAAACCACTATAGTGCATAGTCCACCCAAAAAACCTCAAGCACATAAGCGCCGCCAAGCGGCCAAAAAGCTTGCATTCCAAACTCCCTATAATATTGATGTGTCCTATCTGTACTTGTACATAATACTTTCTGATCTGTGTATCTTTAAGCACATGTTATACTTTATGTCGGATACTGTGTGTTCTTTTTATGTTTTTGTTTACTTATATTTAGAATTATGTTTTTTTTTACTCTCAATCCGACGCCTGACACAGTCGCTCGTAACGTAACGAAACGTCGAGTTAAAATGTAAAATATAAATTATACGCGATTAATCCGGTTAAAAAGTAGTTTTATTTATGTTTTTTTTTTAAATTAGGGTAAGAAATAAATATTTATTAGTGATAGCTAAAGCGTTGTCTTCTGATACATTTTTTAATACGTAAAAACTTCTTAATAGTCTTCTTTCTTTCTGAATGAAATGAATTTTTTTTATTTGCCAGAAAGTTGGTAAATTGCAGGTCTTATAAAAATTTTAAGTTTCACAAAATCCTGCCGAAGAGTGTCGGTGTGGACTACCATTGTTTCATGGTATAAGTCTTCGTAATAAAATAGGACGTAAATAGGAGTAGGACTAAAATAGGATCGAAGTCGATCGCTTAGTGTGGTAACAACCTTAAATTTAATTCATTCTCGCACACAGAATTACCCTGGCTTTTTCTACGACTATTTCGAACCGGACTTTCCGGTGTCTACGCTAAGTTGGTCACCATATGCACCGCGCGATGATGACGTCATCACCATCTCCAATCCCATCGAATCTAGAATGCCAGCAACGCAAATCACTATCGGACTGTTAAAGTTAGTATTTAACATCATTTTTAAAAGAATATGATCTCTCTTGCTTGCAGAATAAGGTAAGAAGCTGTGCATTTTTATAAGAGGCCTGCGTTTTACCTCAATCTCACCTGATGGTCAGTGTTTGCGAGTTTTTGTTTAGTTCCACTTTACGCACTAGATAGCGCTGATTGTTTATTAAATCGCGCATAAACTGTAATAAATAAAATAGATATATACTTGTTTTAAAGTTGGATAATATGTTCTTGGGTATAGTGTTAACCTATAACATACGGGTAATACAAAGTGAGTGGTTTCATTTCAATTAGAGGTTTTTATTTAACAGTCAGTGAGGTCAAAATGGACTTGGAACTGCGTCTTAATAAAATATTGCAGAAACATATCACTTTTTATATGAAATGCGGTCGCTAGACCTTCGGAACTTGACTGGATCCTTCCAGTAAGGCGGAGGTCACTTTTATTTATTTACTTTAATAAACAAAACAGATTACATTCGAAGGTACCTAAGTTCTCAAAGATAAAATTACATATTCAACAGTGTTGGCCTGGAAAGAAATCCTTCATATGTCCATAAAGTATAGGTATAGGTACAAACAATTCTTATATATACAGCGTGTAACAAAATTGAGAGATAAATGGCTATTGCACCGACAGCGGTCAGCCTGTCGCCCACAAAAAAAACATCCCATAATACCTCTGTCACTTAACTGACTTTAACAGCGTTCCCGGGAAGTGCAGCTGGTACATTTTATGTTTTTCTTTTGCTCCCAGTCCAGCATAGGAAGCGTGTGGCGGGCGCGTGTGGTCTTAGCCAAAGATTTAAATCCATAGATTTGCCCGTACGTGTCTTAAGGTTGTCATTTTTACTTACACAAGCACGGTGCGTCCACGTCAACAAACGTCATAGAATAAGATCAGGTGTAACGTACGCTAGAAACACGCCTAAACAGTTATAAAAGTTTACAGAGTAATAAAAATAAAGATAAATATTTATAAATCGTTTATTTATTTAAAACATAGGTACCTACAGGATTGTTAACTTAAGTACCAGCAAAAAGCACCTACCTATGATTTTTTGGCGTTCTATTGTTTGTGTTCGTTTATGTACATAATGAAGTCTTACATTTATATAATTATCAATTATTACTTTCATTATTTAAACTCTATGATTAAAAGTCGCGGGCTGTTCTTGGGAATGTGTATGTAATGTTTCGAATATATTACTGTGTAAAAAAGACTCTAACATTATGTAATTTCATAGAATTTAGTTTGTTTTCGCTATGAAAGTAGGGAGTTGATTTTTATTTTATATAGGATCGAATGAATTTTTCGGATTTTAGACAAAAATCAAACAAATCGCAAGCAGGAAAGACTAACCCACCCATATTTTTTATAGATATTAATTTATGGAAATCTAGCCTTTGGTTAGACATGAGTGCGACAATACCATGTACTTAACGCATTTTAGTTTTTCATTATTTTTCTTGCTACTCAACTGATATACGGGGTAACTTTTGAAATTCAAGGAAGTAATAGTTTGAGATCAATGAAGAGAAAAAATAAAATAAAAAATATATATTAATTATTTACTGAGTAAACTTAACCGAAAATTAAAGAATTCATTATTATGGTCTGTTTCACAATGTACGGATAAGTTCTACATAAGTTCCAAATAAGCTATTTATTACTTATTGGTAGGATAAACACTATTGTTGCGTTTCACGACTGTCAGATAGCGCTATTTGTCACATTAGTTATGAGTCCGATGAAGTTTCTTATTCGGAACTTTTATCTTCCAAATAATTTATGTGCTACATAGCTATATGGTACTTTATCCATACATTGTGAAATAGACCCTTAATATGATTTTAATAGGTTACATTAAGTATTGAGTTGATCTTTTATTTACTATCTGATCACTTATTCCTTGGTGGCCGGGCGCTTCCTTGCCCGACTAAATCGAGAAATGCATTAAATTATATAATAATTACTAACGAATGAAAAGTAACACCTTTATCCTTTTTTGTATTGCCACTTGTATTTTTACACCCCCGAAATGAACAAGATAGCATAATTAAGTCTTTATGTAAATATTTTAAACAAAATAATCTATGTGAACGTGCACGACAAGCGCTCATTAGAGACTGTCACAAGACTTGTGCATGCACCTCTTTCAGTAATGACAATATTTCGTTGGTTCTTTATACTGAAAGGGCACATCTATGGATTTAAATCTTTGATCTTAGCGAGCTTCTATCGTAACGTAATGTTTTTCAACGTTTGTGAAGGGAAATCCCACCTTATTTTCAGAGATATAATGTACAAAAGAGCTCTTCGTGCAAGAATGATGCCAACCGTTCCCAAGAATGATATGTGAGTATCATAAGACTAATAAAACTTTACAAGTTTTCGCAATTCATAATTTAAAATAAAACACTGTTTAACTGGATTTATCGCGTATAATTAATATTTTACATTTTAACTTTTTCCACCGATCAATCAGACGCCGGACATCTCTTTCGCTCGTGAGTACTGTTTCTTCAAAGACAACGAAACAGCGAGTTAAAATGTAAAATATTAATTAAAAGCGATAAATCCGGTTTAAAAATGTTTTATTTGAAATAATTTGTTTACAGTCTTCCCCTACCTAATGTTTTTAGTAATGAAATATTTATTAATTCCATAATGTTACAAAAGTCTTAGATATTTTTTTACAATGGGGAGTTTTCTGACAGGTCATAAAAATTAGTTCAAAAAACCTCTATAGATGGCACTTTTAAAAAGCCAAAGGTAAGTCTGTATACTATAATGTAGGTAAGTGGTATCTACCATCTATGATTATTTATACGTTCAATTTCTGATACAGACGTCAATTAATTTATTTTACTTTTAAAAACGCAGTGTGGAATAAATTATTCGCCTTCGCCTTTTGTAAAGCGCCATCTATCGAAGCCTTTTGTATCATTTTTGAACAGTTTTGTTTTTTAATGGGCTGTCAGAAAACCTCTCATTGAGGATCATATGTATAAGTACATTAAACATACTTTTAACACTCGGTAAGCCTAAGTAGGCACTACAAAATATAAAATATGTCCTTCATAATGGTATCATACACGTTTTCTTGAAGAAGAGTTTCACTTAGGTCGTTCATATAATCTCTTAATGTATAATAACCTTTTTTCAATAATAATTCCACAGTACAGATATTTACAGTAGGTGATTCAAATTCAAACAAACGTACGAAACGCGAGCTATACCTACGCAGCTTAAACAATTTTTATTGACCTTTTCGTTAATATGCGGATTGTTTATATTTAAAATTTAATAATTCATCTTTTCGTGCGTCTCAGTCGAGGCGCATGTATTTTTCGGTCGATAATTTATGAGACCGATTTGTTATTCAAACGTAAACATGGTTTTTTGACACAAAACGTATTGTTGTTGAACACTTCCTATTCAATTTACAAAGTATTTTATTTTTTTAAACAAAAAAGTATATTTGCAGTCACAAAACTAAATGGAAGTAAACACAAAGTAGGCAAATGTAATTTAAACGCTGAAGGCGGGCAGCCCTATCACATGTGAACGGACCGCGGCGATGCTGTAGGCATTTATTTCAAAGATGCGCCCGAGTTGAATTACTATAGATATCTGTACTGTGATAATTCTTTGAATAACATCTTTAAGTATTTGCATTTCATAATGCCCAATCATTCTTAAATAACTGAAAAAATATGCTAAACCAGACCAGAACTCGAACTTGCCGCACAAGTGCTCTTCCACATTATTTTTACCATGGAATGCTACATGCTTCAAAAACGCGTGGAAATTGTTAAAGTTTATTATCAAAATCATTGCTTTATCTAAATGTGTTGTCTCACCAATCGATCGACCGTCGATCGACGGACGCATGGAACAGTTGACGTCGATCTATAGTTTTTACTAGACTAATCAAATCGACGTTGGTAGACAGAAAAGAATTTGCCAGCAAAACTTCTTTGCATTGCATCAGTAACCCCAACATTGAACAGCTATTGTATGCAGTCACTTTTAGTTTCCTATTAATTGAGATAATTTTATTGGCAAATATTTTATTTCTGATACTTTTTTTAATAATCATGTACATACATAAATTATTGTGCAATCCAAGTGCTGAAACAAAAAGCTTACTGACGGTCCAAAATGGACTTAAGCTTTTCCTTTAAAAAGCCGTTAGATCCTGGGAGACCTATAAATAACACGATCTCGGTGGCCAGCTAATGTCGCCACCAAAAGATAACAAAGCCTTCGAATTTCTCACCCACTATATTTAATGTTTCCCGTTCTGTATGGCAAGTGTCTTGTCTTGTTGAAACCACATGTTTCGAGATTTCTATACCATCTATTCTAGGCCACGAAACGTTTGTTATCATCTATCGATTTGTTTGGTAACATCCTTCCCACACGACGAGGAGGTTTGGGCTGTAACGACCTAATTGACACAATAGGTACAGCCATTAAAGAAGTAAATTTTTATTTCAGCACCTTTAAGCCGCTTTCTCTCAAACCTGCACCTCCAATTGAAGGCGGTAAGTCTGAATTGCATATACAAAATCTACCTACTAGCAGTTGTCGGCACCTTCTCTCGCTTGGGGCGTGGATCCATGTCTATAAAGCATAAAGCGGGCTCAGTAATAACAGTTTTTGGCTACACACAATACAATGAGCGGTACACCTTTCGCAGCAAGTCGTACACGGTGCCTCGCTTTCCACCTTCAGTGGTGCCGATTACACCTCACGTGTTTACGGAAAATACTTCACATCCAATGGTCTGACCGCGTACGCAATACTGAAGTGCTGCGAAGGGCAATGTGGCATTGAATCGTACCTTATGTGGCGTCAGCTTCGGAGGTGCGGACACGTGACGCGTATGACGGAGGAAAGAATAGCTAAGCGCATCTTTTACTCAGAACTTGAGGAAGACAAGCGAAAACATGGCGGACAACTCCTCAGGTACAAAGATGTGCTGAAGCGACACATGAAGCAGTGCGACATCAATCCTTCGCTGTGGGAGCAGCAGGCTGCCAGACGGCCGGAGTGGAGAGCGCTTGTTAAATCTAGCGTCCAAGCCTCTGAAAACCGGCGGCTCCTTGAGCTGGATGCCAGACGCGACGAGCTGAAAGCCCGACCACCTACGGCTGTCAGCTATAACTATGTGAACGGTGTGCTCTCATGCCTGCAATGTGCGAGAGCTTTTACAAACAAAATTGGCTACATAAGCCACATGCGAGCACACCAACGGCAAAACCGGAGTTGAAGACAGTCGCCGTGGTCGAAATCGGCCGGATTACATCATCACCGTTGCACGGCAAACGGCGCCGCACCGTAAATATTAATCCACGCCTTTAGTAAATGATTGTGCAGTTATTTTTTTCATAGACATCTTCATTCCCTCTCTGCGCCCTTTGAACATGGTAGAACAATACAAAAACCGGTTGACATGACGATCGGCAGTTGCCGTGCAGAAGGCCGTTTTAGTTCTTTATATGATGACAATTTTAAATGTGGGATAGCTAGTTTCCATACCTACCCACAAAACCGAATGAATTGTATCTTACATTAGAAAGTTATCTAATGACTATCAAATTCGTTGATAACATACATCTAGACATACATCTACGTAGAAAACCAAGCATGCCGTCTTTTTAACACCTACTGTGACGTCACAGCTGATATTTATTGCTGGGAAATACAAACCGATTCAAAGACACCGATAAAATCGATCATTAAAAACAATATCTATACTGCGAAATCGATTTTCTAACAAACATACATACATATGCGCACACTGAATCAAGCGGCGGCCAACGTTGACGCTTCGTCGGGGTTTGCAAAGTACAGAAGGCAGCAGACCAAGCGTTACAAATCTGTCAAAAAGTTTACTTGAATCTGAACTCTATGCACTCGACATTAAGTTACATTGGTTGTGGAAATTTGACAGGTAATGTAACGCTTGATCTGCTGCCTTCTGTACATGCATTGGCGTTATCTATACCTTGGCAAATAATTCAATGCAGTAAACTGACAAGTTGAAATGTCAAAAAGAAAAATAATGATACTAGTTATAATCTTATACTGATATCATTATTATAATACTAAGGTACTGAATGAGAACGAATGAAATTGAATGGTCCTTTTACATTCGTTTACTTTATTTTTACAGTAACTTTAACAAAACTAAATAACTACCATAACATACCTTGTGCTTTAAAACGGTCACAAGTTATTTGCAATTTTTTTAAAGACAACGAAAAAGAAAGTGACTAAAAGCATCTCCACTTTAGAAAAGAGACAATGAAAGTATAAAATATATTGCAAGTCAATTTTTTTTCTTCCTGTGTCATTACGATAGTACCTATATTTAAAAAAAATCATTCATGCACTCAAACTGCATCACTATTTTTTTTCTTCCCTAATGTGGGCACACTGGAACTTAATTTTACTGCATTGAATTATTTGCCAGGGTATATGTAGATTAATGTCTGTGGTTGTTGGCAAACCTCTGTTGTAATTGATAGAATCAGGCGTTACTTTGCGGAAATCCATGACACTACTATAACTAAATTACCTTGCTAATTCCACGACTTTACTTGCAGTAGTGATGCAGGATTTTCATGCGTTGGTTCACCGCCCTCCCTCCCTCAAGCAAGAAGCAAGCAATGCAATGAACACACGCTTGGTGTGGTTTACAGTATTCCAAGTGTGTGTTTATTGCACTGCTTGCTTCTTCTCTTGAGAGAGGGAGGGCGATGAACCACTGCACGAAAATCCTGCATCACTAGTGCAAGTACAAGTCGCCGAATTAGCAAGGTAACTTAGTTATAGTAGTTGTCTCTGTTAAATAAATAATTGAGTTTTTAAGTTTGGTCCCTCTAATTGGTCAGGAGACGGCGATGGCGGCGGCGGCGGCGGCGGGGCTGCCGAGGGCGAGGGCGAGGGCGCGGGCGAGGGCGAGGGCGAGGGCGAGGGCGAGGCCGAGGGTGAGGGCACACCGGAGGGCGACGCGCCACCGGGGGATTAATATTGTATATATTCTTTGAAATATATACAGGATGTTTGGTAGAGGGTCCGACAAACTAAGTGAGCGTACTCGGAAACACATTTAGAGAATAAAAGTAGACAAAAAAATGTCTGACCCTCTATTTCTTTTTATGATGTTTTTTGTTAATTTTTCGGTTGTCACTAAAATTGTATTGCACGCTTTTTCATAAATATAAGTAGAAATGACGCTAAACACTGCACAAGGGAAATACTTTGTAGGTGTGAGGCGTGTATTTGTAACAGAGGAGCTGTGTTCGAGCAAGGCATGAATTAAAAATAACTTTGAATTTATTTCTGTTGTTTAAATTTTTTGGTTTACAGCAATTAAATCTTTTCCCCGCGGCTAACCCGACTCAACCAATGACGCCTTCAACACACTACCCAGAATCACTCTGGCGTAGTCAACAAACCAACGAACGAGAACCTGTATCCACAACACATTAAATCTCTTCCAAACACAAAAAATAAATAACTTTCTATACAACTGCAATGGATACTTGTACTTTCGACAACCTTAAAACTTTAACCGCTACAAATTTTAAAGGTTCCGTTGCATTCCTGGCCGCAACTTGTGCCAAATTTTAGGATCGTGGAAATTATTCACAAATCAAACAAAAATACAAATTTAAATAACACGTTTCATTTTAGTATGGACGTCTGGCCAGCACCTGTGCCAAAGAAAATAGTTGCGGAATACCATTATTAAAACACTTAAAATAACTGTTAGTTAAATTGTTAGTATTACTTTTTGTGTACATTAAGAAAAACTACTTGAATTGAAAATGACCACAGGTGACTGAGGACGCCATATTGAAGTCATATTTTTACTGACATTCCTATATTTTTCATTTCTGCCTGGACGTAAAATATGATTTCAATAAAAAAACTAGAAAATCAAACTGAATTTATAAAATATTGTGTAATTTTCATAGATATTAGTAGTGGTGAAATGTCACTTCCGTAAATTCACAAATGAAACAAAAATTACCTAAAATTAAAACGTAAATTAAATCACTTACCTTAATTTGAAGCCTAATAATACTTGAGAGAGATACCATCGTTCTGTCCTTTTTTCGCACGTTCTTTCCTTCATATATCTACTCTATTGCCTTCTCTTTCTTTACCCCACCACCACACAGGTAGCAGCTATGCTGAATGCGTTAGGATTTTGACTCATTGAAGTCGTTGTGTAACCAGGCAGAATTAAAAAATATTAGGCTTCAAATTAAGGTAAATGATTTAATTTACGTTTTAATTTTAGGTAAAACGTTGGTATTAAATAACTTGACCGTTAATTTGAAGCCTAATAATACTTGAGAGACGTGTTTGATATCGCCTGGTGTGGTGGTGACGTCAATGTGAATACGAATAAAAGTTAATAAGCCTAAAATAAATTGACTTGTGGTATTGTTTTACAATGCCAGGGAGATGTACATAAAAATAACCTATTATAGCATTTTCAGTAACGTAATATCAATTACCTTTCAAATACACAGGAATAAGCAACAGTTGCTAACAAAAACTACAATTAAGTAGTTTAAATTAAATAGAAATATAAAATATATTTCATCCACTGCATTAAATTGACTTGTAACTGAATTTTGATTTTTTGAAATTCTTACTTATTTACAATAAAATCGTTCAAATGTATTTTCAGAACGCCAGTTATCTCTAGTCAGGATTTCATCCAACGGACCATTTTCCACCCAACTTTTTGACGCCACAGCGGAACGGAAGCTCTCGGCTGAGGCATTGATACCAGTGTGGCGTCCTCACGACGTGACCCACACCAGCAACATTATTTATTTTATTTTTTTCTTTCTTTTATATACATATATACTAATATAACCCGACTAGATTGCGAGAGGCTAGTATAGGTTTCCCACGTATGGGACTCTGACCTTCCGCCTTGTGCAGGTATTGACCGGACATGGTTGTTTCGGTCACTACCTGCACAGGGTCGCCCGGAGGGAGGTGACGACAGAGTGTCACCATTGTGGGGCGGCCGACGACACGGCGGAACACACCTTAGTGGTGTGTCCGGCGTGGGGTCGGCTGCGGCATGAGTTGACGTCTGTCGTCGGAGAGGACCTCTCGCTCCCTAGCGTGGTTAAAGCCATGTTAGGGAGTCGAGAGGCTTGGGCGGCCATGACCTCCTTCTGCGAGGACGTAATGTCGCAGAAGGAGGCGGCGGAGCGGTGCCGGGAGGATGATGCCTCTTCGGCACCGATCCGCCGTAGGCGGAGGGGGGGACGGAGAAGGAGATACGCTCACCTTCTCCCTCCCGATAGCCAGCCGTAGCGGGTGAGGGGACCTGCTGCGGCTATTAGGGCTATGTGTGGGGAAATGGTTTCGTGTGCTGGACCATTTCCCACGTAGGGGGCGCTCGGCTAAGGCTGAGCGCAATCTGCCGGGGCTCGCGGGTAATGCCAATGGCGGTACCGTGGGCTCCATCTATGGCAGATGAGGTACACCTTGAGGTTTTTAGTGGGTAGGTCTGGCCTTCTGCCGGATCATCCCCACATACCCCGTCGCTCCCCCTTGGGCGGTCGGGGACGTGATAGCACGTTTTCCTCAAGTTAAAAAAAAAAAAAAAAAGTTTTCCCACGTATAGTTTATAAATACATTATCACACTTACTTTTGATTATTATGTCTTTTCCAATTAAAATGAACTTATTTACCCAATAGACTGGTTCCAAGCATCTATTTTTTATATTTCAAAAGGATTTTCTGTATTAGGATTTTAGCAGGACAAAAAATAAAAATATAACATTATCAATATTCCAGATCGATGATTTGGTGCATTTTTGTCGCGACCAGTGCAATAGATTTTAGGATTCGCTTGACAAGAGGATGTCCTCTCAGCCGTTCAGTTCGTTCCGGGCTACAAAGCGTGGAGACGACGACGGCTTTATTATTAAGAGAGTTTTTATATTATGATGCAGGTCTGCCAGAAATTGAGCTTAATCTGAGCCAGTTGGTTCGTTTACAGACACTTGCTGGACCACGGACCACGGACCACACTTGACCACGCTGGTTTATAATTATTTATTGTAGAAGCTCACCAACTCTTCATGAGCAACCATTTTTGTTATTCTGACCAGTTTGTCGGTTTTTTTTTTTTTAAGCTATTGCATAGCTTCTATCGCGGGCCTGCTGCAGGCCGGCCGCCCGGTCAGTACGTCCTAGCTCTGTATGACGTGTCGCAGCCGGTGCTGTTGTCAGTGGACGCCAGCAGCGTGGCTCAGGGCGCGGTGCTGCTGCAGGCCGGCCGCCCAGTCAGTTAGTCCTTGCTCTGTATGACGTGTCGCAGCAGAACACCTTATTTTGTTGCAATAGCTTTACCGCGGCAGTCTCCGAGTGTCACACGTCTTTTTTTTTTTTTTATATGTAAGCCACCCTGGTATTAGAAGTTCACGCCTTATAGTTAAGTCACGGTATTTTTGCCCACACATGAATATCGACTTTGGTACTAGGTCGAAAACCTGGATACCTTGTCAACGTGTAAAGATACAACGACATACAAAGAGTGAGCCAGCACTATTTACACAACATTCAGTGGAAAGATTCGCACATGTACACATCGATATAATCGGCCCATTGTTGCCTACATTGAGTGATGGCTACAAATACTGTGTTACAATAATAGACTGCTGTACACGATGGCCGGAAGCAACATCTGTGCAAGACATTCGGGTCTATACGACTATCAGGTGAACTGTCGAAAAAAATAAATAATGAAAATACGCTACGAGTAACGGAATACGATTAGATTAACCAGCTACGCGCCATGAAAGAACTGAAACCAACATTAGCTCCGCACGCAACCAAGCGCAGTATTTTTGGACACTCGGACTTGTCATCGTGCGATCACGTTTTCATAAGATGCGACGCAGTGAAGACACCACTCGCACCGGCACATGAAGGCCCGTTTCCTATACAGAAATGAAACAGAAAAGTTCTCCCGATAAAGTTACCGACTCGAGAAACTACTATAGCTATCGATCAATAGACTGAAACCAGCGTATATCATCGCCTCACCACTGTCGCATGACGACGTCCTAGCCCCGACCGCAATACCTCGCAGCATACGACACTACAAACTATTCGAAGTGACGAGGCGTCAAACCACCAATAGGCTTCGCTTGAGGGGGAGCACTATAGCTACCCTAGCAACTAGCAAGTAGCTGCTGCTAATTAATTAAGCTGTATCAATTTAATAAATAATTCTCTTTCTAATCTCCAGCCCTGATAGTTTAATTTCAATATCAATTGAGAAGCAGCTAAATACACCATAGCGCGTATTCTGTGCTCTCGAAATTTCTGGGCAACCCAATTGCATACAAGCAAAGTCCCCTAGTGCAAAGCTGACCCCGAAGGGCAGCCAACTCCTCTGTCCACGGTATCGTATAGTAAACAGCATGTTATTAAACTCTCCACAAAACAATTAGAAAACAGTTCAAAACCGACCTGAAAATTTTAAAACTTGTTGAGTAAATAAAGGGGATTCACATCCACTACATCATACACTGCAGCGAATTGCATCACAAATCTGTGGCAACGGATATCATTTTGCAAGCAAGAGGAACATTGATTATCAATTTCACTTAATATCTTAAAATTCTCATAAGCCAATAATAATTTGAAATGTATTACTTCGTCATAACCTGGATAGAACAACTACTTTAGTACTTATATTAATCTATGAGAACAACCAATCACGGATTGATAATTGATCAACTTAACCACAGACTAAGAAGATTATGTTCATAAATTGCCAGCATTCAAAATAACATCAATCACAAATCATACATTGCAGCCACTGGAGCTGTCAATTATTTTCGTTCATAAATTAATATATACGTAATCTCGGCTCGATTTATTGTCTACTCTGCTGTTGGTTGAAAGAAATTACCCCTTTCTTTCCACCGGTTGTGAAAGTTTTTCATGGAAAATACTCTAAGAGTCAGTATCGTTTGGATTTTTCTCTCCTATCTAGGTGGAATGAGGGAGAGCCTTAACCTCCTTGTGAAGATGCGTTAGATTTACGACCATATGGTCAGTAACGCCTGGATTTACCTCTCCTATCCTGGTGGGATGAAGGAGAACCTTTATGTAGTTGTGCAGATTCGTTACATTTACGACCGTGTGGTCAGTATCGTCTGGATTTACCTCACCTATCCTGGTGGGATGAGGGAGAACCTTTACGTACTTGTGCAGATTCGTTAGATTTACGACCGTGTGGTCAGTATCATCTGGATTTACCTCTCCTATCCTGGTGGGATGAGGGAGAACCTTTACGTACTTGTGCAGATGCGTTAGATTTACGACCGTTTGGTCAGTATAGTCTGGATTTACCTCTCCTATCCCGGTGGGATGAGGAAGAACCTTTACGTAGTTGTGCAAATTCGTTAGATTTTCGACCGTGCGGTCAGTATCGTCTGGATTTTCCTGTTCTATCCCAGTGGGATGAGGGAGAGCCTTTAAGTCCTTGTGAAGATTCGTTAAATTTACGACCGTGTGCCTGCTTACTTCCAAGACCTCGAAAGGGCTTTCTAACATTATGATAAGTGATGGCATGAGGGAGGAGTTTTACTTAACATGACCTTATTTAAAGTATCCTTGACAGAAGCTAAAATAACCTAATATTTGTCCAATCAGGATTGTCAAAGCTTTGTATAACTTTAAGAATTTCAGAATAATTATGAGGTTTTTTTGAAACTACAGATGTGGCTGTAGGTTTTGTGAATCCCAGATCGTTCAGATTATGTTCGTCGATTATAGGATCATCATTATAAGATGTCTAACCGAACAAGATTAAGATAAGATTCTTTAAAAATGCTACAGTAGTTGTAACGAGCATATTGCATTTGCTCGCTTACTCAACTAAAACTTGTGTTTTACATTTTTTTTACTTTTACACTGTTCACTGTATTGTTTATTTTTATCGTTTTTTTTACGAGCTCTAAAGTTGTTTACCATTTAGTTGCCACCGGCTTATGCGGTTGACATTGAAGTTGGCATTGACACATTTCATCTGTCAATTATTCGTTCGAGTCCTTCATTCGGCTGTTGTCGATAGTTAGTCGCGAATTAAGGTTTTATTACATTTAAAATGTTTTGACATTAAATTAATGCATTGTTCTAAGTAATATGACGTTCTAAATATATATAGGTGAAATTGGGAGGCTGCCAGTAATTTTCTACAAGTAGGTTCTTTGTTCATTCTATCCGACTCACCCTTGGCCGACCGCCGAGTGAAGGGGTTGGCTCGATACATCATCTTCATTCATTCGTTTTATTTTTTTCAATCGTAAACCTTTTTGGGTTATTTACTATCTGAGATTATTACAGAAATCCTGGTGAGTTTCTAGATTTTTGTGTCGATTTAGTTAATAACTTAGTACTCCGTGTGTTATGAGATATTAATTTCTTCCAGTTGATTGTATTTTTGGTTTCGAGAATTTGGTCGCTAACCTCGAAGCGGCTTGCAGGCGCTTTATTCGCCATTGAGCAAGGCTTAAGACCGAAACAATAATAAATTTAACTATCTGTTCGTCCTTATACATAAAGCACCAAGCCTCCCATAGACCTTCGTTCTCAGGTATGTAAATTCTCTGATGTCAGCATCTACATTTTCTTGATTCAAAAAGAGTTCAATTTGTAAATCCTTACCCAGCATGCCTTCAATACTTTGATGAACTAAATTTAAACAGTGTTTTTCATCTAACTTTCTAATAAAATAAGAATATATTTATTGCTCACATATTATTACATAAAAGTTCATGACAAGTTTTTACTATTCAAATGTGATTCAAATTCTATTCAAATTCTGTTAAGATGTGATTTTGCAGCTGGGCTTTATGTTTACTTACATTTCTAATTGGCATTTGATTAAAGCTAGAGTTATTGTGATTTATTGTCAATGAATCTAGTTTAAATTACCTAAATTAGTCCTAGTGCTAGCTCTTGGAATGTTATATTCAAAGGATTTCTTATGTATACATTGCTGCTCAATAGGAGCATAGGTTTAAGTAGTCAAAATGACTGGTAATTCATTATTAATAAAATATGATAGCAAAATTGCTATTTATCTTATAAAATAGACTGTCTTTAGTCTTTGTTTTGTGGTGAGGCCGATTAGGTCTATCTTATATTTTACTATCAGTGTGTAATCAATTTCACCTCTTTTCAGGGGGTTTCTTGGTTTTAGATCATAATACTCTAAACAAGCGGTTGTTTTGTCGCCGCTAAATTAAACTCGACATAACTGGCGCCTAAAGAAATAAATAACTGGAACTGAACAAGTTGGTTTTACTGCACCTCCCTCACCGGCCTTACTCACCTACTACCCTGCCCTAGCCGGGACAAGGAGAACGTTACAACATCTTAGATTAACTGTCCTATTATGCCGTAATTATAATTCCGCTTTCGATTCTGACGGTAACGGCGCGAACGCTTTTGACTAGAAGAATTACTCGAGCTTCTGATCCAGAACTACTAGACGAAGAACTACTCAAATTCGTCGTCCTTGAGATAGTTTGTACATATGAAGTACTAGTACTACATTGTTTTGATCACTTATTTTTAAACCACGATGCAAATAATAAATTTCGCTTACCAAAGGAAACTAAAAGGTAGATAAAAAACAATTCTAAAACGAACGTTAACAACGTTAAACTTATTTTGGAGCAGGTATAACATTTTATAAAAATTGAATTATAAATTATAACACGTTGCATTATAAATAACAATAGCCGTGCGAAATTTATCAAAGAAAACACAATATAGGCAAGTAAAATAATTAAGATAAAATGAACTCACCAATGTCGGCTTTAATCCGAAACAAGTTTTAGAAAGATAAATATGTACCTTCAGTAAACACTGTGTCTTCTCTGATATAGACAAGTTGTCATGACAAGAACAACGACGTCAATGAGTCAAAATCCTAACGCATTCAGCATAGCTGCTACCTGTGTGGTGGTGGGGTAAAGAAAGAGAAGGCAATAGAGTAGGTATATGACGGAAAGAACGTGCGAAAAAAGGACAGAACGATGGTATCTCTCTCAAGTATTATTAGGCTTCAAATTAACGGTCAAGTTATTTAATACAACATTTAAAGTTGAATCAGTAATTTAGGTGTACAAACGAAAAAAAAAACGACGGTAATGCCATAAATCTCCACAGTTATCCAAAATGGCCGGAAGTACTTACTGTACGTACGTACTCAAGCTATCAAAAAAATGTGTTCCAAACTTATAGAGATTTGTCTTTTTTTCATAGAATGTATAAAACAATAACAAAAACTTAAAAAAATATATTATTACTTCGAAGCATACGACTTTTAAAACAAAAATTTAGAAAACGGTTAATGAGAGATGATCTTGAAAGTTCAAAATACTTAATGTAAGGAAGTGACATTTCAGCACTACTAATATCTATCAAAAATACACAATATTTTATGAATTCATTTTGCTTTACTAGTCTTTTTTATCGAAATCATATTTTACGTCTAGGCACAAATCAAAAATATAGGAATGTCAGTAAAAATATGACTTCAATATGGCGTCGTCAGTCACCTGTGGTCATTTTCGATTCATGTAGTCTTTCTTAATGGACATGAAAAGTAACTAACAATTTAATTAACAGTTATTTTCATAATGGTACTCCACAAGTACTTTCTTTGGCACAGGTGCTGGCCAGACGTCCATACTAAAATCAAACGTGTTATTTGACTTCAATTTAATATTTCCATCAAAATTCTAAATCCAAGATTTAACAATTTACGCAAGACTACCACTGGTTCGGAAGATCCATCTACTTAGAAGAACCAGCAAGAAACTCAGTAGGAATCGGCCAACGTCAACGTGAAATTTTCTTTGAATGTAACAACAAATAATTTGGCAGCGGTTGAACAATACAAACAAAGCAAGCATAAGCTCCTAGAATAACCCAATTAATTAGCAAATAATGCAAAGCTCTTCTGCCGTGACGTCCAGCCCGTCACAAAACGGAATGCAACCTCCTCTAGGTTACATCAGCTCACAATCATAACCTCTCTCCGGTTATAGCGTACTAGCTGCTGCCCGCGACGTCGTCTGCGTGAACGCTATGCAGCACCAAACGCACCTACGATTATAACACTGCTAGCGTGATAATATGTAGCCTATATGTTGACCCGACTTCTTAACTATCTTCATGCCAAATTTGAAGTAAATCCATGCAGTACTTTTTGAGTTTATCCCGGAAAGACAAACAGACAAACAGACAAACAGACAAAAATTCTAAAAACTATATTTTTTGTTTCTGTTTCGATTGTAGATCATACCCCAAGTATTCTTTTAAAAAAATATTCAATGTACAGTTTTGACTTTCCTACCATTTTATTATATGTATAGATATGACACCACTATAGCATTGCAACACATAATTAACAACAACAAAGTATTAAATTGTTCGACAACTGCAAATATCACATAAAGAAATAGTTTGAAAGCCAAATCCAGCTTTTTAATTAAACGCAACAAATTCAAAGTATTCTTTAAACGCTCCAAAGTATTCTAAAAGCTTCAGACATTAAAACCATTTTCAATAATATACACACTTCTCGCACCAGTAGTTATCTCCTTAATTCATTGAACACATACTACCGTAATATCAAGAGTTAAATGCTAAAATAATAACAAGTTTACTATTACCTACCAAAAGAAAAGAAAACGTATCACTTTAAAATCGCAGCAAAATAATCGAAGATCAGCAAGACACAAAACGATTTCTACCGAGCTACGGATACCTAAATATCTAAAACTTTAGTATTCACAGACTATTAAAAAAACATTACGTAGGCCGCCTAACAACAAAATTTCATCCACTCGACTATAATATCATTACTATGTACCTAGTAATTACTAAAGTTTCGACAAAACCCGTTAAGCCACCATAATAGTTTCAAGATCGCGCAGTATACAATACTCTACAACAACAGCACACTGACCCTACCCGGCCCCTACCCAGCCAACCCAATGATTACTTACATCCTCTAAGTTCTAAACGCACGCCACTCACAATCCTGGCCACACAGAGACGGGAAATGAATAAAACTACTTTTTAACCGGACATAATTCGCTCGTGACCACGGGGTCTGCAAAGACACCGAAACGTCGAGTTAAAATGTAAATTATACGCGATCAATCCGGTTAAAAAGTTGTTTTATTTATATTATGAATCGTGAAAACTTAAGACATTATGACGGGAAATGAAGCCTGATTTTACACCTACGTCTACGAGTGCACCGAGGACGTAACAATCTGAGCGACTTGTATACTGCCGATCCATATAAACCAATTACAGCAAAAACCTTTTAAAAAAAGTTTCGTCAAGCCTTTCACGTAACGCAAAACGAGAATTTAATTCGTTTTGTCCTCACACCCGTAAGCATTAAATCGATAAAACGATAAATTCTCTTTCGTCGTCATATTTCCCATCATATATTCACCATTGGACCATGTACCATATCGTTTCAAAAACAACTCATAATTCTACATACTACGCATCATATCCACGCAGTTCCCCGAGTGTGACCCCTATCACCACGGCTTAGCCAGCCGACCAGCAAACTCAGTTGCCCACAAATACGCGCACTTGCCAAACAAATCGCACGTGAATATCTTCCACAGACTATACACGAAACGGTCTCTCTAGACCACGACCCACCAGAGCCACACGCTCACCGCGCACCCACGGACTACTTGAGCAAGCTCAAGAAACACCGATTTCTACTGGGCTGAGCTACGACTACGTAATAGCATCTGGTTCGGTCAACACACAATACGGCCGATAGAGCGCACACACGGTAACCCAACAGGATTTCTGTCCACCATCTTTATCATGAATATCAAATTCGCTCAGAAGACTCCGCTAAGCACGCACGCACGTTCTTACCGCTCCCATATATACTGTTACAGTGTACTCAAATTTTTTTTTCTTCAATTTAATATATCATCATGAAACAGTGTTCAAGATGCAACTCGGAAGTGAGTGATGGAGTTACCTGCAGCCTGTGTCATAGTGTCTTCGACTTCCCGTATGCTGGAATTACCGAAACAGGCTTTCGAAAGCTAGGCGACAGGAAATCTACATGGCGATGCCCATCGTGTCAAGTAAAAGGCACCAGTCCCGCTTGCAGCCCCAAACCTTTGGACCTGGATTCCGTAATGGTGGAGCTGAAGAAACTTAGTCTTCAGGTGTTATTACTACCTTCCATAAGAGATGAATTGAAGAATTTAAAGACAGAGGTGTCCGACGTAAAAACCTCAATAGATTTTTCACACGCCTCAATTGATTCAATTAATAAAAAACTAGAGAATCTCAAGGAAAGGCTCCTTGCGTTTGAAGAGACCAGCGTTAATACAAAAAAGTTAGAAGATAGAATGGCAAAACTGGAAATTGCAAACAATGAGGGCAAACAAAGGTCTAGATTGAACAACGTAGAGATCAAGGGTGTTCCTAATGCATCAAATGAGAACCTAGTGCACCCCGAAGTATTTATTTGTACGATCTAGCAGATTTCAGTACAATTAATTCGAAATCAAAAGAGATAAGCTGGGATGAAAACTTTGATAAGATGACACTTGAACAATCTGTAGCATTCTTTTACAAAACCATAAACACAATTAGAGATTCCTATCTTCCTAAAAAAATATCAAGAAATAAAAACAAATATCCCCACTGGTACAATGCTTCACTTATCAAAATCATTAAAGAAAAAAACAAGTTTCACAATAAGTATAAAAAATATAAAAATATCTCGGACTACCACAGTTTCAGCTTACTTCGCAGCCGCGTCAGACAAATGGAAGATGAATTGTATTCAAAGAATCCACGTGAATTCTGGGCATACGTTAAAAACAAAAAACAAGGGAACTCATTCCCATCAGTTATGAGATACGCAGATAGAACCTCTTATTCGGGCAGTGAAATATGTAGTTTATTTAGCGATTATTTCCAATCCACTTTCCAAAGTTCAAATCAATCTCAGACTTCATCGACTTCAAGCGGTTATTGTGATACAGATTCCACAGTGAATGACATATGTAATATCGAAATTGGAAAGGAAGAGGTCTATAAGCTTCTAGTCTCCGTTGATGTAAAGAAATCTGGGGGTCCTGACATCATACCTCCTATATTTATATGGAAATGCGCCAGTAGCCTCGCGCTCCCGCTGTCCCTCATCTATCAGCGTTCTATAAAGTTAAGACACGTCCCAAATCTATGGAAGACGGCCCATGTTACCCCAATACACAAAAAAGGGTCAAAAAACGAAATCTCAAACTACCGTCCAATATCAAAACTATGCACTTTTTCCAAAATTCTTGAAAAAATTATTTACGAGCAAGTGTTTGCAACGATGAAACATACTTTTATTGGTCAACAACATGGGTTTATGAGGGGTAGATCGACAGAATCCAATCTCCTTTTATGCTCGGGATACCTGACAGACCAGATGTCTAAGCCAGCACAAGTGGACATATTTTACACGGACTACGCCAAGTGTTTCGACCGCGTTGATCACAATATCCTGCTACGTAAGCTCTGGCAAGCAGGCATTAGGGGTAACTTGTTCCGTTGGTTTGCTTCCTATGTAGAAAATCGTTGTCAAGTAGTAGTATTGAATGGTTATAGTTCTGCACCCAAAATAATCCCTTCAGGCTTACCCCAAGGCTCCTTGTTGGGACCTCTACTCTTCTCAATATTTATCAATGACATCCATACTTGCTTCAACTATTCAAAGATTTTATTATATGCCGATGATATGAAAATTTTAAATACAATTAATAACTCTTCTGACATTTTGAACTTACAATCTGACCTTAATACATTATTTAACTACTGCCTCTCGAATAAATTGGAGCTTAATATTTTTAAGTGCTACGTCTGTTCATTTACAAGGAAAAAAACCCCAATAATTTATGACTACACAATCGCAAACACTAAATTGACAAGAGTTGATTCAATTGTCGACTGGTGACCTTTGATTCAAAACTAATTTTTGACAAACACATAGATACGATTGTTAAGAATGCATCAAAAGCTTTGGGATTTGTTTTAAGATTGTGTTCGGAGTTCAACAATGTTAAAACCTTAAAAATACTTTACTGCGCCTTCGTACGGAGTCACCTAGAATACGCTTCATCCGTTTGGAATCCCAACTATAAAGTCTATATCGATCGTATTGAAAGGATACAAAATAAATTCCTTAGGTTTATACAGTTTAAGTGTCAAACATACGATAAAGATTACTTGTCGCGTTGCCGTCGCCATCATATCCTTCCGCTATCGATACTGCCGCGCTAGGCCGGCAGATTAGGTGGGTTCGAAGGTTAAACCAAGAAAAAGGATGACTTAGGTTTAACAGTTATTTAATTACTTTCCGCAGTTCGTGGTTAGTTGGGTAATAATGTTAACGGAGCACTGGCCTGTTTTTCGAAGCTAGTAATCCTCGTGCCGGTGTGATGCTCCAGGCGTGTCCCTTTTAATTAAAGTTCTATCAGCTATGCAGGTTCTTCACGGTCTTATTCTGCACGTAGGATTGGGTAGGGTTGTACTGCTCCTCACGTGCTTGTTAGCTCGACATGCAGGATTATATCCTCCGCTTTAAATTTTATAGTCTCCTCCTTGAACCTGGAATGCACGGCGAATAGAACAGGGCGTTACGCTCACGGCACAAAGATCGCAGTGTCTCCAAAGAATATAGGAAGGGTATTCTAGGGTTACAATTTAGAATTTAAAATTTAAATTAGATACATCATAAAAATAAACATTTTAGAACACCATTGAGACACTCACCCGGTAGACGGGATAAAATAGTTTAACAATTAATCAAGTGCGTTCGCTTGCAAATTGAACACGAAAATGGCCGAGGCTGAGGCGCCCGCGGGGAGGGAAGGAACGAGTTAGTCGTCAGGCAGCGTTGCGTTCATTCACCATACTGAATGTAAAGTATTTTTAAGTTATTCAACAGGCAAAGAGTTAAGCTATTAAGTATGCAGATTGCTACAGTACGCAGAGAAATTACAGACGTCTGTAATATTATGAAGATCGTGAACAGTCGCACTGATGTCCCTGAGCTTCTGGGTATGGTTAGTATTTGCGCTCATACTAAACTATACAGAAATCCGACACTTTTACATATTCCCTTCGCAAATACTAACTATAGAAAGAACTCCTTCATCGCACGAGCGTCTAATTCAGTTAATAAGTTAAGCCGGGAGCTAGATAACTTTGATTTATTCTACGACAGCATACCAAGCATCAGAGCCGCTGTAACAAAGCAATTCTTTTTAAGCGCAGAGCGTCGCGAGTAAGCCCATGTCATACTCTTTTTTTGTTGATTTTTGTATATCTATATGTTCCATTTAGAAAATGTTTTTTTAGTGTATAAAATACAAAAATAATTAATGTATACAAAATTAATTTACAAGTGAAAGCTAAAGCGTTGTCTTCTGTTCTATATTTTTATTGTAAGTGAAAACTTCTTCGTAGCCTTCCTTCTTTATGTACTATCATTATTTAATTGTTACTAGCTGTAAGTTTTCCTTTTAAAATAAAATAAAATACGACTGATACATGTCCCTCTGGCACCCGTCGTCAACAATCGTGGTATAGTCTAATCTCACTAAGCACTTAACGCAATGTCAAAACTTTTTAATATTTTCTTTAGCCTTAAATTGAACTTCATCTATTGGCGGGTTTCAATATTATGAAAACTGTTCGTTTTGCCTACAAACAATAGAAATCACTACCAAAATGCCTTTCTTTATTCAAAATCTTGACATCTGAACCACTGCTTACGAACTGTTTGACTGTAATGGTTTGCTAGGTTACATTTGACCATTTACAAAATAATTCATTATATCTAGCCAACGACGACGTAACAAGTTATTAATTTAAACCAATGAGGTAAAGGAAGCATGGCAGTCTGCTGCGGCCAATAAGAGTTATGTTTTCATTACGTATGACCAATTAAAGAATAGGTCATTTTATCTAGCCAACGACGTCAAAATTTATTCATTTAACGAAATATCCTATCAAATATCTGTCAACATATCAATAATCCAGTTTTCTCTTTCTAACTTATCCATAACTGTTTTTTCAACACACTTGCTCGTAAAGTGAGCGTTATTCTATTGAATTTAGAACTATAAACTGGGCTATAAGTCACGCGTGCATAATATATTATACCCTAGTGCATAATATAATGGAATCCTACAAAGTTGAATTGTACCTTTGTGCAAATTACATGCGAGTAAACAGAGCATATTTTATTGGTCCGGGTTATACATTAAATATTTTCAGAAACAACAAAGAGATTTTATACCACTTCAAATCCATATACCTACATTTTTAAATTTTTGCGCCTTATATTAGTAAAACAAATTTGTAAGTATATCAAACAAATTATTCACAATTTACAATAATTTGTTATAAAATATTAAAATATTTGCATTTACCACTCCAAATTAAACATTTTCACTTAAAATAGGCTGTATATGCTATACAGACATTGAAACATTTGGCGGAAAAAAAAACCTACGCGCATGCGCGAGGTTCGGCGCCATTTTTCAATCACAATTCACAGCTTTGTTATCAAGTGTGTTTGTTATTTTATGATCACGTATGTCTAAGAGGTAGTCACGTGTAGATAGTTAATTAATACTGAATCACTTACATAGAAAGAAAGAAAAAAAAGAAAATATTTATTTAAGTAACTATTGCAATTTCCACAATCAAAACATATTTCATATAGGTATATAGCTTAGTTCTTATTATACATAAAAAAATGATAGTTAAAAAAAGGAATCAGACTCAGCTCAATGTCGATAGATCTAGTAGGAACATCGACGCTGGTTTACAGTCCGTCCCTCTGTCCCCTAGGTGTTCGGGGAGAGAAAAAATGTACTGGGATAGTCCCACCCTAAAAAACTAAAATTTATACAAAATACAAAAACACAAAAAAAATATGAAAAAGCATTATAAGCTGGGATACAAAAAAAAATATATAGTATAGTATGTGGCATGGCAGAAAAAGAGTAATATACATAGGTACCTACTTATAAAAATAATAATATCTACATATATTATATTATTTTATTATTACATATATTACATATATATTAATATTAAACATATAAGCAGATATAAATTAATTTTCAACACACTTGCTCGTAAAGTGAGCCTTATTCTATTGAATTTAGAACTATAAACTGGGCTATTAGTCACGCGTGCATAATATATTATATTATACCCTAGTGCATATTATAATGAATCCTACAATGTTGAATTGTACCTTAGTGTAAATTACATGCAAGTAAACAGAGCATATTTTATTACAGATTATTTAAAACAATAAGAAATTATTAAAAATTACCACGTTGGAAAAACTAATCATCGAGGAGTTAACGAATGTCACCTTACCCTATCTCGTTAATATTACTGACCCAAAATGAAGGAACATATAGCCAAATACATTAGTGAATGTACGATATGCGGACAGGCCCAATATGACTGTAATCAGGCCTGGCTCACTGCGCGCGGTACATCCGTTATTTACCTACAGCGAAGCGGTCCGCCGGCGGATTTCGAATGGGTCGTGTGTCACGCGCGCGCCCGTCGGGACGTTGTAGATACCTACCTACCTAATAGCACTCACAGTAATTCTATGATCGAGGTCGCAAATAGTATTTAAAAATGGACATAAAAAGAAACAAATATTCAATTAGATTATGTTTAGACTCGATTATGTTCAATTTAGCAAACAAAACATAGATAGTATTACTAATTATTCGTCGTAACTTTGTTTTCATTTTGTACTTTAGGTAAGTAGAAATGATATTTTTTACAAAGGTAGAATAACAGAAATACCTACATCGGTAGATACTTAATTACAAATAAGGAGATTAATTATTCTTCACTAGGCAGCAACCCTAACAGCGTAAGAAAAGATAAGAGGCATGCGATAGAAAGAGACAAAACTTCTAGGTATATAAATTTGCAGGTACGTAATGCTGTGCGAGCTGAATTCCACCGTATCGCGTCGTAGCAAGACTCGAATTTATTTAGATCTTCTTGCGGAGTAATTCTTCTGTACCAACGGTACTATTACTTATTCTGTGCTGTAATCCAATTAAACAGCAGTTTAACATTGTACCACCCCAAGTAAACCTTTCGAAATAATCCACGCAGATCTTTTTAGAGTTCAGAATGAAAATTATCTGACTTTTATAGATGTCTTTTCAAAATACGCTCAAGCTTACCTGTTACGAGACGGGACCGCATTACGCATAATTCATTTGTCTTAGGTTTTCGAGATTCATACTATTAAATAAAACACTTTTTAACCAGATTCATCGCGTAAATAAAATACTTTGTGAATTGAATAGGAGGTGTTTAACAAAAATACATTTTGTGTCAAAAAACCATGTTTACGTTTGAATAAGACATTGTCTTATACATAAGCAACCGAAAAATACTTGCGCCTCGCTCGAGACGTACAAAAAGATGTGTTATTAATTTTTTAAGTATAAACAATCCGCATATTAACGTAAAGTTTAATCAACAATCGTAGTTCGAGCCACGTATAGCTCGCGTTTAGTTCATTTGTACGAAATTGAATTACTGTAGATATCTGTACCGTGCATTTGATCTATTATTACACCGAGGTATTTAGTGTTTTCAATTTACGGACAGTCACAGTTATTATGTAAGTAAGTACAGCTATGGATTCTAAGGTCAGATGTTTGAGGTTGTAAGCTGTTATAGAGGGTCCGCATATAGTAGTCAATTTTATTTTAATAGCAGATTAGGTACGATGAGTGGGTCTGAATTTCAAAAAAAAATTTTTTTTTTCCATATTTTTCATAAATTAAAATTTTTAAATTGTTCTCTGTGAGTAAAATTTAAGATTAATCTAGATTTTATAACTATACACAATGAGATGGGCACGTTTTCATTACTTGTTGTGTAGTCATAAACTACAGATCAAACTTAAATTTTTATCACTTAGAAGAATTTTGAAACTTAAATTTATGAAAAATATTTTTTTAAAATATTTTATTTTTCGTAATTATGACACACTCATCAGTCTTACTTTGCTATTAAAATATTATTGACTATTATATGACGACCCTATATACATATATAGATGTTCTATGTCACGAAGTCCGTTTGGCTATGAATGTTGTCAAGCGTGCACATGCACATTGTTTTTGTGTGCGTAACCTCGAGAGCGCTCAGTGTCGATCGGGACACGGTCCGGATCAGTGGTGTGTTTAGTTCGCGCCTAATTGTTTCAAGGAGTAAGGTCAGCATTGCAACAAAACGAAGAAGAGTTGTCCATAGTGAGGCAATATTTATTTATACGTTTTCGATTAAAATTTTATGCAAAGATATTCAATATAGCAATAGAAGTATTTATAAAATGAATATTTTTTTGTGTTATAAGATGTTTATATTTCTTAATTATTTTGATTACATTTTGTTTTATCACAATATTTTCGATTTTGATTTTAAAATCAATATCCAAGATAATTCTGACGACAGCAAAACGGAATCGTAAATCGAAAATTTATCTGATAGTGATTGAAAATACTGAATAGTACTACTTGTTTCGTTTCCATTCTGTAACACATTCAATGCCTACATCTTCTTAATATTTTTGTATTTATTGCAACCTAATCTAATTTATTTACAAAAAGTATATACTTTTAAAACCTAAATTTTATTTCGATTATTAAATCTCGACTTGAAATATCATATTATTATGATTTCTTTGCTAACTTTACCTACATTTACACACACAAGCGCGCTTGTCGGGATACGTCACTACTACAATCAAAGCCGAACGGACTTCGTGAAATAGAATATCTATACCAAAGCAAATATAATTTGTTTTTGAGGTGTTTAGTGTTGGTAAGTTTTGTTCAAGCCAGGTATGTGTTATGATCTACCTACCAAAAACTAAAAAGTCACATATGGAATAAAAACAATTTTCCTTCAGCCTATTATATGAGTCTTGTATATTCGTTAAGCAGAATTTATACTAAGAAAAAGAATACGTTAAAACATACAAGATTCCCTGATAAATTGTTATTACCGAACATAAGAAGGGAAATACCTTCCATGCTGGGAGCGAAAAAAAACATAGAATGTGCCAGCTGCTTCTCTTCCTGGGCAAACTGTAAAAGTCGGTTAAGGGACGGAGGGTTTTGGGACGTTTTTGTGGGCGATAGGCTGACCCCCTATCACTGCAAGTCTCTCTCCATCATTATAACGCCTCCAAATTTGCCTAACGTGACATCAGATGCTATGTAAGCAATTTGGTTGTGGCATGACATTGGCTCTCACAATCAGCTGTCTTGTGTTTGTTTTTTTTCATGTCACGATCAATTTGTACTGTACCTATTTGTATTAATTTGATAATTCTGACTGAAAAAGAGTGCCAAGAGTTTTTTTGCGCCGGCTTTTTTTGTCTCTTGGTCTACTGTAATATCTTATTTAACAACTATGAACAACTAGTTAAAGCCGAAGTATGTGATGACTGACTTCATCAAGTGTTTTGTGAAATTCCTAAGATGAATAAAACTTTTTGAATTTTGAATTTTTGAATTTTGTAAGAACGGAAATATGTAGCTTAAATAACCTTGTTATGTCAATTAAAATTTATAAAAAATTACCAAGCGAAATGACATGTGTACCAATTAATAAATTTAAATTTATTCTGCGTAACTAGCTAGTAGACCAATGTTTTACTTATAAATTATTGTAAATGACACTTAGGTATACAATTTTTTTTCTCTTGAAATTAATATAAAATGAAATAAAATGTAATCGTATAGTCTAAATGTACCATATTTTATGCAAGAAAGGAATTCTTCCAGACAACCATGATTTTTTATAGCTGGCAATAATAAAATTAAACAAACTTCTAACAAATTAAATATATTTAACAAACAATAACTACTTGACAATTGCAACACTTTTGCCTTCACACAGAAGATTTAAAAATCACTTTATTTACGTTCACTTCCTTGTAATTCTTTTCTAAGTCCGTAGGCAGCCATTCTGGAAAATAAAAAGATAGAAATGAATAACCATGCTGGACTGGGAGCGAAAGATAAACGTATAATGTGCCAGAATGTCTTCCCTGGCATACTGTAAAACTCAGTTAAGGGACAGAGGTTTTATAGGCGTTTTTGTGGGCGATAGGCTGACTCCCTGTCACTATAATAGTCTCTCTCCATCTTTATAATACCTCAAAATTTTGCCAAACGTGACATCAGATGGTCTTGTACCCTCTGGTGTTCAGCCTACCCTATAAGGGATACAGGCGTGAAGTTATGTATGTATATATAAATAACCTAAAGTCAAAATTACTTATAGTGTTCCGTAGGTACTATCATAACATACTATCATAAGCTCATTTCGCTAAACCGTCTAAATGCTAGTAGGTCGAAATTCGCTTGAAGATAGGTTTCCTTGGTGACGAACTTGTTGTCATTTCATTCGACACTGACATTTACTGTGTACAAAATTCGTACAGTATAATAATTGTTTATTTCAATAAAACAGAGAAAATAAATACAGCAATAAAAAACAAAATAAAAATTTTGGAAAACCCACGACGCGACGACGGTTAAAAAGTAATAGAAAAAGATAAAATAATTTAAAATCCCCCGACTGAAATGATTTATGTAACGAGAGATAATTAACGTGAAAAGCTTTTTTAAAAGTTCACTTGATCTCGCACAGAGTCGGTCATATTATGAACAACATACTATTCGTTTTCATAGCACTTCCCTACGCTTACCTATTCGGTTCTCGAAGATGTAGATGTTGCAATAACATAGGTATTCAATTCCCTATGAACTTTATAATAAGAGCAAGAAAATCCGTCGAGGGCTGCCATCAATATTTTAAATTTCAATATAAAACTACAAAACGAATTCATTCAATGGCAGCCCCAGACGGATTTTCTTGCTCTTCTTATAAAGTTCATAGGGAGTTGAATACCTATGTTATTGCGACATCTACATCTTCGAGAACCGAATAGAAGCATAATTTAGGTACCATACGTTACATTACACAACACTTCGTTCCTCATTACCTATTTAAGAACATTATACCAATCAAATCCAAAGCGATAATTGAAAACGGCATTCAAATCGGACCAATGGTTTGCAAACAAATATTTACTGCAGCGCCCCCTGGTGAGTTGTTACCGTAACACCTATCTCAGAACATGCGTTAATCAAATCTAAAGCGATCTCTGAAAACAGCATTTAAATCGGACCAATGGTTTTGCAGATAAACGGTAACATTGGCTTTTACAAACAAATGTTTACTGCAGCGCCCTCTGGTGAGTTGTTACCTATCTAAGAACATGCACCAATCAAATCCAAAGCGATTACTGAAAACCGCATTAAAATCGGACCAGTGGTTCTGGAGATAAATGGTAACATTGGTTTGCACAAACACCCTCTCACCCCAAACGCATATACCGTCTCCGTTCCGTCGTGGGTAAAAATACAATTTCTTAAACTTATAGTATCTAGCTTATCACAAAGGGGTTTGAAAATTTTTGTATGGAGCCTGGCACACCTACTGTCCGCCATTTTGATTTTTTTTCGATTTTGCGTCGCACTATAAAACTTGTATATTTCGATTGCTAACATACAGATGAGCAAAAAATGTTATGTAACATATGGGTCTAAAACGTCACGTTTTAGAGATAATATGGAAAACAATTTTGCTAAATAATTTCAATTTTTCATATATTTAATCGTTGAAATACCTCTCAGAATGTATCAAATTAGCATGAATGTTTGTAGTATTATCTTGCACATTAGTTAAGAGTAAAAATAACTAGTTTCTACACCTACCTATCTGAAACCTGACAATGCCATATCAACCCGGCAACGCCGCCGCGCCGCACCGCGCTCCCAGCCGGCTAGACGCGTTAAAATGGATTGTGCTCATAGAGCGCAAAACGCCTCTGTGGCTATTCAGATTGTGTAGGTATCTATAACTAATTGTTATTGAATGCAGATATAGCTACTTTAGCAAAAAAATGTAGTACATACTTAACTACCTACTCTTAATGGAGTTCGGGAGTTTTAATTCCCAGTAAGTATTAATTATTGAGGATATGGCGCGAGGACTAGAATAGACAAGAAAAATAATTTATTTCTTTGGAATATTACAATATTCTCCTGAAACATGTCAGTAAAAATAATACACAACGACTTTTTCTCCAGTTCAGACCTGTGCACTCTTAGGGTAGTATTAAACTTATTGGTAGTAATGAAACTAGTAATGTAACATTCTGCGCACGTTGCGTATTTGGACGTGTAGTGCGCAGAATGTTACATTACAAGTTCCATTACAGCAATCTGTACGCACCATGAGTAAGTTTTTTTCCGTATTTCATCGTGAGCACGGTCCGTCGCCGCACACGTTCTTTTCAACCGACTTCCAAAAGGAAGAGGTTATCAAATCGATCAAATCGTGTGTATGTTTGTTACTTGATTAATTGGTCAATTATGAATCGATTTGTATGATTCTTGTTTCATTTCATAGATCACAATAAGTCAGAGGTGGTCTATTGAAGTTTAATGAAATCGACTCAGTACCTACTTAAAAAAAACATGTACGAAAGCGGAGGATATTTTCCTACGTAGGTGACATTTCACTTCAGCCAAAGTTTTGACAAGGATTTAAAAATGTTAGTGATGTTGGTTTTTTAATGCTCTGCATTTCATAATACCTATCTCCGCGACACTTCACAAAATTAATAGATCACACGGGATATAGAGTCCGAAGACCTCATTTGTGCTCTAATTTTTATCAGAGCTTTATCAGTATCATACATACCTATATTAAAACTCGCCTGAGTGACTGGTAGACAAAGTACAGCCATAACTACTAGGCGTAGAGAGCTGAAGCTTAAACATACATTCCTAGGGAGATGTTGGGGTGCACCAAGGCAAGTAACCCGAAATTCCGACGGGAACGGAAAACATATGACTTTTAATTTGTATGAAAAACTTATTCACTGAGTACACCAATGTGAAACTTTGACGACCGGCTGGTGGTAATACACACGATTTGATAACCTCTTCCTTTTGGAAGTCGGTTGAAAAGAACGTGTGCGGCGACGGACCGTGCTCGCGACGAAATACGGAAAAAATCTTACTCAGGATGCCCGTATTGAATGCTCAGTTCGGCGCAATACACGTCCAAATACAGCGAGCGCAGGCATCGGATGCTGGATATTACATTACTAGTTGCATTACTAGTAATTTGTACGCACTCTTATACAAATACCTACAAAATATCTTTATTTAAAAACAAAATAATTTTACACAGCCGGGCTGGAGACCACTGTTAAGTATAAAAATACCTGTATTAGTAGAATATTAACAGTATTATTTAACATACTAGTTTAACTATTTAATTTCATTCAATTAGTTAGGTAATTATTTAGTTTAGTGTGAGGTGTGGGAGTCTACTCTGGAGAAGAATTGGAGATAAAGAAACTCCAGAAACACTTTACAATCTACTTTATAACTTACATTATAATCACTTATATATAAGTCTCACATTTGGCAAAGAGCTGGGCGATTTTTTCACACCCATGGCTCCTTTTCATTTAAGAAGTCATCCACTTTATAGTTGCTTTTTTTACGTAAGTTCCTGTATGTCATGGGGAACCGTGTTGTAGAAGTGTATACTCAAGCCCATCTTCTTCTTTTCGTGTGGGCTATAAGTATTTAAAAACAGACTTAAATATTATAGGGCGTTGAAATGACGCGTCTTCATTTCATTTCATTTCATTTCATTTATTGCATGTTACATTACAGATATAGATGGAACATTTTAAGGTAGGTATACATGTAACGCCCTGCAAGGGCATAGCAATATTTGAGGGATTCAGATATTAAATAATAATAATTCTAATTCTTATTTCACTCTAAATACAATTTTTTTTTTTTTTTTTAATTTATGATAATAAAGTCTTAATTTTATTTAGGACCTTGACTTATTTCGTAGTATAACAAAATATTAGAGACAAACATTAATTTATAGAAGCCTATCTAAATGTGATTAACATTTAATCACATTTAGAATTCTTATAAGTACTTACTACCTCTATATTAACACTTAAATGAATGATATATAAAATGAATACAACATACAATATACACTTAGAAAAAAAAAAAAAAAAAAAAGAAAGTAACAATTCGCCATTATACAGTATCTTTCTTATCTTCAAAATACTCCTTTATGTCGTAGTAACATTTATTAATTAAGTGTGTTTTTAATGCTTTAATAAATTCTGTGGACATTACAATATTTTTTAAATGATTTGGTAGATGGTTATAAATTTTTATTGCCATAATATGAGGACTGGAGGTTACTAACTGTAGTTTGGAAGAGGGTATTTTAAGCTTATTGAGGTATCGGTCATTTCTCCGAACGGCAGTTATAGGAGAATAGAATTGTGGATGTTTCCTGACAAATTTGCACATTTCGAGGATATATAGCGATGTAAGAGTAAGGATTTTGAGGTTTGAAAAGTGTGGTCTACAAGATTCCTGTTGCTCAATATTTGTTATTATCCTAATGCACTTCTTTTGTAGTATGAACACTTTATCTACGTCACTTGAGTTTCCCCATATAATGATACCGTAGGATAGAATTGAATGAGTATAGGCGTAGTAGGCGGTAATTTACTCTTTAAGCTTTTATTTAGATTTTTTTTTTGCCTTATTAATAATGTATATTTTCTATCAAAATATTAACCGAGCATTAAGTAAAATATCAGATATATATCTTAATTTTTTAAATGATAATTTTGATATTATTTCCTTCACTGAGACCAACTTTAATTCTTCGATTTTTGATAACGAGATATTGGATAATAGGTACGATATATTTCGTAGGGACCGTGAAACTACCGCTATTGGTGAAAAATATAACAAAAGTGGTGGTGGTGGTGTTTTACTTGCAGTAAAAACCTCCTACTCGGCCGCGAGACAGTATTCATGGGAGAGTGAACTTGAGGAGATCTGGATTAGCATATTGCCTTCAAGCGCGATTAACTTAAAATTAAATATATGTGTTTGCTATCTACCTCCTTATTTGAATAAAGATGACTTGACTGGATTCTACGATAACCTTCAAAATATCATGTCACAGGCGGATGAAAACGAACAATTTATTGTCATTGGGGACTTCAATATTCCACATCTTTCCTGGGAATCATCTACCGGTAGCGGCCTGAATCCCCAATGCAACATAATTGATTTTAAGACCTCGCTACTACTGGACAACTTGAATCTGAATAACTTATCACAATTTAATCATATCGTTAACAGTAACGACAGAATACTAGATCTAGTTCTCAGTAATAACTTAGTTACAGTGTCCACTGGTAATTCATCCCTTAAACCTGACAAACATCACCCCCCACTCCTCATTGAAAATATTATCCTTCATCCGCAAAAATGCCTAAAACCTCGTCATACACATCGTCATAATTTCAATAGATGTAACTACGAACTGGTTAAGGAAAGGTTAAAGGAATTAGACTGGCCAAACATTTTATCTGCAAATGATGTAAACAAAATGGTTGACGTCTTTTATAGTTACGTGAACAACATTATAAATGATTGTGTTCCTTTGTCCAGGTCTATGTCCACGAATTTTCCAGTTTGGTTCAATGAATCTTTGCGCCGATGCTTAAACGAAAAGCATAAGTATCATAAACGTTTTAAGAAATATGGTAATCCGCGGGACTACGACACATTCTCCCTATTACGCACCAGGTGCAAAAAACTGTTACACCACTGTTACTCAGCGTACGTGAAGTCTACAGAAAACTCTCTCCCTGGTAACGTCAAAGCTTTTTGGTCCTTCGTGAACAACGCCAAACGCAATCGGTCTAGTATTCCTCAATCAATGTCTTGTGACGGAGAAAATGCAAGTGGCGGTAGAAATATTTGTGAACTCTTTTCAAAATACTTCGGATCGGTATTTGAAGATGACAGCCTCGTTTCTGCTCATTCAAGTAACAACACTCAAAACACCCGCACACTATCAGGGATTGTTCTCACTGAAAAGGAAGTATTAGCAAAACTTTTATTGTTAGATAGCAATAAGGGACCGGGCCCAGACGGTATTCCGTCCAAATTTTTAAAGGAATGCGCACACGAATTATGCCTGCCTCTTACAATTATCTTTAATGCTTCCCTTGAGAGCGGCGTATTTCCATCTATTTGGAAGATGGCTCACGTTGTACCAATTTTTAAAACTGGTAATCAGTCCAACTGCGAAAACTATCGGCCTATCAGCATTCTTTCAGCTATACCTAAACTTTTTGAAAGCGTGGTTTACGAGCACCTGTATTTCCACTTAAAACCTGTTATATCAACCAAACAACATGGCTTTGTCAGAAATAGGTCTACCACTAGTAACCTTCTCAATTTTAAAACATACCTGTGCAATGTTTTAGATAGGAAAGGACAAGTAGACGCTATATACACAGACTTCAAAAAAGCGTTCGATAAAGTCAATCACGTAGTTTTAAATCGAAAGTTGGAGTCTTGTGGAATTCACGGTAATCTGCTTCGTTGGCTAGAATCGTACGTCAAAAACAGAACTCAACTTGTCACAGTTAAGGGTTTTAAATCTGAGCCAATCTGCGTCAAATCTGGGGTCCCACAGGGTTCCCACTTGGGTCCCTTACTTTTCGTGTTATTTATAAATGACCTTATCGACCAAATTGAATCTCCATGCCTTCTATATGCGGACGACCTAAAAATATTCAGAAGCATAACTAACATAAATGATACTAACGCTTTACAAAGGGATCTCAACACAATCTCGAACTGGTGTAAAGAAAATCATATGCTTCTAAACGTCAAAAAGTGCTTGGTCATAACCTTCACACTTAAAAAATGTAAAATCGTAAAAGATTACTACCTAAACGATGTTCCTTTACAACGAACCAACACTATACGTGATCTCGGTGTCATCTTTGATGAAAAGTTAAGTTTTCGACAACATTATGACTCCATTGTTGGTAGGTCTCATAGGATGTTAGGTTTTATCTCTCGCCATAGTAGACCTTTTAGAAAAGCCTACACTTTAGTAACACTATTTAATACTCTAGTAAGAAGTCTACTGGAGTATGCCTCAATAATATGGAACCCGTTTTACGCTGTACATTCGAATCGAGTGGAGTCTGTACAATCCAAGTTTACTCGTTTGTTGAGTTATCGCTGTGGTGGTCGAAGGCGCACTTATCAAGACAGACTAAATACGTACAAAATTATGTCGCTAAGCAACCGTCGCGAACTTCTTGATCTTGCAACCCTTCACAAAATTACACATTCTGTAGTAGATAGCCCAGAGTTGTTAGAAACGCTAAATTTCAATACCAAAATTAGCAATCGGCGACCTAAACCATTTCTTGTCCCACTTTGCACCAACAACGTTTCCTATCATCAGCCTATATTCCGCATATGCCGCCTTTACGAGGTCTATAGCAAACAGTGCAACACTTTGGATATCTTTAACAACCGCTTTAGACATTTTAAAAAACTCTTACGCGATCTCCTCATGGGCACATGTCATGCACCAACGTAAATTCATGTAAGTTAATTCAATTTTAAATTTAAATGGTCTCTTTTATTTTATTATATTATATGTACATATAACCTTCCTGTTTTAATTTATTTATTTTACAAATATTTTTCCAACTACTCTAATTGTTTTACTTGTACCAACTGTTTTATTTCATGTAATCTTAATTGATTAATTAATTAACTAACACTATCTTTAAGCTGTATATCACTAACATCTTTGTTCCATAACTGCTTGTGCTGCTGTGTAAGCACGTCTAGGATTGCAATCTTGCTCAAACTCTTAATTTGTTTTCTTCTTTCTTTTATTCGATTGTAATCTGTGTGTTTGCCATATTAAATAAATAAATAAAGAGCCAGTTCCTTCCTAAAAAAAAAAAAAAAAAAAAAAAAAAGAGCAGTTTTTAGGTCCGTTACTATTTTAAGTTGTTGGAGAGCGTAGATAAAGGAAGATATTTTTTTTACCACTTTCTGTATATGGTGTTTCCAGGTCAAATGTGTGTCTAGTTCTATTCCTAATAACGTGGCGGAGTTAACTGTTTCAAGTTTGTTTTGGTGATATTTGTACATGATTTCTAATCCTGCTTTTTGGTAAGGTTTAAATTGAATAATTTTGGTTTTGCAAAGATTAAGTTCCAGGTTATTAATTTTCAGCCAGTTCGTTACTTTATCTAATGTTAAATTTAATTTTGTGTTTAAGTCTATATTATTTGAACAAGAGATTAATATGGAAATATCATCGGCAAATAGGACACAAGGGTCGTCTAATATACTTGGAAGATTATTTATATAAACTAGAAATAGAATACACCCTAAAACACTACCCTGGGGGATAGAACCATTGACATGCACTGCGTCAGATCGAGCTTGAGTAATTAGGCCACTCTCGAAGTTGGTATTTTCAATTTCAACATACTGAAGTCTATTATAGAGATATGATTTAAACCATTTATGGGATATTCCCCTTATTCCAGTATCATATAACTTATCCAAAAGATTTTTAAAATTTACTCTGTCATAGGCTTTACTCATATCGAGGAGTAGTCCTATTGCGGATTTCTTACTTTCTATTACGTCTAAGATGTGTTTTACGTATTTATAAATAGCCAAAATTGTACAGTGATTTTTCCTAAAGCCGTTTTGATTTTCATTTAAAATTGTATATTTTTCATAAAAGGAATACAGTCTTTTCACCATAGCGGTTTCAAAAATTTTTGCCGATGTTGGAAGTTGAGCTATAGGCCGGAAGTTGTTCATATCAGTGGTTAATCCTTTTTTATGAATAGGTTTAATTATGGATATTTTCAGCACGTCAGGAAAGATACCTTCAGAGAAAGATTGGTTAATTAGTATGGTGTATGGGAATATAAGCAAATCAGCGCATTTTTTTATCAAAATTGGAGGCATTTCATCGATCCCGAAAGATGTCTTATTTTTTAGGGCTTTTATAATTGTTCGAACTTCATTTGGTTCTACCGGACTCAAGAATAAGGTATTTTCGTTAATTTTAGCATTGCCTAAGGGAGAAGTTGCCGTTAAATTTAAATTAGCTGGATTTGTTTGAGCTTGGGAGTTTCCAATAGATGCAAAGAATGAGTTAAACAAATTCGCCACAATTTTTGGGTTACATATAGTACTTGCCGACTGCTTGAGATGTATATTTTTTCTTATTCGTATATTTTTGTTGGTTTCATTTCTTATTATTCGCCAAATAGATTTAGTTTTATTTTGTGAATTTTCAAATGTATTTTTGTTATTAATTTTTTTTGATATATTTATAGCTTTTTTAAGTACTCTACAATACATTTTATAGTGATTTTTTAAATTTATGTTTTTGGTTTTAGATATGAGTATCTTTAAGAATCTTTTGATTCGGCACGATATTTTTAGTCCTCGTGTCAAATATATATTTTTAATCGATTATTTATTTTTATTAATTTTACCGGAATATGTTTATTTAATGCTTTTTGTAATGTATCATGAAATACATTATAATTTTTATTTACATCCTCAGTAAAAATAAGTATGTCATGCCAATTTATATTTGAAATTTCATTTTTAAAATTCATTATATTACAATCACTGTAAACACGTTTATGTACTAAAAAGTGTTTTAGAGTTTGTGTGTTAGACGGTACTGATATTGATAAGCCGCGGTGGTCAGAAAGACCATGCTCATGAACAGTTATTTTCGAACTTTTCAGTCTGAAATTTATGAACAGTAGATCAAGGCAAGTCGAGCTAGTTGGCGTAATCCTAGTAGGTTCCTTAATTTTTTGCTGGAAATTATAAGATAATAATACATTGGAAAGCCTCATTTTTCCATTTGTATTAATCATGAAATTTACATTAAAATCTCCACCTAAAACTATATTCTTAGAACGATCTTTTTTTGAAATATGTTTCATTAGTTTCTCTAGACATGAATAGAATACTTCAATTTGCCTACTGCTATTTGGCCAATAAATATTTATAATTAACAAGTTCATCTTAGGTATTTCAATTGCACATACTTCAAAAATCATTTCCAAAGAAAATGAGGAGATGTCAATTCGGTCTCTGTATTCAAGTGATTTTTTAATCAATATACACACACCGCCGCCCTCGTGTTCTTCCCGGCAGAAGAACGAGGTAGCGGTATAGCCTTCAATTTTTAACAATTCTAATTTTTGTTTATTCAACCAAGTCTCCGATAAGCATATCACATGGAAATCAGACTTTTCCTCCAACAGTGAATCTAATAGATGAGTTTTATTACTGATACTTTGGATATTTTGAAACATAATATTAAAGTTAAAACTAGAGTTAAAATTAGTTTCGAAAAGTAGAGTTCCTGACCGTAGTGTTGCCTGATCCCGTGCTGTTGTTGGCTGCAGGTTGAGTGGATGAAGAGGAGCTACGGGGGTTGGAAGGTCTTTTGGGAACCACGTTTTCTTCAATATTACATAGGTCTGAGATTTCTTGTCCGTTTATTATCAATTTGTTGTTTCTTATGATTGCGTGATATCCCCGTTGTCGTGCAGCGCGTAGAGCATAGTTGAGCTTCTTTCTTTCTTGTAGAGCTTGTGGACTAAGGTAATCAGTGGCGTTTAGACCGACTGCTTTAAGGTATGCAGCGTTTTCCAAGATATATCTTTTCATTCTTTTACTTAAAAGCTCAATTTTCAGTGGTCTATTATTATTTCTTTTCCCTATAAAACTTACTTCTTCTATATAATCTGTTAGATCTAAGTCAAGGAGGTCTATAAATATATTTTTAATTCTGTTAATTATTTCAATTTCACTTTCCCAGTAATTTTCTTCAAATCCATGTAAGACTAGTACTCTATCATTCGTGAGATTATTTTGTCGTTGAGGTGTATTGTTTTGCAGGGATCGGATTTCATTTTGTAATTTTTCATTTTCGGCTAGAAGGTGACTACATTTCTGTTCTAATTGATCTATTTTTAAATTTATTTTGGATAAGTCCTGATTTAGTTTAGTTTGTTCTACTGCAATTTTTTCTACATTTTGATTAAAATCTGATTTTATTTTAGACAGGACATTTTCTATCTCAATTCTAAAGGAGTTTTTCATTTCTGATAGAATTGATTTATTATTTTCTTGAATTATGGTGGTGAATTTACTAAGGGAGATTTGCTCATCGATTTCAGAGGTGCAGATATTTATATTTGGTGTATTTCCTTGGACCGAGAGAATAGAGTCGTCATCGCTAATTGTGGAGTTGTCTTCAGTAAAGCGCGGTTTTTTTTTTCTTTGTGTAATATTCACATTTTGATGTTTTGTTAGGCTATTTAGATTATTATCAGCGTGGGCTCGAATGGGAGTATTTTTATTATCTAGTTTTGGTTCTTTAGATCGACAAAGTTGACATTTCCATGATTGTCTATGATCCTTAGTCATAGTATTATAAAATCTTGCTTCTGAAACGTTTGCACATTCAAGATCATAATACTGGTGGCAAATACAGCATTTCAAAAATGTACTATCAAGTATTTCTTTTCGGCAGCCTGAGCACATTCCTGCCATCTTACGGGTAAGTGCCGAAACTTTTGTACTAAAGTTCAACAAAACCAATATCACCAATTGTTGGTTTATTTTCAAACGGTACCAGCTTCTATCGGTAGATGGCGCTTTAATTAAGAGTTAGGCGAGGCACAAAGATGTTCACGTTTAAAACACTAGATGGCACCACTAACCGCACGAACAGAGTTATAGGTGGCTCAAGGTTCAAAGTCCGTGACAGAATTCTTAACACTTATCAATAACTGTTATGTAGCTTTAAAAAACTGTTTACTGATCACTGTCACTTTTCACTAGATTGACAAGATGTTGGTTAAATATGGGTTTCTTGTTGATTAGTTTTTCACAATGTTTTATTTTTTCGCTGTTATTCTTAAATACACTATTCGTTATTTCACATAAGATTTTATTCTTTATTTTGTCACTATTTTTAACACCAACGATATCACTAATAATTTATTAACTGATTATCACTTTTAACTTGTTATTTAGTAAAAATATTATTGTTTACTATTTTTGCTTGAATTAATTACACGGAGACAATGTTTTTTCGTACAGCGTACCCTCATGTTCCATTATTTTTTGCGTCTTTCTCTATCCCGCATTTCCGAATAGGTACAAGCAAATGTAAAAGAATTCTAAAAAAAGAAAACTCTTAATCATATCATTACACGTTGTAACTCTTTAGTAATCTGTGTCATTAGGTACTTCTTGTAAGTTACTAGAATAATATAGTTAGATACGTACCTACAGCGCCGGCTTTGCCAAGTTTTAGATAGGTAGGAGTAAAAACAAGTTATTTTTACTCTTAACTAATGTGCAAGATAATACTACAAACATTCATGCTAATTTGATACATTCTGAGAGGTATTTCAACGATTAAATATATGAAAAATTGGAATTATTTAGCAAAATTGTTTTCCATATTATCTCTAAAACGTGACGTTTTAGACCCATATGTTATATAACATTTTTTGCTCGTCTGTATGTCAGCAATCGAAATATACAAGTTTTATAGTGCGACGCGAAATCAAAAAAAAATCAAAATGGCGGACAGAAGGTGCACCAAAAATTTTCAAACCCCTTTAGATTATTGTTTTCACCACTCCCTAATAAAGGGCAGAGCCCTGTAGTTTTAGGATGAGTAGTAATCATGCTCAACCCATATTAAATTTTACAAACCAAATTTAATAAATTCGTTTTTAAGTGCTTTCATCATCATCATCATCACAACTCCGTGTAATGGGCCCACTGCAGGGCATGAGTCTCTCCTCTGGGTGAAGAGGAGGTTTAGGCCATAATCCACCAAGCTGGCCCAGTGCTAGGTGGTGGATGTCAGAATTTTCAGGGTGCCGATATGGCTTCTGACAAACCCTAACGACTACTGTATACAAGTATACAGCACCCGGGACCGACAGCTTAACGTGCCCTCCGAAGCACGGAAGTCGCCGTGAGAAACGAATGGTCGGCGGTCACCCATCCAAGTACCGACCGCGCCGAACGTTGCTTAACCTGTGATATCGTAAGATACACACAGTAACCACGGCGCCACGACGACTTCAGTTTAAGTGCTTTGGATACAAACAATTGTTATTGAAATTAACACATGTTACGAAAGACAGATAAAAAGAAAACAAAACCAAGAGTTAAAAATGTGTGTGAGTGTTTGTGTGTGAGAGAGAGAGATAGAGAGAGTGTGTGTGTGTAAATGAGTGTGTGTGTGTGTACGTCAATTACTCTAGAGGGTAAGTATTGCTTCTATTTCTAAATGTCCTAAGTGCATTATACGCGATAGACCTTACAAGTTTGACAGTTTCAAACGAATTATCAGCGAAATGGTTCATGAGTCATTTAGTTCCATAGTACATACATACAGGGTCCGGCTAAAATAATGTAAAGGCTCTTTCTATAAAGACTTCCAATAGTTGAAAGCTGCTATCTTGTTGAAGCTACATCTTCCGAATTATAGTTGATTTGTTTTCAAATGATTAAAACTATGAAAATATGTAATTGTGGGGGATAGCTCCAGAGGACTGTATAGTCTATGAATTAATTACAATTGTAGTCTATGAATATGTAATCTGGAATCGATGCGAGGGGCAAAAAATTAAAATGCGAATTCACCACTAAAACGGTCGTGAAAGTCTAGCCGCGCGGCACTATAACACTCGCGAATACGCCACAAGCACACTCTGTTTCCCGCGCTCTTCTATAAACTGTATTTCGCCTTCAGTCTTCTGTATTCTGTCTTCTATAACTTCAGGCTTCTATAAGAGTCTTCGGGCTTGAGAGATTCACTGTACCTTTCACTGTTGCTTGAGGCTTCTTTCTTCGGAGGCTTCTTTCTTCCGGAGATCTTCTCTCTTCGGGATCTTTTCGGCGATTCCGTCGCTAGCGGAGTGTGGCGCATTCTTAAGTGATTTTGTGCAGGCGCGCAAGGATACCGCACAAGAGAGAGTAATGCAAGCGTGCGAGCGGGACACACATATGTCTGTCTCGCTCGAATCTAATTCGAACTTTCTAGACTTTTCTTATCAGATTCTTACTAGATTTAACTATTCTTAATACATTTTACTATTTTCTAATTGGAAAACTATTTACAAATTCTATTATCTATTTAGATCTCTCTCTCTGTGTGCGGGAATGATAAGACTTTCAAAACCATCTCTTTATTTCCAAATCAACCCTAATACAAATCAAGCTATTTTCAGGCTATAATCACATAAGTTTCATTATCATAGCGGCTATTAATTAATCAAATTACAGCGATACGAACGATTAAGCAAACACTTTTAAGCTATAAACTGTTACAAAACACTGTTACAAAGCACTATTTCTTATAACTAACACTTGTACGTGACACTATTCACTATAAACATTGAATTTAAACGTTCTTAGCTCTTTAAGAGAGTCTTATAAAACACTATAATACACTATCTATATACACTGTTTAAGTTTATATAACTGTCTTTTGCGATTACTGTCACTGTCCTGCACAGTAATATTATTTTCAACACACTTGCTCGTAAAGTGAGCGTTATTCTATTGAATTTAGAACTATAAACTGGGCTATAAGTCACGCGTGCATAATATATTATACCCTAGTGCATAATATAATGAATCCTACAAAGTTGAATTGTACCTTTGTGCAAATTACATGCGAGTAAACAGAGCATATTTTATTGGTCCGGGTTATACATTAAATATTTTCAGAAACAACAATGAGGTTTTATACCACTTCAAATCCATATACATTTTTAAATGTTTGCGCCTTATATTAGTAAAACAAATTTGTATATCAAACAAATTATTCACAATTTACAATAATTTGTTATAAAATATTAAAATATTTGCATTTACCACACCAAATTAAACATTTTCACTTAAAATAGGCTGTATATGCTATACAGACATTGACACATTTGGCGGGAAAAAAAACCTACGCGCATGCGCGAGGTTCGGCGCCATTTTTTAATCACAATTCACAGCTTTGTTATCAAATGTGTTTGTTATTTTATGACCACGTATGTCTGTCTTTTACTCACAAGTGTGTTGAAAAACGTCGTATGTAACTCGTGAGCGTACTATTAAATTCTAAAAATATAAATTAAAGTATGAATCAGCTATAATTGATATTATTAACTGTAAATAAATTAAGTAATGATTTCTTATCTTTGCGTTCTACATTGTATGCAACGTTCTTCAACGTTTAAAATGTTCTTGATGTATATTGTACGCCTTCAGTGACACGCGTCTATTGAATTAATGTTAAAGAGATTTTACAAGGATGATAATTTATAAACTCGTCATATTCAGATTGATGATATCCTAGAAATTATGCACTTTTGAACCACATATTCTTTGGCAAAAAGTATGGTTTTTTAGTAAAGAACAAAACCTTAAAGTTATGGGAAGTCAACAGGAGCACCTTGTATAAAACTATTCCGTTACTGATTGAGTGACTGGCAGATAACGCACAGCATTAACCATTTAGCGTAGAGAGCTGAAATTTATAACATACTATTATTTCGGCTTCGGGTTGCATCATGGAAGGAAATCCAGAAATTCCCACGGAAATAGGAAATATTGAACCTTTTTTGATTGTATGAAAAATCTTACTCCTTAATTCCACGGCTGTGGTACTTAGTATAAATGTATTTCAATAATAATATAACAAACTAGCCACCGCGCGCGGTATTACCCGCGTAACTTTTGATCCCGTGGGAATTTTGGGATAAAATATAGCCTGTAACCTTCCTCAAGAGTTGGGCTATCAAATGCAAAAAGAATTTTTCAAATCCCACTTGTAGTTTCTGAGATTAACGCGTTCAAACAAACAAACAAAAAAACAAACTCTTCAGCTTTATATATTAGTATAGATAGATAATAAAATCCCTAGACAATATCACCTATACATAGGATACCATGTAGCGAACTAGGAAGGAACCTAAAAAATAAATACATATAGATAAACACCCAGACACGGAACATTTCTTTTCTTGTTCCGTGCGGGAATCGAACCCGCAACCATTGAAAATCCTGTCTGCCTCAGACGCCAGGTTGAGGCAGACAGGATTTTCAATGAGTTTCTCGAAGGAGTCTCTGAAATTTTCACAAGAAGGGTAGCTTAGCGCGAAAAGGTCGTTTTTAAATAATTTACTACATTGGTTGAAAAGTTCGCGGCCTGGCCATTAAAAAAAAAACTTTTGTAATTTTTTCTGCCGTCATTTTGAACTGTCATTATTCAATTGTCAGACCGCGAATTTTCTATTTGATATCTTGTTTAAATTAAATTTTACGAACAATATAAATACGTGTGTAGAACAAATTTTCACTAATGGAGAAATTTGAACAACGTGCTGTGATTAAATATTTGTTTAAAAAAGATTAACACCAAAGGAGATCCATGATGACATGCAAACAACATTAGGGGAATCTGCCCCGTCTTATACCACTGTGAAAAAATGGGTTGCAGAATTTAAACGTGGACGAGAGAACATCGAAGATGACCCTCGCTCCGGCAGGCCAATGACGTCTACGACCGAAGAAAACATCAATAAAGTGTGTGATCTCATATTGAAAGACCGTAGATTGACTATCAGAGAAATTGCAGACACTATAGGCATCTCATATGAACGAACGCAAAACATCATTGTCCATGAACTCGGCTTTTCTAAGGTTTCGGCTAGGTGGGTCCCCAGATTGCTTTCAGTAGAGCAAAAGCGAATTCGACTCACGATTTCTCGCGACTGTTTGGAGATGTTCGAGGCTGATCCACAAGGTTTTCTTGACAGATTTGTGACAATGGATGAAACCTGGGTTCACCACTATACCCCAGAATCAAAACAACAATCCAAACAATGGAAAAAATCAGGTGAACCAACTCCGAAAAAAGCAAAGGCAATTCTGTCGGCTGGCAAGGTGATGGCATCGGTTTTTTGGGATGCTAAGGGTGTCATTATGGTGGACTGCCTTCCAAAAGGCGAAACAATAAACTCTGCGTACTATAGCACCCTTCTGCGCCGTTTACGTGAAGAAATTAAACAGAAACGCCCAGGATTACTGAGAAAGAAAGTGTTGTTTCACCAGGACAACGCCCGAGTCCACACGTCTGTCGAGTCTATGGCTCAAATTCGTGATTGTGGTTTCGAATTGTTGCCACATCCAGCTTATTCTCCTGATTTGGCACCTTCGGACTTTCATCTGTTTCCAAACCTGAAAAAACACCTCGGTGGGCAGAAATTTTTAACGAATGAAGAGGTCGAAGCCGCTGTTAACCTGTATTTTGAAGACCTTGAGGAATCTTTTTTTAAAACAGGTATGGAAGCTCTGGAAAGCAGATGGAAGAAGTGCATAGAGCTAAATGGAGATTACGTCGAAAAATAAAAATATTTTTGTATGTACTTTATTCTGTTTTCTTGACTAGGCCGCGAACTTTTCAATCCACCCTCGTACTTTTTAGCTTGACTCACCAATTCTTCACAAGAAATGTGCTCCCAAGCCGAACTGTAGTCCCGGAGCAGTAGCGTCCCCTCGCTGGGATTTAATCGGGAAGCAATAGTTCAGTTCTAAGCGGGCGGCGCCGCCCACGCGAGCGACTAACCCGGCTCCCACCGACGCCCGCAAGCTCTTGCCAAGCCCTGACAGCGACTTTTCTTCATCTGCACAAAAATATATCGAAAAAACAAGTTTAGGTTATAAATATTATGAAAAGCTATTTTTGTTATATTTAGTACAGCTGCTAGATAATAGATGGCAGCATAGCGCAAATTACCTCGCGCATGTAAATTGCTTAAATGACTTTGGTAAATACTAAATACGTAGAGTAAAAATTTATAAACTAATGTTAGTTTTAGAAGAAAATCGGGATATTATATCGATTTCACTCGCTTTACTGTTTTTTATTTACATGTTTTTTTATTCACAATTGTTTTTCTATTTATTTGTGAAGCCTTAATTGAAATTTGTTCGCTTAGTGTAAGTCTATTTCTAACATTCACATAAAGTATTAGTAAGTTGTAGTCTAAATTTCGCTGGACCGAAACCGATGGCGGCAGATCATCCACTCCAAATGCAGCCCTGATGCTGACCACGATCCTCAGACATGAGGGACCGACCCAAAGAAGAGTCTAAATTAATTTTGTTAAAGATTACCGGCTGGTGTAGTGGTAACATACATTGCCTTCTATACCAGAGGTCCTGGGTTCGAATCCCGGCGGCGGAATATTAGTCGTCAAGTCATGGATTTATGTTTATTTGAGTTTACTCTAATAAAAAAATTATATTTTCAACACACTTGCTCGTAAAGTGAGCGTTATTCTATTGAATTTAGAACTATAAACTGGGCTGTAAGTCACGCGTGCATAATATATTATACCCTAGTGCATAATATAATTAATCCTACAAAGTTGAATTGTACCTTTGTGCAAATAACATGCGAGTAAACAGAGCATATTTTATTGGTCCGGGTTATACATTAAATATTTTCAGAAACAACGAAGAGATTTTTTATACCACTTCAAATCCATATAAATTTTTAAATGTTTGCGCCTTATATTAGTAAAACAAATTTGTATATCAAACAAATTATTCACAATTTACAATAATTTGTTTTAAAATATTAAAATATTTGCATTTACCACTCCAAATTAAACATTTTCACTTAAAATAGGCTGTATATGCTAAACAGACATTGACACATTTGGCGGAAAAAAAAACCTACGCGCATGCGCGAGGTTCAGCGCCATTTTTCAATCACAATTCACAGCTTTGTTATCAAATGTGTTTGTTATTTTATGGCCACGTATGTCTGTCTTTTACTCACAAGTGTGTTGAAAAACGTCGTATGTAACTCGTGAGTGTTGCTAATTAGCAACTTAGCTCACTTGTTACATCTATACATATAATAAAATGGTAGGAAAGTCAAAACTGTACATTGAATATTTTTTTAAAAGAATACTTAGGGTATGATCTACAATCGAAACAGAAACAAAAAATATAGTTTTTAGAATTTTTGTCTGTTTGTCTGTTTGTCTTTCCGGGATAAACTCAAAAAGTACTGCATGGATTTACTTCAAATTTGGCATGAAGATAGTTAAGAAGTCGGGTCAACATATAGGCTACATATTATCACGCTAGCAGTGTTATAATCGTAGGTGCGTTTGGTGCTGCATAGCGTTCACGCAGACGACGTCGCGGGCAGCAGCTAGTAATATACTATTATTCAATATGTATGTTTATACAGGGTCCGCATATAACAGTCAATTATATGGCGATCCTATATACTTCTTAAGTATATCAGTTATGTAGTATCCATAACGCAAGTTCTTTAAGAAACTTAATTTGGGCTAGATAATGTTGTGTGAGTGTCAGAAATATTTATTAAAAGATTTTGTTCCATCGGATAACGGATAGTAAACAGAAATAAACAAAGTGGATTTTTTGCCACCTGGAAGAAAAGTACTGTGAATAGTAGAGGTAGCAATATTTTCCGCAGAAAAATTCCTTTTTTTCTGAAAAGAAATAAAAACGCATTCAGTTTTTCAAAAATTCGATCGCTTTACCTGAGAATCGAAACAACTCAAATCTTTAAAAATGACGCCCTGTAATTTTATTGCATCGATCGTTAGGGTCAATCACAAGAATGAAATCTCTGTAACTTACGAAGTTGATTTAATGAAAAGTAAACCATGAAATTTTCATTTTCAGATTTTAGTCGGTTTCCTGGATGAAGCAAGCGAATTTTCGAAAGATCTTTGCTTGCTATTTTATTTCTTTTCCAAAATAAAGGAATGTTTTTTTGGAGTAAAATTTGCTATCTCTTAATATTGTCTTAAGTTTTCACGATTCATAATTTAAATAAAACTACTTTTTAACCGGATTAATCGCGTATAATTTATATTTTACATTTTAACTCGACGTTTCGGTGTCTTTGCAGACCCCGTGGTCACGAGAGAGTCGCTTAAAAAGTAGTTTTATTTGCTATCTCTGTTATTAAAGGTACTTTCCATGGAGGGAAACCACCACCTAGCATATTTAAACATTCTATGAAGAGCCAGTTCTTTCCTAGGCTTGTGTGCTTTCTGCTATGTAATGAAACGCAAGATGGATGCTAACTGACTTTATTCGATTCTACCTACAGTACAGAGTAAAAGTTATCACTATTATTTAGTTACTACCCTGCACATCCCCCCAACAATTCTTGTTTTTACATTTACTTAAACTATTACAAATTATTTAATATAATATTATTTTTAGTCCGTCTATGGGCTCTTCTGGTTCGGTCTGAGGCACCCGGTGACAGAGAAGGCCGCGGCTCCGTCGCGCCTTCTACCGCGTCTTCAAACTCGTCATCCGTATTTGTCACAATCACATCCGGTTCATTTAGAGCCGCGTCCTCAACTCCACCGGTTCCCCCTGGTACATTGTCTGGGTGCACCTCATGCCCGTCAGACCCCTTGGTACTCTCGGTCAGTGGCTGCGTACTCGCACGTGATAAAGAGTAACGGTTTTTAGTGCTAAGTGGCCATTACGTCCCTTCCTTTATATTTACTTTGCAGGAAACTGGGCCAGTAATTTTCGAAATGTAGCCTTTTGCCCACTTATTTCCCGATTTTGAGTAGTCTCGTGCGAGTACGGAGTCGCCAGGCGCATAGCACGGCCGGCGGCTGAGGGTGGGGGCGCCGGCTGCCTGCCGGTCCTGCTTGTCGCGCACTACGGCCGCGCTGTCCGGGCGCAGACAGCGCGGCCGTAGTGCGCGACAAGCAGGACCGGTGAGACACCGGTCGTAGCATGCTCGCAGTTTTGGTATTGAAATAAGAATGTATACAAAGCGCCCAAAATAGCGACCTTTTCAAAAATCGCACGTTTCAAAGCTTTTTTTACCGTCTTGACTGCATTCTCCGCCTCACCGTTGCCTTGGGGTCTGTACGGGGCCGACGTGGAGTGCCTTATGTTATTTTTTATACAATAGTTTTTAAATTCTTCCGAAAAGAATGGCGGGCCGTTATCTGTAACCACTTGCGATGGAATTCCGAAACGAGCAAAAATAGACCGTAAAGACAAGATAGTCGCACTCGCTGAAGTACCTGCTGTCATAACGACTGTCTCGATCCACTTCGAGTGTGCATCGATTACAATTAAAAATCTTTTTCCCGCGCAATCGAAAAAGTCCGCATGTATTCTGTGCCAAGGATGTAGCGGGTACTCCCACGGGTGCAGCGGCGCGCGTGCCGGCGCGTCGCGCACCGAGCCGCACGCGGCGCACGCGCGACACTGCTCTTCTATGTCTTTATCTATATTAGGCCAGTAAACAAAATTCCGAGCTACGTTTTTCATTTTATTCATGCCCAAGTGGCCGGGTACACCTATTATAGTAGAACTTTTTAAGTAATAATTTTTTATTGCATAACAACTAATAGCATAAACCTCTTTTCGCAGAATATCGTTGGGCATTAACTCATTTAGCATACATTGAAACCCATAATTCTGTAAGTCAGAATTATCTGTACGCATAATTTTGGTATCCATAATAATCACAATGTATAATCATCACATCGCAGAAAGTTCAAAACCAGATTCATCTTATGGCATATATTTCTTATCCATAACAATTTAAAAGTAGAACCATCATTTCGCATAATGCTTACAGCAAGAATCATCTTTTATACTTTTAGCCGGCTAAAACTAGGTGCAGCCGGCCACATGTGGTTAAACCTAGGTGTATCCATTTCGGGGTTGTGGTGGCCGATCACCTCGCTGCGCTCGGATGATCGTCGCCTCGCTACGCTCGGCTTTTTATATACACTCTTGAGTCGATGGTAACTATGGCAAAGCCAGGTTAAGGGGTCGTGGTTAAGGGGGTTGTGATTAGGCTAGACTACTAATCGTCTTCAAAATATTATAAATAATCAGTCGGATTACACAGAATGTGGGTACCTTAAAGCAATAGGAGCTAATATAAGATTAGTATAATTTTATTTTCTGATTAATTTAATTGTTTTTTTTTTTAGTAATTGTAATAAATAAAAGTTGATTTAATGATAATTATTTGGTTTTTATATCCTTGCCCATGAGAGCATGTTCGTTTCTGGGTCACAAAACTAACCTAACCTAACCTACGCATTTTTAAAGAAGAAAGTAACCCAATCTATATTATTCTAATTGAAATTCTATGATCTTCATAGTATGCCTAGTCAAAGTATGCCAAATAATCTGTACTCTAAATGAACGTTATGCTAAATGATATTATACAAAATTTTAACTATGCCAAAGGTAAATATGCCAATAAAAATTCTACTATCTTAAATGTATGCCATTCTAAATTCGGTCATAAGCACATTATGCCTAAAAATATTTATGTCAAATATTTTTTATGCCTAATTAATGATCGACTAAAGAAGTTTCTGCGAAGTCAGTTATCCCAAATAGGTTTCGGAGTATCAAGTTTCTACCAAATAGACCGCACCCCAAGTGGCCACTATGAATTTCTTTTAAAACGTCCGATCTTAACTTAACCGGAATTACTACCCTGTATTTATAAATTATACATCCGCGGTCGGTAAATAAACCTTCTTTACGAGCGAAAAATACTTTTTCTTCATCGCCTGTGGGAGATGCCGGCCAACCAAACATAATATAGCCAAATACTTTACATAGAAGCGAGTCTCTATGGGTCTCTTTTGCCACGTCCTTAAAATTAATAGGTAAAGTTTCTTCTACATAGTGCAAGTAATCTATGTGAGCAGTGAGCGGCCGCTCGTGTGTCAGAGGCAAGCGTGACAGGGAGTCCGCTGGCCCGTTATCGGCCGATCTAACAAATTCAATAGTAAAGTCATAGCTGGCCAACCGCGCTGCCCATCGCTGCAGCCTACTAGCCGCCCTGAGGGATACCCTTTTTGTCACTTAAAATGTACGTGAGGGGCTTATGGTCGGTCCGCAACACGAATCGCCTACCAAATAGGTACTGGTGATGTTTAAGAACGCCATAGTAAATAGCTAAGGCTTCTTTGTCCAGCTGACTATAATTACGCTCCGCTTGGTTGAGCGTGCGTGATGCGCAGCTGACTGGGCGCTCGCTGCCGTCGTCGTAGCGGTGCGCCAGGATCGCGCCTACGCCGTCAGCACTACTGTCCACTGACAGCACGAGGGGCCGCCCCTCTTCATGGTGGGCCAATACTTTATCACTTAGTAAGGTCCTTTTCGCACTTTCAAACGCCTTAGCACAATGCGAATCCCATTTCCATTGGATGTCTTTTCTTAAAAGGTTGTGTAGTGGATGTAATAACGAACTTAAGTTAGGAATGAATTTACCATAGTAGTTAATTAAACCGAGAAAACTTTGTAACTGTGTGACATCCGTAGGTATAGGTATTTTGGCAATCGCATCGAGTTTAGCCGGATCTGGATGTAAACCGTTCTTATTAATGATAAAACCCAAATAATTAACAGTCTTTTGTAAAAAGGTACATTTCTCTAATTTTACGGTTAGACCCATGAGACGTAATCTTTCGAATACAGCCCGCAAATTGCGCATGTGTGTGTATTTATCTTTACCCGTGACACAGATATCGTCGAGAAATACTACCGTGCCGGGGATGCCGCGTAACGTTTCTGCCATCAATTTTTGAAATTGTTCTGGAACACAAGATAACCCATACGGCGTCCGACGATATGCGAATGTACCTACATGGGTGGTGATCGTCGTGAGCTTTTGTGAATCCGGTTCCAGTAAAACCTGTTCGTATGCGTGTCTAAGGTCGATTTTAGTGAATAATTCTCCCTTGCTTAAACCTGCAAACAGCTCTTCGATACGTGGAAGGGGATAATAGTCACGTTTCAACTTGGGGTTAATTGTAATTTTATAGTCCCCACATATTCTAAGTTCCCCGTTACTTTTGACTACGGGTACAATCGGTGTCCCGAAATCTAAGTGGTCCACTCTGTATATAGAACCATCTCGCTGCAACCGCTCGAGTTCCCGCTCGAGGCGCGCGCGCAACGCGAGCGGCACGGGCCGCGTGCGGTAGTACACGCCGTCGCAATCTGCGAGCTGCAGTCGCAGGGTCTTCTACAAGTACCTAACTTGTCCGTAAATACCTCCGGAAATTTCTTACGTAGCTGGCTAACTAATTTATCCTCTACGATTAATTTTTTAATATTTATTTGGGTTATTTTTAACGCATCTAACCAGTCACGGCCTAGTAAAGGTCTGCCTCCATCTTTAATTACGTATAAGAAAACATTACTAGCCAAAATATTCTTAAATTTAATGTTAACTAAATTGTATCCAAGAGGTTCGATTTTCGAGCCCGAATAGCTACGTAAAATCAAATTGTCTGTATGTACTATCCGATCTTTAAACAATAACTTATAACAATCGTGATTTATAGCCGATATCCGGCTCCCAGTATCAATTTCAAATTCTAAGATTTCGGACTCCACTTGAATGTTGATAAAGTAAGGTCTGTTACCTTGACTCGCCGATTCCACAATGTCAAAAAAGTCATCCTGTTCCGTGCACTCTTCCACAAAATTTTGACGCGACTCACCGTAATATTTAGCTACGCGATTGCGCACTTTATCACACATCACACGTAAGTGACCGCGTTGATTACACTTATCACAATTGTTCTATTTTATTCTATTTTATTCTTAAGGAAAACTTACAGCTAAATTCAGCTAGTTAAATACAAAAATGAATACATATTAGCTACTTACAAGTTTTCACATTTGTGTAGTAACATGATTTATCATATTTACAGATCGCAAAATGCTCGTTATCGAAAAAAAAAAATATAGTAATAATAATATCAAGACTGATTCGGAAGTTTTGAAATAATTTTATACGTTAAGATAGGTATTTAAAATATAAACAGAGAAGCTAATTTATTAAGTTATACTTGGTACATACCAAATAATTCGGAAGCAAATGCTCGTCTCAAAGATGCGATACTGTCTGAAAACAAGTCCTTTTCGAAGTCATCGCGTAATGAATTATACAAACGACAAGTGCGAACAAAGTAACTATTTTGTCGATAGTTTGTACGAACAAGTGGAATATGCAACTTCGTCTTCTTACTACGTGTATTAGTACTGCGCGGCACAGCAAATCCGACATGCTCTAGTAGTTCAGCCGAGTCTACATTACAGTTCAATATTTTACATAGATATGTCAGATCTGCTACGCCTCTGCGTACTTCAAGAGGAAGGAGATGGTGTCGCGAGCATCGCTCTTTGTATGTGCTGTCACGAACTGTAGTTTTGAACTCTAAGTATCTCAGAAATCTCTTTTGAATGGATTCCACGCGGTTTATATATACAGAGTATCGCGGATTCCAGACCTGCGAGTTAAACTCCAATATAGACCTCACAAGTGAACAATATAAAATCTTGATTGGTTTTAAATTTTTAAAGGGTGCACAGGTCCTCATCAAGAATCCCAATGCTCTGGTTGCCTTGTTGACTATATGCTGTATATGTTTATCATAGAGCAATTTGGATCTTGGAAAATACCGAGGTCTTTAATATGTTCAACCTGTAGAAGCAATTGGTTTTTCAATCGGTAATGGTAAGGTGTTACTATACGCTTTCGCGAAAAACTCATTGAAAAACATTTACTCGTATTTAAATCGAGTTTATTTGCGTCGCAATAGGCCTCAAATCTTTAAAGGTCGTGTTGCAGCAAAACACAGTCATTTTCACATGTAATTTCTTTAAAAATTTTCATATCATCTGCAAATAATAGCACTTTTGAGTACTTAAGACTAGCAGCAACGTTGTTGATAAATAATACAAATAGTAAAGGACCTAATATTGAGCCTTGAGGTACCCCAGATGGTATGGAGCACCATGCGGATACGTATCCATTAATAGCGACAGCTTGAGATCTATTTTGTATATATGAGGAAAGCCATCGATAAAGATTTCCATGTATGCCTGAAAAATTTAGCCTCTGAAGTAGCGTGTAGTGATCAATTCGATCGAAGCACTTGCGATAATCTGTGAAAATCACATCAACGCGCTGCCCGTCATCCATTTTGCTGGTTAAAAAATCGTTGAACAAAATTAAATTTGAGGTCGTGGATCTTTTCTTAACGAAACCATGCTGAGATGATAATAACGTAGGACTCACAGCTTCGTAAAGTTGTTGATGTACTATTTTTTCCATAATTTTAGAAAAGATACACAATTTAGATATCGGACGATAATTACTTACATCACTTTTGCTACCTTTCTTATGGATAGGTGTTATGAATGCACTTTTCCATAAGTCAGGCATGACACCTTCTTGAAGTAATTTGGTAAAAATTAAACACAACGGTTTTACTAGACTTGAGGCACTATTCACAATAAATGTCGGGTGAACACCATCTGGTCCAGCACCTTTGTTAACATTCACACCTTTCAATAGTCGAAGAACTGTAGATGGGTCAATGTAAATATTACCAATCGAAACTGAGTGGTTGGTCGATGTGTTATGACTATCAGAGTTGTGGTTACTATGGGGTACATCCCTAAATGTAGTGTGAAAATAGGATGCGAAAAATCACATATGTCATTACCAGTGCTAGCTTGAGCATTACCATAATGCATAGTGGCAGGATAAAAACTATTATTACATTGGGATGATTTTATGTAATTCCAAAATATTTTGGGGTTTTTTGTAATAGAATTTTCAATGCAATTAATATAATTAGTATAACAATCCTTTTCGGCCTCTCTAACTTGTTGCCTGAGAAAGGAAAAAGATTCATAGTCAGTAGGCCTCCCATAGATTTTATACTTACGATGAAATTTTTCCTTCTCCCTGAGCATCTTTTTTAGAGACGTACTATACCACGGTGGATATGACTGTTGCACCGAGTACTTTTTGGGTATGTAACTGTCTCTTTATTTATTTATTGTGTGATTGAAAAAATTAAGGCATTCATTTACACTTTTGTTTAGAAATAGTTCATGCCAATGTATTTTGTCGAGTTCAGCGCATATTGTAGTGTAGTCATCTCGATCATAAAAATATTTGAATCTGGTGTTGCTGGCCATGACTTTGTGGTTAGTTTGGAATGTCAGACTAATAATTAATGATTTGTGGTGGAGATCTTCAGGTACTAACGGACCATCACACGCCTGTAAGTCAAGATTACAGTTAGATAATACTAAATCGAGTATGCGTTTGTTAATATTTAAACAGCCATTAAATTGCTTAAGATTAGATAGGTCTATAATATCAAAAAAATTTACTTGTGCTTCCCCTTGTATATTCGAAGGGCTTAAGTAATTTTCCTGTGTCATGACTTGCCAGTTTATATTACTGAGGTTGAAATCACCCAAAATAATTATTTTGTCATTAGGGCACTGACTGTACATTTCAAAATATTTGTTGGTAAAGTTATTAAGTTGTGTATTAAAACCAAAACCACAATTTTCTGGACATAAATAAATTATACCTAAATGAAGACTAGTCACATTGCGCATGTTCGAAGAAGACGAATATATTGTTAACCAAAGATCCTCTGCAGTGGACCGCCAGTCGGGCCGCTCGTGTATGGTAAGGTGTCGCCGCGCGGCTATGAGTACACCGCCACCCTTTGTTTGTTTACATTTATCGTAATCCCTGTCACGACGCCATACGACATAGTCATCGGTAAATAATTCGTGATCATGTATACTGTCTAATAACCAGGTCTCTGTAATACAAACGACATCGTAATTATATAGCATAACATTACGTTTAAACAGAGTAGTTTTCGTCCGTAAACCGCGTGCGTTTTGGTAGTATATGTTCAGATCAAACATTGTTAAAGTCGTTGAAAATATCAAATTGGACTACCGCAGTCATAACAGCACAACAAAGACGCGAGAAATACTTAATAAAAATGAGAAGGTGGTTTAGAGAACAAATTGAAGACGAGTGATTGCATAATTAATAAATGTAGGGTAAATTAATGTGATTAATGCCCGGGGTTGAATGTTCAGTACAGTACATACATTCTCTAATTTTGCTTTGCTTGCCTTATATATTGCTCTAAGTACTTTATATTTAAAACGCGCTCTTACTCCGAATTGAAAGAATAAATTATGAATAGGTTTAAATAAACTATAGTTCAAATAAAAAGTGATAATCACGGCTAAGTATTTTGTTTCAAACATTCCAATACGCAATAAATTTGAGTTTGCTATCGAACATTTTTGTAAAACAATACTTATAATTATTGGAATACAGTGTGGCGAAATAATGTGAACTAACTTCGTTATAATAATAAAGGCGGTTGAAACAAATAATCATCACAACAACAAATAATATCAACAATTAACATCAGAATTATAAAAAATAAGAGTGGAAACAAAAAAGCATCAAACTTCCAATATAATGAAATACTTTTAACCATTTCAGATAGAACATTGAGAACTGTGGGTAGAAACAAATAGGCAACGTACTTACAATTTAGGGGAATGTAACTTAGTTCGTAAGAAATAAGGTTGATTATAGAATCCATAATTTTTGCCACTGGTATTGAACACACGGACACAAAGAAACTGGCGTAAAGTGAGACGACAACATACGCACTCATGGTCAAGCAAAAGATGTTGGGCCGCTCTGATGAGTTAAATATTAATTTAAGACAATCGTTTGTTTTAAGGAATAAGTACAGTCATTTAATTTTTAGAAGGTCTGATTCGTTGTTGATATTAAATATGGGCGATGATGGTGATTTCCGTCCGAGAATTTTCGAATTTTTTACCCAAATGTACTGGAAATCTGTTTGTTTCTTTAATTCTTTGGCCCTGAGAAGTAGATTTTTGTAGTATGAAGTTAAGTGGTCGTTGATAAAAACTTTGCCATCACCCTGGAAGCCAAAATTACGCACTGTGATATCTTTATGTTTTCGGACGGCGACCATGAAATCTTCTTTTTGGTACTTATACATAAAAGAAACAACAATAGGTTTGGCAGTATCTTTCTGTCGGGAAGGCACTCTGGTTATAAAGTTTATTTCATTTTTTTGTACCGGGCATTCTACAGTTTTAGCAACACCCTCGAATACGTCATACAAATTTTCATTTTGCTTGAGAGGAATCCCTTTTATCTCGACGTTATTAGTACGCAGCCACTGTTCCTGTTGCCGCATATCCAACTGTATTTTATTTATTTCGTCTCGTAACTTTGGAATTTCTGTAATTTGAGTCTCAATTTTATTGTAATTTTTTTCTAGATTATTAATTTTATCTGTGAAACCTTTAATTGAATCATGTGCCAATTCAATTGAGTCTTTTAAATGTTGTATTTCGGACTTGATTAGGTTAACATCCGCAGACAAAGAATCCAGCACTAAAAGCTTCTTTGATATTTTCTTGAGCTCTTCATGCACAGACATTTGTTCTTTGTCTACTACGCGGCTCGATGGGTTTCCCTCCGCTGGACGAGGCGACGAGGCACTTTTACACCCAGGACAACGCCATGTAGCCTTGTTTTTGCCGAGCTTACGGTAGTTATTTTCTGAAACTCCTGCGCATGCAAAATCAAATTGATGATGACAAGCACTGCACAAAGCTCCATCAGAGATACTAGCGTCGCAACTTCCACACTTAATCATAATTTTAAGTATTCAACAAGCGGATAATGAATAAACCGGACCGCGACCCAGCGACTTGAGCAGATGTGCTTTTTCGGTTGCGAATAAATGCGTGAACGGTAACGTGCGTTCCGCAGCGATCTCGGATCCGAACTGTAATTAATATAGCGACATCTATTCGCCTGGTGGCCTTTGCCACACCGCCAACACGCAGCCGTCGTTCCCTCCCGGGCACCGCCGCCGCCTGCGCCTCGTGCAGCCTCGGGCGGGCGAGGCGCGCGCTGCCACCCCGCCCGCCCGAGGCATACAGGCCGTCGCCCGCGCCGCGGCTGCCCACACCGCTGCCCGCGCCGCTACTCCCCGCTGCAGCCGGTCCCACTCCGCCGCTCGTCTCGGCGTGCCGGTCCGCCGCTTTCTTGTAGTCGACTGACTTCTCAGCAAATATCCGAGATCTCATCACCTCGCTGGTAAGACCCGACACGAACTGAACTCTTAGGTCTTCCTCGAGCCGGTGGCCGAAGTTGCGGTGACCGCTAGATGCTTGAGAGCCTGAAGGTACTCCGTCAGTGGCTCCCCTGGTCGCTGCCTGCGCTGGCGGAAGATATGTCTTTCCACGATCTCTGAACGTTGAGGCTCGAGATGGTCCGCTACCAGTTTCACTAGTTGGTCGTAGGTCTTATCTTCCGGGTTATCGGGTGCACAGAGATCACACATTAAGCTATATGTACCGTCGCCAACCACGGTAATTAACAACGACACTTTTAGTTCCGGTTTCACCTCGATTAGTAATATAAATTGATTGACACGTCTTACGTAAGCCGGCCATTGTTTCGAGGTTATATCAAATGTTTCGATTTTACCGATCGGCATCGTTTTTTTTTTGAATAATATATATACGTTCACTATAAGTAGACTCTAACGTTATTTTTCCCGAAATAAGCGTGGATTCCGCGTATTAAATAGTTAATAAGCAACTCGTCGCCAGTGCTATGTAATGAAACGCAATATGGATGCTAACTGACTTTATTCGATTCTACCTACAGTACAGAGTAAAAGTGATCACTATTATTTAGTTACTACCCTGTGACATTGGGTAGTAACTAAATAATAATTGAAATCAAGTGAGATTGAGGTCTGTATAATTTTCAATTCAATTCAATTCATTTTCAATTCAATTCAATTCAATTCATTTTATTAGCACGAATATGGGTAGTACAAAGGATGTTTTATAAAGGTTGAGTTCAGGCCATATTCTGTCATAGTGGCATGTACATGAAAATATAATAGAGAATGTCATATTTCTTTACATTTGAGATTTTATATCAACATTCATTTAATATACAAGGTCATTAGTTACATTAATTTAACAATATGGTCACAATTTATTGGCAGTGGTCGTAAGTTTAGGTACGTCATTATCGTTAAAGTAGTCACATAATGTGTAATAGCACTTATCAAGTAAAAACATTTCAATTTGTTCTTAAACGTATTAAAATTATTTACATCTTTAATGACTTTAGGCAATTTGTTATAAATTCTGGGAGCCATCCCGAAGAAACTCTGATAAAAATGCGGAATTTTGATCAAACGCTATAATTTTGCCTCGCCCTCGAGACTTCGTTTCCTCATTCCTTTTTTTTCTCCAATTGTTGCATCAAATACTCATTTAGTTATAATAAGACTGTATCTTAAATACGAAAAAAAAAAATTTGATTAGATGATGAAAATTTGTGTTTTTTTTTTTAAATTATGAAAAACAATCATATTTTCTAAACAATAAGAGATAGATTAGTAGTGCTTGAAGCTTGATGTTCAGAATAGGCTTACCTATCCCCCATTTCACGTTGGCCAACTGTGTACCAAACAATATTGATTTTACGGGAAACCCTGTTCAAGAAAATAATTAGTTTCACTGTACCTTCACTAGGGATGCAGCCGACGTTGACGAAGAAGTGCGATCGCATGAGCTCCGAGACCAGCCCGCGCCGGGACACGAACGGCAGACCGCAGTACAAGTGCAAACCGCCCGCTGCGTACATCTAACAATAATAAAAGTATAATTTATAGAAACGATTTTTGCAAAGAAAAAGTATTTTTTCATTCTTACTGTATCTTATAATATTATGTGGTGTGCAATAAAGAGTTTTTGTATTGTATTGTATTGTATTGTATTTTTGTACAAAGAAATTAATATATCCGCTAACATAACCAAGGCATGGTCACTCTAAATTACCATTAAAACACAAATGACTACGCGCTACTACAAAACATCTTGTAGTTCTACGTCGTAGTATTATCAGTGAAATGCCGCCTCGTAGTAGCTATGTTCATCAACAGCGACTATTTTTTTTTAAAGTTTGTGGTTCCATATTTCTATTTTTTTGTACTTTTTAGTAGTTTTTTTTTTCTAGTTTTGTAGGTTGTCTGGTAGAGATCGCTCTAGAGCCATAAGACCGCCTTTTATACCTTGTTGTCCTTTGATGTTTTTTTTTCTATTTTTTTTTTCATATACAATAAAGAGTAAATAAATAAATGTTGTCTCTAAGCTGGCGTTACTCTGTTCACACCGATGCCACGCCACGTGCCGCGCGGCGAAGGCTGCTGGGTAGTGGTGTGCCACGTGGCAACATTACCCTGGTTCCTAATTCTATAAATATCAATATACTTTATTATTACTGCAGTCAAATAATCGTTTAAGTCTAAGCATATAACTATGACAAAGTAGCATTTTCTATCCCTTTTTTATTGCTATGCACAGGCAGGCCTGGCTCACTCCGCGCGGTACATCCGTTATTTACCTACAGCGAAGCGCTCCGCCGGCGCATATCGAATGGGTCGTGTATCACGCGCGCGCCCATCGGGGCGTTGTAGATACCTACCTACCTAATAGCACTCACAGTAATTCTATGATCGAGGTCGCAAATAGTATTTAAAAATGGACATAAAAAGAAACAAATATTCAATTAGATTATGTTTAGATTTGATTATGTTCAATGTAGCAAACAAAACATAGGTAGTATTACTAATTATTCGTCGTAACTTTTTTTTCATTTTGTACTTTAGGTAAGTTGAAACAATATTTGTTACAAAGGTAGAATAACAGTAATACCTACATCGGTAGATACTTAATTACAAATAAGGAGATTAATTATTCTTCACTAGGCTGCAACCCTAACAGCATAAGAAAAGATAAGAGGCATGCCATAGAAAGAGACAAAACTTCTAGGTATATAAATTTGCAGGTACGTAATGCTGTGCGAGCTGAATTCTACCGTATCGCGTCGTAGCAAGACTCGAATTTATTTAGATCTTCTTGCGGAGTAATACTTCTGTACCAACGATACTATTACTTATTCTGTGGCACAGGTACAGTTCGCAACGTTTTGCGTTGTACATTGTATGCATCGTTTCTCAACGTTTCACATGTTTTTGTAGTTTATTGTATGGCTTCAGTGACACGCGTCTATTGAATTAATGTTACATAGATTTTACAAGGGTGATAATTTATGAACTCATTATATTAAGATTGATGATATCTTGGAAATTGTTCACTTTCGAACCACATATTCTTTGGCAAGAAGTAATGTTTTTTAGTACGGAACAAAACCTTAAAGTTATGGGAAATCAGCAGGAACACCTTGTATATCTTGTCAAAGAAAAAAACATTGGCTATGGCTATGGACTAAAAAACAGCCCTGTATATTATACTAGCCACCGCGCGCAGTTTTACCCGCGTAACTTTTGATTCCGTGGGAATTTCGGGATAAATTATTGCCTATAACCGTCCTCAAGAGTTGGGCTATCAAATGCAAAAATATTTTTTCAAATCCCACTTGTAGTTTCTGAGATTAGCGCGTTCAAACAAAGAAACTCTTCAGCGGGGCTAGCATGCTGCCGTCGACAACGATAAATCGGGCCTTTTATCGATATTTTCTTAGAATATGGTATTCAGTGTATGTAATTTATTAAGATTATGACATATTTGGTTCTGTGGTCTTAATCATGGTATCAAATCGAGTAATTCTATCTATTATGGTGCGGATATTAGCTTACATAATAGGATAAAATAACAAAATAATATTTATCTTGTCGATTCGACTATTTATCGATGGTTGCATGCTAGCCCTGCTGCTTTATATATTATAGTTGAATTGATCTCGAATGATTTTCGTGACAGTTCTCATTTTCCATTACGCGCAAACTATTTACAACTAATAAAATATAAATTGGCGCGTTAAGAAAATAAAAACTATGTCAATAAAATTGCTGATTTAAAAATTATAAATGTGTAAAGTGTAATTTTTATTATAAACTGTAAATAAATTAAGTAAATGTCATAAAAATATTCATCTTAAATAGACAGATTCAAAGAAACGGAACGTTCAGTTGATAGTGATTGACACTACTGAATCGACATTGAATCGATAAATATGAGCGGCCATCTTGTAATCTGAAGTTTGTATACATTTTTTTTCACCAACTGATTCGATACGTCAAAGCCAATGAATGGAAGATCGAACAATTTCACTACGGCAACGTCACAAAGGTTGACAATTTTGAACTGTCACAGAAACCACATGGAAGGCATTCAACTATCTAATATATAAAATTCTCGTGTCACAGTTGTCGTTGCCATACTCCTCCAAAACGGCTTGACCGATTTTGATGAAATTTTTTGTGCTTATCCGGTATCCCGCCAGTTACCATAGGTGGCGCTAGTGTGGTTTGCTTTAATGAACGAAGACGAATTGTTTTTTGACAGAGGTCAAAACGTCAAAGTATATTGGGATTGATACGCTGGTGACTTGGCGCCTCGGATGTAAAGATACATTGTTATTGATTGTTGGTCCGGTTATCCGTGCTTTGGAAATCAAATTTGTGATAATACAAATCGAAAAGTTTTGTGAAAAGTAGTGCAATCTATCTTATTAAATATATCAATCTATCAGTCTCACGCGCGGCGGCATTCGGTGCGCACGTACGCCAAAATATTATTTTTCTTAAAATTACGATGGAGTGCCAAAAATGCAAGAAAAATCTTTCTAAAAAAGGCTCGCACTTTATATGTCAAGGCCAGTGCCAAGGAACTTTTCATAAAAGCTGTGTAAGAGGACTCGCCGCAGACTTAAAAGCTGGAAAAAATAGGATTTACTGTAATAATTGTGAGGAAGAAGGGTCAGATATGGAGGAGACGGAAGAAGAACTTCAAGGATTTGCAAACATTTTAAAGGATATACAGAGAAAAGTGAGTGTGATTGCAGACCTAAAAAAACAGCTAAGTACTATGCAACAAAGCATAACTGAACTCTCAGATAAATACGATTCTTTGTTATTCGAACAAGAGCAGTCGAAAGACAAAATTACTAAGCTCGAGAAGACAGTAGTCAGTGTAAATAACAAATGCACTTACTTAGAAAAGTGTAACCTTGCACTAGAACAAAAAGTTTATGATTTCGAACAGTCATCGCGTAAACATAACCTAGAAATAGTGGGAGTACAACAGCTTACAGGTGAAAACGTCATGGAGTTAGTAACCAAAATTGGCCAAAAAATTGGTGTGAGTTGCGCTGATGTTGAATGGGCAACGCGTAGTCGTACACCAAAGCAAGGTACCAAACCAGCGGCCATCATTTTAGGATTTAAGCCAAGTGGAATTGAAGCACGAAACAGCTGGCTGACAAAACGCAACAACCCGACGGAACTGAAGAGCGATATTATTACTGGAGGAACGATGTCTAATAAAATATACATAAATGAGGATTTACCGAAGAGCACTAAAAGTTTAATTTATAACGCCAAAAAACAACTGCGAGGAATTTACGAGTACATCTGGATATCAAACGGTAAAGTCTTGGTGAAAAAAACTGAAGGTACACATGCAATATGGATCAAAACGGAAAATGAAATAAATGACTTACTTAAAACAAAATAGATAGGTAACTTAACTACATTCTATTTCCTTTTGTTAAAGTTTAAACCGTAAAGTTCGCAGACTTTAATTGTATCGATTTTATAAAAGAAACCAGTGTAAGCTACAATTGTGTGGATGGTTTGCGTGAGTGGATAAATTACTTAAGTAAAAAAAGTTTAAATATATTGCATGTGAATATACGATCATTAAAAAAACACTTTAACCAACTATTAGTTACATTAAATGACAGTTTTAAATACCTAGATGTTATAGTCATAACAGAACCCAATGTTAACTTTACTCTGTTATCGTTATACCAAATAAATGGATATAATTTAAATACGTATACACGGACGGATCGTACTGGGGGTGGCGTTTTGGTTTATACAAGGACAGAGTTATGTGCACGCGAGTGTCACACGTCAATAGCCACTAGAATGCAATCTGCGGAGTGCGTCTCCATTGCACTTGACTACCAAGGTGAGTTAATTTATCTTGTCTCAATCTATAGACCGCCAAGAATTAACAAACAAGAAAAAACTTCTCAATTTTTGATAGAATTGCGTACTTTGCTTGATAGCCTGCCAAGTAATTCAAAAATTGTAATGTGTGGTGACATAAACATAAATTTATTAAATTGTTGTGATAAAAATGTAATTGCATACGAGAACTTATTATCTGAGTATGGTTTCATAAAATGCATCAAGGACGTAACTAGAAAAGAGATTTTAATGGGTAAAACAGTCGAATCGTGTCTTGACCACATTTATATAAGAATAAGCAATGGCCCATCTATTGAATCAGCAGTAATAAAACACAAAATTTCGGACCACTATTTGGTTTCAGCCGCGGTGCAATGGAGACGAACTAACTTAGATCCACGAGGACGCTCGCATTGTCCGCCTAGAACTAATGCATTCATAAATAAACGTATCCTAGACAATAATTTGGTACGTAATAAATTACTAGGTATAAATTTTAACAACATGTTATCGATAGACTGCCCTATAAAGTTGTATAATACTTTAAGTCAAACGTTTATTTCAATTTATAATGAATGCTATACAACCAAAAAAGTGATCATATCCAATAGAAACAATAAATCATGGATTAGTAATGGCTTAAAAGCAATGATTAAGGAAAGGGATAGGATGTTCGAAGTTTGGAGCAACGATCCTAAAAATATGGTTAAGCGCCTTACCTACACTAGGTTCAGAAATAAATGCCAAAAGGCTATAAATAAAAGTAAAAATAATTATGACAAGGAAAGTATATTAAAATGTAAAAACAACATGAAAAATTTATGGGAAAAAATTAATTCTATGCTTGGTAATAATAAACAATCCTTAGATACTTCAATTTTATCCCATATGGATAGGCAAGAAAGTTTAAAAAACATTTGTGATAAATTTGCTCATAACTTTTTAAATGAAATAATTGATATCAAACATGAATGTGATATAAAATTTTTAAATAGAGACTCATATGTGAAACCATCGGACGTGTGCATGAGATGGCAGCCGGTAACTAGCTTAGGTATAAAAAAGATCATTAATAATATGGATACTAAAAAGTCCCCCGGCTGCGACTTGATACGCATGTCCGATTTAAAAATAATAGCAGATAATATAAGTCCCGTTTTGGCAAAACTAATAAATTCATCAGTTAAGCAATGTACATTTCCAAATCAATTAAAGGAAGCGATTATTCGACCAATATTTAAAAGAGGAGATCGTAAAAAAATATCCAATTATCGACCAATAGCCATACTATCCAGCATCGATAAGATAATGGAAAAGAGTATTGTTATTCAGCTTAGTCAATATCTGCAAAAAAACAAAGTAATAAATGATTGTCAACACGGGTTCTTAAAGGGAAGAAGTACAAACACATTGCTGTCAAAATTTACAGATGAAATCAATGGCTATTTAGAGGATAAAAAATTCGTTATAGCTATATTTTTTGATTACAAAAAAGCCTTTGATACTTTAGATAAAAAAAATGTTTTAATCGCAATGCAGGAGTGCGGTGTCGTAGAACCATTAAACAACTGGTACGGTGATTACCTCACGGCACGCTCTTATCGCGTAAGGGTCAGTGACACGTTCAGTGATAGGATTGCCATACGGTGCGGGGTGCCGCAGGGATCGGGATGCTCGCCTGTGACTTACCTTATGCACGTAAATAGCCTGTGCAATGTGGTACAACACTGCTCAGCGTATATGTTTGCAGATGATCTGTGCATACTACGCGCCGGCACAGACATCTCAGACACTTGTCAATTAGTTCAACAAGACATAGACGCGGTCATAAAGTGGTCACATGATAACGGTATAGTACATAATGTAGACAAAACCAAATTACTATTGATACATTCCCCATACATGCGACCATCAGAGGAACCTGTTTTGCATACCCACAAATTCACATGCTTCCATCTTAAAAAAACCTATTGTAATTGTAATCCAATTGAAAGAGTTAACTGTGTATCCTATTTAGGGATGAAAATTGATGAACATTTCTCTTGGTCCCATCATATAGAATACATTTGTGAAAAACTTAGAATACTGCTAGGAAAGTTCTATCATTTAAGTTATAGGGTTCCTATTAGTACCTTAAGATGTATATATATGTCACTTGTAGATGCTATCATCAGCTATGCTCTCGATTGCTATGGACTCACATTTAAAACATACATCGATAAAGTAGAATCATTACAAATAAGATTTCTAAAACTACTGGTTAGCAAAAAAGTAAAAGAACAATGTAAAGACGACTACTCAAAACTTTTCAAAATATGTAAAATTCTACCAGTAAGCTTAAAACATAAATACCTACTAACATTAAATAACCATTCCGGTCGGGAGCAAGAGCTGACGTTAGTAAATAATACCTACAACACCCGATCAATGGCCACCGGAAGATACGTAGTACCTAAAATATCTAATTACTATGGAGACAGAACGCTAAAAAAACGCCTGCCATACCTGTTAAATAAACTGCCGGAGGCCATTAGACAAGAAAGTAATAAACTTAAATTTAAAAAGAAAATCATGCTTCATTACCAAAATTATTATAAATAATTTAAGCATTATATAATTTGGTTAATAAATAAAGTAATAATATGTATGTAACTTGTAAGTTTAGACTATGAAAAACTTTTGTTAATTACTATATAACTCATAGCATTTTATTAGTATGTTATATTATAATTTTAGTTTTCGATTATTAGTACGGAGACTCGATCCCACAGTCAAACCAACAACATGGTTTTGTGGGGCACAGTGCTAGATATAAGATTTTAAGTTGTTAATGAATAAATAAATAAAATAAATAAATATGTACTTCCTTCCCTAATCCCACTATATATAAAATTCCCCTCCTAATTATATATCTAATATATACTTGCCGCCACGACGCCTTGAACGGCGTTATTTGTGCGTGATTGCTGGATTTTGGTGAGTTATTTATTTAATTTTTACTAAAGCAGTGACATTTCGCTGCGTACGGGCATAACAATACTTATTGCCCGTTCATATGAGAATCGGCAAACATCTATTTTTTTTTTATTTATATGGAAAAATAACGTTTGCCGGGTCAGCTAGTGTTGGCGATAACGATGAGTTTGCGATATTAATAATAATAATAATAAAATCATTTATTTCAGGCAACTTAAGAATAGTACAGGATGTTAAATACTAAATCTAAGGCCCATAGAAAATATATACCTTAACCTAATATACATACAATATACTTAAAACTACACGTCACTAATTCCCACGTATGGGCTGCGACGGGGGACGCGACATCTTTGTGTCAAGCAAGCGTCCTCGGAAACGACGGAATACGACACCCTGCGGCCAGAACTCTTCCTTCATGTAGGTCGACAGATGTTCGGTCGGCATTCTCACCACAAAGGAGTTGAAACTCACTCTGTGACGGGACTCCAACCGCTCGACCCTCATGTTGAGTCCTGTCTTCGCGTGCAGATTCTCCAAACAATTAAGATGTTCGTATGACTTCATGGTAGCGGAAGTATGTTGGTAGTACTGTTAAAGAGGGCCGCTAAATGCAATGACTGACATCCGATTGCAGCGCCATAGGTTATATCTTGAAGTAGGGTGATGGCAAGTGACACATAGACGTTTAGGAAGGCTAGGCGTGCGGACGTGTCTCAAACGGACGGTTTATAGTAGCTCGGTATTAATTGGTTTTAGAGTTGTAATGGTAAAGTAATAGCGGAACGTAACAGCGAATAAAGATTGTATTGTGAATAAGCCGATATTATGACCAAGCCGGCATTCTCAGGACTGGTAGGGAATGCAATCTCGACTCGAGATTGGCCCATTCGAGATCTCGATCGTAACCGAGTCGAGATCTCGAGAGATTACGATATTATCGAGATCACAAAAAAAAAATATGTACATTATGTCATGGTTGTCTGTAAGAAATCGCTCGTCAGCGATAAGACCGCCTAGTAGTACTTACACAACACACTGTTTTTTTTTTTCTCATAAATAAGTATACAAAATTTTATATTCTCTGCATAAGAATCATGGACAAATAAGATAAAACTAAAATATCATTGATGTGATGTTTTGTAAATAAAACTAATATTTTACTTTTAAATCACTATTAAATCCTTTATGTAATATAATCTGAACAAAACGAAATATACCTAATCTGAAGAATTTTAACAATAAAAAAAACATTAATAATCATGGTTTTGAAAATAACTTCTTAAGAAGCACAGCATCTTCAAAGTTTCATCTGCTAACCGACACCTAATATCGGTAGCTAAATAGCCTGCAGCTGAGAAAGCCCGTTCGGCCTCTATGCTTGTTGGGACTACGGTAAGTAAGCTGTTGTAAGCAAATTTAAGGAATTGCCCTCTTTCGCCACCATACTCGTGAAGGTTCATTTCTTTCTTTAAAAGTCTATCAATGTCAACGCTGTCTGTTATTACAGCTTGGGGCTGAGCATCTTTACTAGTCTTTAAAGTTTCTTCCAACTCTTTCTGGAGAAAATAAGATGTTTATTCAGTCCCCGGACTTTCGGGGACTGAATTGAGAGCTTGTTGCATATGTGAGACGGGTAAATCGTCTTCTTCACCATCCGTTTGAAATAAAAGAGGATCTGATTCTTGACCAGGACCGCGATATAATCGTTTCACTAATTTATGAATATATTCTGCGACTGTCAATATATTATATATACAGGGTTCATTTGACAACATCTACCAAATTTTTTTTACGTAATAAGTATCATTAATAGAAACCATTTCTGCCAAAAATAAGTAGTAATTTTTTTTCACCGAAATTCATATTATTAACTATAATGTTAAGTACAACGTGGTCATACTATTTTATGAATCAATACTATGAACTATAAAGACTACGCGCAGAGGTGCAACGTGTTTGGCCGAATGAATTACATCACAGACGTCCAAATTCTCAAAAAACAATCGTATCTTCTTGAAAATAAGTGCCATTACATCGAGTAGGTATGGTACCGACATGACCGGACGTGAACGAAACCGGCCGGCGCCGCGGCGGCGCCGTCGCAAATCCGGAAACACTTGTCTGTTGCCAAGACCTTCAGTCGCTCGCGCATCCTCGACGGAAGTGCACGCGCAGTCTGCGTATCGCAGTTGCGTTCGCGAGAGCCCGCAAAACCCGCGCCGCGTGTGTTAGACAGTGAGTGATCGATAATGTTTACGAATAGGGAGTATAACCAAATACTTGGACCCTACTTCATTGAGGGAAGGCTGACTGGTGGGTCTTATCTCGAAATGTTACGAGGTGTAATTTCAGAGTTTTTGGATGACTTGCCACTATTTTATGCAAATAACTTTATAGTGTTATACTTACTTACTGTAATTACTTTTTAGCAGATTCGTTTTATATTTTTCCTTAAGTTATATATTTAGTTTGTAAATATAGAAATATATATAATAATATAATAGAATATATAATATATTGGAACTCCTTACTGCAATACTCAATTTACTCAATACTGGCCGATGTGTCATAAAAAAAAAAAGAAATGACATGTCAAGCATTTTGACAACGTCAGTGAGATAGAGAAGAAAAAGGTCCGCTGAGGAGAGATGTGAGGATTCTGAAGAGAAAAAAAGATCGGGAGAGAACGCTGGAGGACGGCTGACCGATCCGGGAGTCGCCGCCGGCCCTCCCCGGCGACGACGTCCTGGCTCTACCTGAGGCGCCCTGCTCTGCTCGGCGCTCTTCACGGCTGCGGCCGTGCGCTACAACCCTCGCGGTGGTTCCTACCGCTGTGAGCGGCCTCCCTGCCGCTAACTTAGCGGTTGTTGGTGGCTGCCTCCACCACTACCGCGGCTGTGAGCCGCGGTCTCCTACGGCGTCAACTGCGGCCGAGGGCCGCTAGCTCCAAACGTCTAAAATTTAACATTTTCCCTACAGTGCTATAGTGACTTTAAGTGCCTTTCTCGTTTTGTAAATTAAAATTAAAGTTTTTTAAGTGTTAGTTAATAGTTTTCTTCCACTTCAGCACCCTATTGAACTGCGAGCGACGGACCCCCTTCAGGGAATCGGCGCTTCGCGACAACTTTTATTACCAACACGATGGCGCACCACCACACTATTCTCACGTCGGCCGTGATTATTTTAATGAACAATACGGTGATCGTTGGATCGGTAGAGGAGGTCCCGTTGCATGGCCACCGAGGTCTCCGGACCTTACGCCTTGTGACTTTTTTTTATGGGGTGAAATAAAAAGACTTGTTTATCAGAACGAAGCTCAAAGCCTCTCTGAGTTAAAAACCCAAATAGTGAGTGCATTTGAAAAAGTGAAAAGTGACACTGCAGTGCTTAACAAAATTAAAGAAACTGTATTAAAACGTGCTAGACTCTGCCTGGAGAAACATGGTAATCATTTTGAACACTTACGTAAGTATTGAATTTGAAACTCAATCGTAATAATTCTGTAAATAATGTTGATTAGAGCTTTAATTAATGTACATAAGTTGATTCAATCTTTTTAAATACGCCGAATTGCAAAATGCTTGTTCTTTGTATTTTTTTTGCATTCACTTAAAAGTATTATGTTAAATTTTTCTCATTAAGGACGCGTTTCCGCAAATCTTCAAAATAGGGTATTTTCTGGTACATATTGTGATAAAATGGCGCAAAGTTTAGTATAATTACAAGTACTAATAGATAGATAAGACTTTCATCTCCATTTATTATATAAAAATAATATAAATAAATTTGTTTTTGTGGCTTAAAAACTAATTTTGCGATGCCTCGTCGCACGAAAATGACGATTTTAAGCCAATTTACGGTACCACTTTTGGTATGAAAACACAAGTATTTATGAATAAAAAAAATACTATTCGATGGTTGACATGTTCATTTTTGATAATACGCATTTTTTTCTTTGAAATTACTACTAAAAACCCTTTAAAAAAAAATAAAACCAAACACGTAATTTTCTTCATGTTTGTATAAATGCGTAAATCTTAACACACTGTGGTAAGGGTTATTATACTTTAGCAAATAATGTCAATATCATTCCAAACAAAAACTAGATATCTTCAGTCTGCGCTCAGCCGCTGTCGAGAGTGGACCTGTATCGCTTTTGAGTTATTTTTCGTGCTAAGAAACATCGCTGTACATACACAATTTATTACATCAAACAAGTCTCGATACTTGACGCTCTCTGAACTGAGTTGAAAAGGTAATAATATAATTTTATTGAAAAAAAAAAATTACAAAACCTTTTATGATTAGGATTGAATTTGGAAACTTGGAATCATTATGTTTGTTAGGACTAAACCTTATCTCCAGTTCTGGTAGTGGGGTCTGAAGGTATACCTCGAGGTGCTACTGGTACTTCAGACGGGTAAAGCTAGGTATATCGAGTTTGGGCTCATTTTGATTCGAAGGAAGAGACCTTACCACCAGTTTTGGTAGTAGGAGCTGAAGGTATACCTCAAGGTGCTACTGGTACTCGTAGACCGATAGAGCTAGGCATGTCAAGTTTGGATTCATTTTGATTCGCAGGACGAGACCTTACCACCAGTTCTGGTAGTGGGAGCTGAAGGTATACCTCGAGGTGCTACTGGTACTCCTAGACGGGTAAAGCTAGGTATATCGAGTTTGGGCTCATTTTGATTCGAAGGAAGAGACCTTACCACCAGTTTTGGTAGTAGGAGCTGAAGGTATACCTCAAGGTGCTACTGGTACTCGTAGACCGATAGAGCTAGGCATGTCGAGCTTGGGTTCATTTTGATTCGCAGGACGAGACCTTACCACCAGTTCTGGTAGTAGGAGCTGAAGGTATACCTCAAGGTGCTACTGGTACTCGTAGACCGATAGAGCTAGGCATGTCGAGTTTAGGTTCATTTTGATTCGCAGGACGAGACCTTACCACCAATTCTGGTAGTGGGAGCTGAAGGTATACCTCGAGGTGCTACTGGTACTCCTAGACGGGTAAAGCTAGATATATCGAGTTTGGGTTCATTTTGATTCGTAGGACGAGACCTTACCACCAGTTCTGGTAGTGGGAGCTGAAGGTATACCTCGAGGTGCCATTGGTACTCCTAGACGGGTAAAGCTAGTTATATCGAGTTTGGGTTCATTTTGATGCGTAGGACGAGACCTTACCACCAGTTCTGGTAGTGGGAGCTGAAGGTATACCTCGAGGTGCCATTGGTACTCCTAGACGGGTAAAGCTACTTATATCGAGTTTGGGTTCATTTTGATGCGTAGGACGAGACCTTACCACCAGTTCTGGTAGTGGGAGCTGAAGGTACCATATTTTAAAAGAACTGAACAGGACACAAGGAACTGAAATCTATAGGCGGTCAGATTTGGTGGAATCGGGTTTTCATATTTTAAAAGAAATAATAAAATTTATGGACAAAGGATAATGCAAGTGATTGGGCTCCAAAAAAAAAGTCATTGTGCAGGGATGAGATGAGAGTCAGATTATAGATTAGACACATGTCATTCATATTTGTTAGGACGCCAAAAAAATTAGCCCTGGGAAAAAAAAGATATGACCAAAAATACATTTTGCGTTTAATAGAATAAAAATCGTTTTCTTTTATGATACAGAAACTGAACGCCCGTAGATTTCTACGAGTGTATTCGTATAACCTTTACAGCCATTGACTACGAAACGAGGGAATATTGTAAATAAATACGATTATTGGTAAAAAAAAGTGCTTGTGTGATCCTTATAAGTACCTAATGGGTTGGCTACACAGTAGTAAACCGCGATTAGTTCGTCTCTTTTCTTAGTATAGCGACTTCCCTTCTTATTATCGTCGAGCGAGACAGCAGTGCGCTGTCACAAAAGAGATGTTATTAATCTGTCTCTTTTCTTACTATAGCGAACTTTTTGCGGCACTGGTTCGGCGACATTGGAAGCACGGTTTACAACTGTGTAGCCACCCCTTTTGATTTGATTTGTCTTTTTTCTTACTTTAGCGATGTCTCTTATACGGCACTGGTTCGGCGACATTGGAAAAGCAGTTTACAAATGTGTAACCACCCCTTATGAAATAATGGTATGTATGGTTTATCTAATACTGCCATTTAGAATAAGCTAATGTGTTGGTATAAGTGGTTATCGTTAATGAAAAAAGTAAGACTTTTAAACACATGATTTATTATTTCATTCATTACCATTGGTAAGAGTTCTTAAACATAAAATAAGTACTATTTTTGAAGACGTTATTCATTATTTCAGTACAATTAAACAGACATCATAAATTATAAAAGGAATAGTACTTTTAAACACATGATTCATATTAACAATACAATTAAATATCATAATCATAAAAGAAGTTCGACTTTCGACTCGAACCCCGAAATGTTTCGAATAAAATGGACAATGCGCGCTAATAATGTGCTCCGAGAAAGAGATAGAGAGCGTTAATGAAATCTAGTTGTAATAATTATATAACCACTATTAGACTTTATTAACCACTTATAGCAACATACTAGCTTATTCTAAACGGCAGTATTAGATGAACCATACATACCATTATTTCATAAGGGGTGGTTACACATTTGTAAACTGCTTTTCCAATGTCGCCGAACCAGTGCCGTATAAGAGACATCGCTAAAGTAAGAAAAAAGACAAATCAAATCAAAAGGGGTGGCTACACAGTTGTAAACCGTGCTTCCAATGTCACCGAACCAGTGCCGCAAAAAGTTCGCTATAGTAAGAAAAGAGACAGATTAATAATAACATCTCTTTTGTGTGTCGACGATAATAAGAAGGGAAGTCACTATACTAAGAAAAGAGACGAACTAATCGCGGTTTACAACTGTGTAGCCAACCCATTAGGTACTTATAAGGATCACACAAGCACTTTTTTTTACCAATAATCGTATTAATTTACAATATTCACTCGTTTCGTAGTCAATGGCTGTAAAGGTTATACGAATACACTCGTAGAAATCTACGGGCGTTCAGTTTCTGTATCATAAAAGAAAACGATTTTTATTATATTAAACGCAAAATGTATTTTTTGGTCATATATTTTTTTTCCCAGGGCTAATTTTTTTAGCATCCTAACAAATATGAATGACATGTGTCTAATCTATAATCTGACTTTTATCTCATCCCTGCACAATGACTTTTTTTTTGTAGCCCAATCACTTGCATTATCCTTTGTCCATAAATTTTATTATTTCTTTTAAAATATGAAAACCCGATTCCACCAAATCTGACCGCCAATAGATTTCAGTTCCTTGTGTCCTGTTCAGTTCTTTTAAAATATGGTACCTTCAGCTCCCACTACCAGAACTGGTAGTAAGGTCTCGTCTTACGCATCAAAATAAACCCAAACTCGATATACCTAGCTTTACCCGTCTAGGAGTACCAGTGGCACCTCGAGGTATACCTTCAGCTCCCACTACCAGAACTGGTGGTAAGGTCTCGTCCTACGAATCAAAATGAACCCAAACTCGATATACCTAGCTTTACCCGTCTAGGAGTACCAGTAGCACCTCGAGGTATACCTTCAGCTCCCACTATCAGAACTGGTGGTAAGGTCTTGTCCTAAAAATCAAAATGAACCCAAACTCGACATGCCTAGCTCTATCCGTCTAGGTGTATGTACCAGTAGCACCTCGAGGTATACCTTCAGCTTCCACTACCAGAACGGGTGGTAAGATCTCGTCCTAAGAATCAAAATGAACCCAAACTCGACATGCCTAGCTCTACTCGTCTAGGAGTTCCAGTAGTACCTCAAGGCATACCTTCAGCTCCCACTACCAGGACTGATGGTAATGTCTCGTCTTATGAACTCGAACTTGACATGCCTAGGAATAGGAATTCCAGTAGAAGCCTCGAGTGTACCACCAGCTCATCAGGTTCGATGGTGAGGTTTTATCGTTACGAATAAAACGAGCTCAAACTTTACGAGCACTTTAATTAATCTTACCCAATTTAATCGTTTTAATAAAAGAATTTGCAAATATTTAAAACTAAAGTATCAAAACTGTTCAAAACCTTTCGTCTTTTTCACGGCACGCTTGTGTGCGTGAATCTTATACATGTAGTAGTAGAATTCGATACCTAGCCTTTTCGGAAACGCATCCTTAAATCGCTAAAACCTTTTGCAATTTGCCGGTCCTAAGCCCGTAAAAGTATGAAGTAAAAGATTGTACGTAACTTATGTAGGTAACTTTTTTTATTGCCTGTAGGTATGCATAACTACTGAACTCAAAGTGTGACCTTGCAATCTAATATCGTTAACATGCTTTGTCGCGCGACAAAACGTCTTGTAGTACAATAAATAATAATAATACCTACCTCAGTAAGTCGAAGTTCATAAAATATGATGATTTCTTACTCGGGATTCCCGGAGCTCAAAACTCGTGGCAATAAAATCAAAAAGGAATGTTCGGGGCTCGGGGCCTCTTATCTATTGTTTTTGTTTTGCACACGTGCAAGGAATGAATACATTCAATAAACTTTCGAATTTCTAAGAAACACAGCTGATGTTATGTTTCTCTTTCTCATTTTATGTTACCTAATGTAATTTGTCGTAATAAATGTTCTATGAAATTGTGCCTTTTTATGTCGAAATTCTTGTTAAGTCGAAAACTTGCTATCTCGATTTTTTTTTGGTTTCCCTTGACATTCGAGTTATCAAGATTCTACTGTACTACGTCCTCGTAATATTATTAAACGTAATCATAGTGCCTTCATCAACGACGACTATTCGTGAAACAAATTGAGGTGCCATATTTTTACTTTTTTCTACTGAGCGATACTAAAGTAAAAATGCAGATTATTCGTATTATATCAAAGTACGTAATATTTAAATTTGGTAGATGCCTACAAAACAACCCTGTATATTGACAGTCGCAGTCGCAAAATGTCGATAATCTCGATCAATATTGTCGAAATCTCGATCGATATCATATATATCGAGATTACAGATTGTCGAGATTGAATATCGAAAAAAAGGTCGAGATCTCGTGAGATTCGAGATCTCGCGAGATCGAGATTGCATTCCCTAGGACTGAGTAACTGCCTTGTGATTATTTCTATCGTGTTTAGTAAGCGTCATCGCTCACACTAGTAGCACAATATAAAAAATAATACAGTAGGACGACGCCTTTGATCTTGTGAAAAATGCCGACAAAGTCTAGACGGCGTTAGGAGGCCAGGGTTGTCACAAGTAATCAATATTTATAAAATGACACTGACAGTAACTTCCACAACACAACCTTGTAGTGCCATCACCGTTACATTAGAATCGTATTGGAGGCGTCTAAAAATGGCATTTATTTATTTTACGTATCTATATTCCAGTACAACGATATTCCGTTGGAATTATAACAATTCGTAACATTTACAAGAAATTATCTCAATCACACTTTACGTTTATTTATACGAGATGAAGACTTGCAATCTCTCACAGCACACGTCCTATGCACCATTATAAATAAAAAAAATAAAAAAATCAGACACGCGTTAGCCCTAAATAATGTGTCCCGAACTACTAACATTGTATTGTTTGCAGTTCGGGCTCGGCGTTCCCGCCTCTCGCCCCTCACACCCCGCACGATTGCCCTGTCTAAACGTCTTCGTTGGACGACTGTATGGTTTTTTAGACTGTGCTAGTAGTATAGCTTACCTTGCCCCCCACGGCGTGTCCGTCGCTATGCGGGCCGGCGCCGCGCTGCCGGAACCCGCGCAGCGAGGTGGGGCCCCCCAGGAAGAAATGGTCCGCGATCGTGCTGCCGAACATGTCGTGCAGCACCCCCAGACCGCCCGTCACTTGCACCACCTGATGTAAGTTAACTTTTGACAATTTTATTTATTATTTATTTATTAAAAAAGGTTCGCCAACAAGGCACACACTTTTACATTCATAATATACATACACAGTTATTAGAAAGGTTACATAAGTGCCACCTCAGTTAAAGGCAAACACAGCATGCTTAAATTAAATACTGTCTTATTATTATTTGTCAAGGAAAAATACAAAAATATTACAATCTTACAATCTATATCATTAATTAATTAATTATTTTCAAATAAAAGAAAAAATAAAACATTAAGACATAAGAAAATAAAATAAAATTAAGTTACAAAATAAATAGTAAAAGATATTAAAATTAATTGAGCTAATTATCCTATCCTAATTAAAAATGTGTACCTATACAAAACAATAAATTATTAATTACTAACTAATGGAGGTCGTGCATTTCTTTAAATTTTATTGAATAAGATCTCCTTCAGATCTGTTTTTTTTTTTTTTTTTTTAAGGTCTGCAGTTTTTTGGTTGTAAGGTCGACGTCGTTAATTAATTTACGGGCTCTTCGGTCAACGGAGTCCAGCGCTTCTAGAATAAAATGTCGCATTTCATCCAATCTGCTGACTTGTAACGCCATACTCGCCTGGAGCCTTTAGGGCGGGTGTCAGGTGGCGAGTACAGCGATACAGATTTCACCATACAGTGATCGGATGTCCCTAAAGGTGCAGTGACGGACACCGAGCATCTGTCAGGATCGGTTGTCAGCAGAAGGTCCAAGCAATACGCAGTGTGGCCAGCAACGTCGGGGATGCGCGTAGGCTCGTTAACAAGCTGTGAGAGACCGTAAGTCAGCGAAAACTTAAAGGCCTCTCTGCCAGCATCCTGATACGGGTATAACCACTGCCCGTGGTGAGCATTAAAATCCCCCAGAAACACCAACTGCGCCGTGGGAAAACGTTGCTGAATCTTATCTGCTGTATTGCCAAGGTATTCCATAAGCCTCGTTGTCTCCCGATCTCCGCTATGTGAACGATAGATACAGGCGTAAACCACTTGGTCTAGGCCAGTATCTATGTGAACCCACATGACTGAAAGGTCCGGCACTTCCAAGTAACGGAGACGCTGATAACAGATCGCGTCACTGGCATACATGCACACCCCGGCGTGCGGGCGGAAAAGAGACTCCAGGATATAGCCTGGGTAACCAAGGTATGCCGAGTCTGACGGATCGCAGATCTGCGTCTCCGTTAGAAAGAGTAGGTGTGGTCTCTCCGTCTCAAGATGGTGGTGGACATCATTCAGATTGGAGTGCACTCCTCGGATGTTACAGAAGTGCACTTTAAGGGAGAGGAAGTGCAACCGCTGTTGAACCGTACTCTTTTTGGGACCTTTCATTGTGAATTGGTAGTGGAGTGAATAGGGAGGAGAATAGAAGTTGAGTGAAGCGCTGCAAATGGAACCAAGCAACTCGTAGGGAACAACGCACCATTGGGGAACTCGCTTGGAGACTGCGGGGACGCCCGAACCCCCCCGAGGTCGCCATCGGGTCCTCTCCAACCGGTCGCCAACCGGCACGATGGAGCCTCCCGGGATTTTTCGCGAGGTGGCGGGGCAGCCTTCCGCATGTGGCTGGCATGCTACTTGGGCCCCCTACTACCTGCGGTCGGCCAGCGGTGCACCGTGCTTCGGATCCCGCTACCCTCCAAAACGAGTTACCCGGTGAGTCACTATCCTACGAGTTGAAAACTGTTCTCCAATGCAGCACGATTACTCAGACCTACCCTCCTAAATGGCTACACTAGACATCATGCCGGAACGCGACTAAGTCACTTGGCGGCATGGTTTTGTCTAGTGGGTGGTGACAAGCCGCGGCCGAAGCCTACCACCAGATGATACCGCTCGTTTAGCGCCACCCAGGGACCACGTACAAGGCATCGAGGGCTAAACCTTGCGGACGCGAGCAGTTTTCAGTCCCCGAAGTAATCAAGGTTCGAAGTAAAAATACAAACACAACAAACAAACAAACAAACAAAAGTTATTATTATTTTTGCTGAGCTCATTGTAGTACCGACACATTCTTGTTCGCATAAAAGTGTAATTAGGTTTAATAAATAAAATATATTTAATATGCTAATATGCTTCTATGCTGGACTGGGAGCGAAAGCAAAACATAGAATGTGCCAGCTGCTTCTCTTCCCGGGCATACTGTAAAGTCAGTTAAGGGATAGAGGTTTTAAAGGCGTTTTTGTGGGCGATAGGCTGACCCCCTGTCACTTCAATAGTCTCTCTCCATCTTTATAATACCTCCAAATTTATCAAACGTGACATCAGATAGTCTTGTAACCTCTGGTGTTCTGCCTACCCCATAAGGAATACAGGCGTGACGTTATGTATGTATGTAAATAAAATATAAAATAATAATAATAAATATTTATGACACTCACACAACATTATCTAGCCCAAATTAAGTTTCGAAAAGAACTTGTGTTATGGATACTAGATTACTGATATACTTAAGAAATATATAAACATACATAAAAAATAAATACTTATTTTTTATTAGAATAAACTTAAATAAACATAGAAACATCCATAACTTGACGACTAATATCTGTGTTCATCACACAAATATCTGCCGCCGCCGGGATTCGAACCCAGGACCTCTGGCATAGAAGGCAATGTATGTTACCGCTACACCAGCCGGTCTATGTAGGTAAATCTCTTAAATTTAAAATTGTCACAATTTCCTATTTTATTTTTATTTCTTAAGACTAGTTAAATAGATTCTACTATGTTTGTATTTTAGATCCATATTTTATTTTATAGAAGTTATATTTTATTTGAATGATTTTAAATGTTATTGTAGCACTCTCCAGCCTGAAAAACAGGATTATCCTAGTTCAGGCACCAATGTTCTATCCTTCCTTGTATATTTAAGCCAATATTTGTAATTTATGCTTTCTGAAATTAATAAACATTTTTATTATTTACTTTATTTATTATTTATTACCTGTTAAGTGACGATTCTGAAGTCGATTTTCATGAGATTTATACGAGACAAGAACCATCAACATCGATTTTTTTTTCGAGATAATCGCACAATAGGGATTTGTTTTAAATCATTTGTAATTCAAAAAAAAAAAACAAAATCAAAAAGTTTTATTCATCTTAGGAATTTCACAAAACACTTGATGAAGTCAGTCATCCCATACTTCGGCTTTAACTAGTTGTTGATAGTTGTTATATAAGATTAGACCAAGAGACAAAAAAAGCTGGCGGAAAAAAACTCTTGGCACTCTTTTTCAGTCAGAATTATTAAATTAATACAAATAGGTACAGTACAAATTGATCGTGACATGAAAAAAAAAAACACAAGACAGCTAATTGTGAGAGCCAATGTCATGCCACAACCAAATTGCTTACATAGTAGGTGCAATGAGCTATGGATGCACAATACGAACATGAGAAACTGGGACCAGAGTATTTGAACAAGAATGGAATAAAACAGTTATATTTAGTATCATTAGCAATATTCATTTGGTCTGTACTATTCGTTTTTTTTTTTGTAAATTTAAATTTTCTTTCATATTTTCTTTCATTTCTTCTATCCTACTGAACTGACCAGTTTCTGTGTTGGCGCCACGTACCCTCTTGCATATTTTTCATTTATTTAAGAATTATTGAGCGTTTTAAATGCAAAAACTTAAAAACATTATTTATATATCTATATATTTATATATATATATATTTTTTTTTTTTTTTTCTAACTCTCACACAACATTATCTAGCCCAAATTAAGTTTCTTAAAGAACTTGTGTTATGGATACTAGATAACTGTTGGACTTAGTGAATATATAAACATACATATTGAATAAATACATATTTTTTATTAGAATAAACTTAAATAAACATATAAACATCCATGACTTGACGACTAATAGCTGTGTTCATCACACAAATATCCGCCGCCTCCGGGATTCGAACCCAGGACCTCTGGCATAGAAGGCAATGTATGTTACCGCTACAACAGCCGGTCATTTGTTCTTAAAATAAACATACCAATCCTTGTGTGGGCGCGACATTGCCCTCTGCCCGCAGCTCGGCCCGCAACTGCGCCACTCCGCCGCCAAGTCCGCCGCATTGCGAGCTGAATTGAACCCACGCCCCGCGCGACGGGAACAAAGCGTCGTCGCGGTGATCCACTGACACTATGTGGCGAATGAGCGATTGTAGTTGTGGACCTATATTCAATGAATAAACGAATAAAAATGTTTATTAACATAAAAATAAATATTTATTTATTAATATTGTCTTAAGTTGCTTCCATGCTGGACTGGGAGCGAGAGAAAAGCATAGAATGTGCCAGCTGCTTCTTCCTGGGCATACTGTAATAGTCAGTTAAGAGACAGAGGTTTTATTGGCGCTTTTTGCGGGCGATAGGCTGACTCCCTGTCACTGCAATAGTCTCTCTCCATCATTATAATACCTCGAAATTTGTCAAACGTGACATCAGATGGTTTGATGACCTCTGATGTTCTGCCTACCCCATAAGAGATACAGGCGTGAAGTTATGTATGTATGTATGTCTCAAGTTATCGCGATTCATACTATTAAATAAAACACTTTTTAACCGGATTTGTCACTCGTGACCACGGGGTCTGCAAAGACACCGAAACGTCGAGTTAAAATTTAAAATGGAAATATACGCGATAAATCCGGTTAAAAAGTGTTTCATTTATTCATTTTTATAATCTGCAAATTTTTACAATCTTAACCTAAAAGTATCATATTAAGGAATACAGTTGTGTCTAAGTGCCTGAACTAGGTTTACCCTGTTTTTCAGGCGAAAGAGAGTCTGAGTATATACAAAATATAAATAAAACTTTCAATAAATACTTATGTATACTATAGCTTTTGAATAATAAGGATGAATAAAAAAGAAAAGCAAAAAAGAAATCCTTAATCAGTGGTTATAAAACTAACGTTAGGCAAAAATATATACAGAATAAATTAGTGCTCCCTAGGTCCCGTCTAGAACTACATGCCAAAAGCCCATACGTAATGTCAATCAAAATATATAATAAACTCCCTGATTCGATCAAAAACTCAACAAATGACATGCAATTCGTTCGAGAATTAAAAAAAGTGCTTATAAATAAAAGCTACTACACAATACATGAATATTTAGAAGACAAAACAAAATAACTCAATACACAAAATGCTTGAACTTTAAAAACGAAATAGAATGTCCTCCTCTCTCCTCTTTCAATTTGCTATGCCCAACAGGGTCCATAATGTATGACTACCAAATAATTTAGATCAAATTTACCATTGTGGAATGCAATAAACTATTGAATTGAATTGAATATTTTCTAATTGAATAATGCAATTTATGAATTTAAACTAACTTATTACTGCTTACAATTTTTCTGTGTCTTCCTAAGACATGTTTCGCAACGCCTCTTGAACAATTTTCAAAAAAAATGATTTCAGAAAAGCATAAATTACAAAGAATTGGCTTATTCATACGTCCAAAAATCATTGTATGCCTGGTAGAAATCGCTTTAAAGCGATAATGCCGATAATACCTTATGTCTTCTTTTATTTATTTTTTTTGTGCTGGATTTGTAGAAGGTAAATAAAAAAAATAAAAAAATCGATTTATTTCAGACGTTAGTCCATATGTTATTAATTAAATTAGAAATAGAAAAACCTTATGACGAAATTCTTAGCATATAAATTTCAGGAAATACAACTATGAAAAATAAAATAATTTAAATCTGTAACATAATTTTCACTAATTATAATTAAATAAAAGTAAATAAAAAGAGGAAACTTTATGCAATCTATAAATTAAATTAATAACATAATCATAAATAAATAAATATAAAAAATAAATATAAATCAATACGTTTCCCAGGAAAGAATTGTTCTTGAAACCTAAAGCTTATTACTGGATAGATTTCACAATATAAGTGACATGAGCGATGTTCGCGCCAGTTACCATAGGTGGCGCTAGTCTGTGGTTTTATTTCAATGAACGAAGACGAATTGTTTTTTGACAGACGTCAAAACGTCAAAGTGATATTGTGGATTGATACTCTTGTGACTAGGCGCCTCAAAAAAAATACATCGTTTTTTTTGTTCCGGTGAATTGAATTGACTGTGAAGTTTTTGTGCATCAATGTTTTAGTAGTCAAAAGGAAAGTGAAATCGGTGAAATTAATAATATACTTCCTTCCCTAATCCCACTTTATATAATCGATTCCCCTCCTCATTATTATGTGTATCCATCGACATACTTAAGACACGTGTTTGGTGAGTAGAATTATACCTTTTACTTATTCGTGTCTTTATTAAAGCAGTGACAATTCTTTGCGTACGGGCATAAGATTATTTATTGCCCGTTCAATTGTATCTGTAAACGTGGTCCGCTGCATCGCGAGCTGAATTAAACCCCAGCCCCTCCTATTTTTTTTTATTAAATATGGATGGTGAACATGAAGACTAAGGTGGTACACGTCCATCCACGAGAAACCTATTCACTCGACGCTTAAAAGTACTAGGACTATACTGGTCAGGGAAAATAGACGCAGGCAGTTCATTCCAAACCTTGGCGACCCTCGAGACGGGAATAAGTGCCAACGCTGCATTATGCGTTCGAACGCGCATACCGTACGTCCGTATCTTCAAGTAGGCACCTACTCATACATTTACACGGGGTTGATTTGTAGCCACCAGCCAAAATTTTTTACACAATAAGTATCATTTATTGAAACGAATTTTGAAAAAAAAAAGTATTTTTTTTTTACAGGGAAATTAATTTATCCGCACACCTATAAACATGGTCACTCTAAATTACCATTAAAATAAAGATGACTACGCGCTACTACACACATTTTGTAGTACTACGTCGTAGTATTATCAAGAAAATGCCGCGTCGTAGTAGGTATGTTCATCAACAGCGACTATTTTTATTAAGTTTGTGGTTCCATATTTCTACTTTTTTGTGCTGAGCAAAGTAATAGTAGATTGTTAAACTAGGGTCGGATGACACCAATTCCCATACGAGGTGTTTAGACGCCCGAGCGCAGCGAGGGCGGATATAACCCGAGTATGAATTGATGTCATCCACCCGCGGGGAACACTCTACTTTTCATTTCGAATATAAGGAATGTAAAAAAAAAACATTTTTATTAAATATTTATTTAAAATTAATGGAAAAGTTCGAACAATTCGTAAAGTTTAAAGTGACATTTTTATTCACATATAAATCGGTGACATATTTCTATGTAGGTATAGATATCATTTTTTACATAAAACAACCCTATATATTAAAATAATTATATATAATTATGAAAATTATATATTTATATATATTTTTTAAATGATAGTGACAAAATATAGACAAATATAATTTTTTAAATTACTTCTTTTAACTTGACTTCTAAAATAAAAAAAATCATAATAAAGTCTAAATTTTTGAAAGCTGGCTTCATAAGAAATGTATTAGTTCTATTTTTGAAATCCATTCCGGCCCTTGGTTCGGAATGAATTTGTATGAAACATTCCGACCCGCGGGTCGGATGAAGCATTTTCAGACCGATACTTGGATCAAACATAGACTACTTTCCGAGTATGACAAATGAAAAATAAATATGCAGGTACGTTTATATCGTATCAAAGAAACTAACTTTTTTTGGCTGGTCAAAAATCAACCCTGTATAACACCTACTAAGAGAGATTCAAACATACAAACTTTCATAACATTTTCCGTACCGTACGCGCGTATCATACGCGGCGCCTGGCGAACGTCCGTATCGAACGCGCGTAGGTACGGACGTTGCAGTTTTGTATGAAACGCGTGACGCAGCGTTGGCACTAAGGCGTCGTCGCGATGAGCGTATGAGCGATTTTATTTGGGGACCTATTTTAATGAAATAAGAACGTTTATACTGTCTACTGCAATATCTTATTCAATAACAATCAACACCTTGTTAAAGCCGAAGTACAAAATTGTGACGTCACTAAGCGGCCATTCGATGGCGTTATGATTCATGAAAACAACTTTTTTTTAACTATTTAAATGAAATGAGAACGTTTTTTAGACGACCACTTTGGCAATGGGGTGACACTGGTTCGATTCTGGGCGTTCATCCTATAAAATAAATAATAAATATAAATATTTCTGACACTCACACAACATTATCTAGCCCAAATTAAGTTTCTTAAAGAACTTGTGCTATGGATACTAGATAACTGATATACTTAAGAAATATATAAACATACATGTTGAATAAATATATATTTTTATTAGAATAAACTTAAATAAACATATAAACATGCATTACTTGAAGACTAATATCTGTGTTCATCACACAAACATCCGCCGTCGCCGGGATTCGAACCCAGGACCTCTGGCATAGAAGGCAATTGTACGTTACCCCTACACCAGCCGGTCGTCAGTGTGTATCCTATATAATATACACTGACATATACATATTATGTATTTATATTCTAGGTTCCTCCCTAGTTCGATACATGGTATCTCTTAACACAAGCTTTGCTTACTTTGAGGCCATGTAGTTGCTGAGATAGTCTGCGGATTTTATTTATTTATTTTACTAGCACAAGATGTACGTATAACAAGATGTACACATTTTCATTGGAATATGAACCTTATGACAACCGAATAAGTTGCAAAGTGTAGACATCTTATTAGATGAGACTGTAAAGTGGTGAGAGGAAAAGCTGAAGTACAAAGAAATTAAAATATGTTTTTATTCAATAACGAATGACAATATGTTTTTAATTGACGACCGGCTGGTGTAGCGGTAACATACATTGCCTTCTATGCCAGAGGTCCTGGGTTCGAATCCCGGCGGCGGCGGATATTTGTGTGATGAACACAGATATTAGTCGCCAAGTCATGGATGTTTATATGTTTATTTAAGTTTATTCTAATAAAAAATATGTATTTATTCAATATGTATGTGTATATATTTCTTAAGTATATCAGTTATTTAGTATCCATAACACAAGTTCTTTAAGAAACTTAATTTGGGCTACATAATGTTGTGTGAGTGTCAAAAATATTTATTTATAAAAAAAGTAACTGAAAAATATGCTAAATAAAAATTACCCAACCAGGACTAGAACCTGGGACCTTTTGTTTGCCAGACCATTGCTCTTCCACTTAGCTACAGGGCTTTGGCGATTCGCCGTCGAAATTACTTAACACATTCTTGTTTTTACGTTATATTGCTAACGTAGCTCCATCTAATGGTACAGATTTGCGATGAAACCACCCGAGAAAAATGTCTTTTCAGAAAATTGTAAATCTCAGTTAAAGTGAAGCATTGCAATGTTTAATAATATTTTTTAACTTTTTCATTTAAAATGCTCAATGCTGAAGAGTTTGTTTTTTTTGTTTGTTTGTTTTTTTGTTTGAACGCGCTAATCTCAGAAACTTCAAGAGGGATTTGAAAAATTCTTTTTGCATTTGATAGCCCAACTCTTTTTTTATCCCGAAATTCCCACGGGATCAAAAATTACGCGGGTAAAACCACGCGCGGTGGCTAGTCTTAAATAAACTGAAAAGTGTGCGAAGTTGCAAATATTTGGTAACAAAGTGAATACTATCTTATTGAAATTATTGAATATACTACTGGACTATATAAGTACTGGGTTTGATTTATCACATGCTAATGATACTATGACTATTTTATTCCATTCTTGTTCAAATACTCTGGTCCCAGTTTGTCATGTTCGTATTGTGCATCCATAGCTCATTGTATCTGCTATGTAAGCAATTTGGTTGTGGCATGACATTGGCTCTCACAATTAGCTGTCTTGTGTTTGTTTTTTTTCATGTTACGGTCAATTTGTACTGTACCTATTTGTATTAATTTGATAAGTCTGACTGAAAAAGAGTGCCAAGAGTTTTTTTCCGCCGGCCTGTTTTGTCTCTAGGTCTACTGTAATATCTTATTTAACAACTATCAACAACTAGTTAAAGCCGAAGTATGTGATGACTGACTTCAGCAAGTGTTTTTTGAAATAACTAAGATGAATAAAGCTTTTTGAATGAATGAATGAATGAGAAATTTATTGACACACACACACAACAAAAAAATAATTCAAATGAATTAATTTTTTTTTAAATTTAATTTTAATTTCATGAGATTTATACGAGACAAGAATGAGATTATCGCACAATAGGGATTTGCTTTTAAATCATTTGGTATGTAATATTCGTTTTTTTGTTTGTAAATTAAAATTTTCTGTCGTCTTTTCGTTCATTTCTTCTATCCTACTGAACACAGTTCCTGTCTTGGCGCCACGTACCCTCTTGCCCCTAGTTCCACCGCATTGCGGACTGAATGGAACCCTACACCTTAGCAACATGGACTACTATCGTTTGACCAGAGGTATTCAACTTTTTGAATTTTGATTTTTTTTGACATAGATAACGCAAGTCCATGTACAGTCTGCAACAGAATTATGTATACCACCCAGTCTCCAGCACACATACAATTTCCATGCATATTGTATGCGTGCGGGAGACTGGGTGGTATACATAATTCTGTTGCAGTCTGTACTTCGTGTGTCCGAACCCCAGCCAAGTGTCAACATTGGTCGCCGCTAGATTCATTCTGCGCATATGTATGTCTGTCAGAAAATCGATATCATTCTTAATAATCGATTTCATCGACGGCATCAGTGTCTTTGAATCGGTTTGTATTTCCCATCACTAAATATCAGCTATGAGGTCACGCTTGGTTTCAATACAAATCGTGACACTTGCGCTATCTATGTAGATGTATATCTGTGGTTAATCAATATATATAAAACTGTTCCGTTACTGACTGAGTTACTGAGTGACTGACAGACAACGTACAGCCGTAACTACAGGGCGTAGAGAGCTGAAATTTGGAACATACATTCTTTAGGGGATGTAGGGGTGCACTTAGCAAGGAATTCCCGAAACTCCCACAGGAACGGGAATTATTGGACATTTTAGTTTGAATAAAAAATCTTATTCCTTGAGTGTACGGACACGATACTTGGCATAAAGGTTCTTCAAAAAGTGAAAGGTTGTTTTATGAAAGGAATTCCCGAAATTCCCAAAGGGAACGGGAAATATATGATGTTTTAGTTTGTATGAAAAACCTTATTCCTGGAGTGCACGGATGTTATACTTGGTATGAAGATTCCTTAGTAAGTGTCTGTTTGTATAATGGAAAGAATTCCCGAAATTCCCACGGGAACGGAAAATATAGGACTTATGGGTTTATGCGTGTACGAAGTCGCGGGCAAACGCTCGTCTTATACTATAGTGGAAACGTTTTCAGATGATAGGCGTGACAGTCCAAAATTGACAATCTAAGAGACGTTGGCGTAATCGAATTGTTCGATTCTCGATTCGATCGCTTAGAAATACCGAACCAGTTAGTAAAAAAATGTATTCAGAATTACGATTACAAGATGGCTGCTCATATTCTTCGATTCATTGTCGATTTAATTTTATCAATCCCTATACATACAATGTTTCTTTTCATTGCATTTGTCAATTTAAGATTAATATTTTTTTACAACTACTTTTTTAAGTATGTAAACGAAGTTAATATGATTAATCATGAATATGCCAATCAAATAAAAACGTTATGTTTATTGATATATGATTGGATTTATTTCACTTACCACTGTTCTCTCTGACTTTGAAACTTGTAGTTTTGCTGACCACCGACATATCTCTGACCATTCCCTCCCATTGCAATGTGTGTTTTGTCTGCAAGAAAATAAATATTAAATTAGTTTGTTTTCACGAATCCTTTTATTAAATCAACTTCCATGCTAGACTGGCAGCGAAAGAAAAACATAGAATGTACCAGCTGCTTCTCTTCCCAGGCATAATGTAATAGACAGTTATGGGACAGAGGTTTTATTGGTGTTTTTGTGGGCGATAAGCTGACCCCCTGTCACTGCAATAGTCATTCTCAATCATTATGATATGATCAAAATCAAACGTGACATTAGATGGTCTTATAACCTCTGGTGTTCTGCCTACCCCATAAGGGATACAGGCGTGAAGTTATGTATGTATGTATGTTTCTTGGATACGATATGAACGTGCTTGCATATTTATTTTAGTATCAGTCAGTACAAAACAATACAGCCTTTTTTTACAAATAGCCGCTGTTGATGAACATAGCTACTACGACGCAGCATTTCATTGATAATACTACGACGTAGAACTACAACATGTTTTGTAGTAGCGCGTAGTTGTCTTTATTTAAATGGTATTCATTAATAATTTAAGAGTAACCACGCTTTCCTTAATTTGTTGGCAAATATATTAAGTTCCTAGTAGAAAAAGTACTTTTTTTGCAAAAATAGTTTCTATAAATGTAAAAAAGTCAACCCAGTATATTAAGTAACAAAACCGATCGAAAATAACATTTAAAGTGAACTCACAGTAGGTGAAGTGGCGAAATCTAGAGACATAAGTACTGCACGGTCGAGCAGTCGATACCCCGACCAGGGGTACTCGTGAGACTGTTGGTACACCGACGCAGATAACCTGGAACACATTCCATACATACCGAATATATATTTGAGAAATAGATAAAAACACCCATGCTGAACTGGGAGGGGAAAAAAACATAGAATGAACCAGTTGCTTCTCTTCCCGGGCATGTAAAAGTCAGTTAAGGGACAGAGCTTTTAAAGGCGTTTTTGTGGGCGATAGGCTGACCCCTGTCACTACAATAGTCTCTCTCCATCTTTATAACACCTCCAAATTTGTGAAACGTGACATCAGATGGTCTTGTAACCTGTGGTGTTCTGCCTACCCCATAAAGGATACAGGCGTGACGTTATGTATGTATGTAAGCTTTTAAAAAATTTGTCGCTGTTGATGAAAATACCTACTACGAAGCGGCATTTCATTGATAATACTACGACGTAGTACTACAAGATTTTTTGTAGTAGCGCGTAGTTGTCTTTATTTTAATGGTAATTTAGAGTGACAATGGTTTTGCTTAATATGTTAGCGGATATATTAATTTCTGTGTAAAAAAGAAAATACTTTTTTGCAAAAATCGTTTCTATAAATGATACTTATTGTGTTAAAAAAATTTGGCCGATGACTACAAATGAAACATGTATAGAAAACACGATAGAATTAACCACTGGACGGTTTCTTAGTACCGAGTCTGTGGGCTTCGGTATAACCCTGGGTCAATCACAACAAAATCTTTATTCGCGAGTTTTTTTCCGTCAAAAAAACAACTATAATCTAACTCAGTTAATATCGAGCTGCTATAAACCTTTTGAGACACGTCCGCGCGCCTAGCCTTCCTAACCGTATCTCTCCGTGCGCCATCATCCTACTTCAAGATATATCCGATGGCGCTGTAATAAAATGTCAAACAGTCATTCATTGCATTTAGCGCCCTTTATAACATACTACCAACATAATCCCGCTACCATGAAGTCATAAAAACATCTTAATATTGCTAAATTATCGTTATACATACATAACATCACGCCTGTATCCCTTACGAGGAAGGTAGAAGACCAGAGGTTATAAGACCATCTGACGTCACGTTTGACTTTGGAGGTATTATAATTATGTATAATGACTATTGCAGTGACATCGGGACAGCCTATAGCCCACAAAAACGCAAATAAAACCGCTGTCCCTTAACTGACTTTTACAGTATGCCCGGGAAGAGTAGCAGCTGGTACATTCTATGTTTTTCTTTCGCTCCCAATCCAGCATAGAACTTATCGTTATCTCTGACATTTATACAAAGTTGATACAAGCGTGAGGCATTAACTAAAACCGCATATCCTATAAGTGTTTATTGTTAATCTGATAAGTATTTAAAAAAAGTTTACGAGAAGTATACGAAACAACTTTTTTCAAAGAACTTAAATAGCTTAATAATTAAGTTAAAATGTATACATCCTGTGTAAATATTTGGACTGACATTTCGCTGTGAATGATAGAGTCTGGCTAACGAAAGTAGACAATGGGGGTTTTGGCAAAGTTTTTATATGGCAACTTATTCTGCTGTCACTGTTGTCAATCGAACGGTTGGTGGTGGTTTTGGTAAATGAGATTTTGGAATTTTCATATTTGAAAATGAATAAAAAAAAACTTGATAGTTTCATAACCAATTTAGGAAATAGCAATACCAGTGAATGACGATTCATTCCATATAGAATTGCTGGATTCAGATTTTGATTACGATGAATAAAAATAATAATTGTATTTTATTGTTTTATTTTTAAGCCTGATTAATACTAGTTGCCTATTATTTTAATTATATACTTCTCAAAAAGTAGAACAGTACCAATATTGTTATTTTTTACGATAGTTTTATAAAAAAAAAATAATCAAGTATCATGTTTGTTTGATCCATATGTGTCGTATTATAGTTACCATGGTGGGATTTTTTTTATTCGCCAAATTTTTCCTATATCTGCTTTCATTAGCCAGAGTATAACTATGCCTTCAGTACTTAAGATAAGGTGACCGGGATGATACAACGTGTTTAAATTAAACTAACAAAAAGCTACAAAACATTACTATGATTTATTTAACTAATGCTTACATTGATTTGATTTGTGATGTGTAGCCTGATAATGGATTCACAACTCTTTGTAATGAGCCCACTGCAGGGCATGAGTCTCTCCACTGGGTGACGAGGAGGTATAGGCCATAATCCATCAAGCTGGCCCAGTGCTGGGTGATGGATGCCAGAATTTTCAGGGCGCCGAAATGGCTTCTGACAAACTCTAACGACTACTGTATACAAGTATACAGCACCCGGGACCGACTGCTTAACGTGCCCTCCGAAGCACGGAAGTCGCCGTGAGAAATGAATGGTCGGCGGTACCCATCCAAGTGCCGACCGCGCCGTTGCTTAACATGTGATATCAAACTCAAAAATTCTTTATTTCGTAAGTATTTAAATACATTTGAAATAAGTCACAATTTACAAATTGAACTGAATCTACCACCACTTCGGAAAGTCGATCTGTTGAGAAGAAGTGGCAAGAAACTCAACAGCAATCATCTTTTAAAAATAAGAGAAAAGAAAATACATAATAACAATTTACAGCCAGGGAATACCAACTTCCGGATATCTTAAAGTAAAACTTTTCACATCAACACTTATCCACACTTATCTATCAAAGGGTTAATCTTAAATATTTTAGGATTTTATTATAAAATGAAGCGTACACATTGACTCATGAACGAGTTGATCTTCTGGAGTCTACTATTATATTTATACAATAGGCAATCAAGTACTAGACAGAAACGTAGACATAGATATAGAGGTAAAGATAGAAGCAGAGATAGACGTAGCGATAGAGATGAGAGAGAATACAGATAATGTGAATGGAGATGAGGATAGTCGTGGACAAAGACAGGACGTGGACATGGAAATGGGGAAGTCGGAGTCAAGTTGAAACAAAAGTCATAAAGTCATCAGCAAAACGACCTGGCACCGCTAGCAGCACCCGTTCACAAGTATAACGCAAGCACCAGCCATCACCCTCCTCAACCATATTTTAGGGAAGAGGGTGACCCGACACCCGACGCTACCGCTAGCCTTGCCGCCTGAGGGAGCATGACGTTCTTGCTGTTGTATGGACAATTTGATCGATCAATACGATATATATCGTATGATACACACATTAACCATGGCGCCACGACGGTTTCATAAAATACCTCTCGCTTGTATCAACGTTGTGTAATAATATATATCTATAACGGTACTTACACAGGGCTAAGCGGTTTGTGAGGTAATGGCTTAGTGGCAGTAACACTGAAGTTGGACGAGCTTCGATGCCCCATACTGTACTCGGCTTGTATCCTCTCCCCGCGCCCGGCCACATTCGGTAACTTTACACCTACAACAAAATATTATTGATTATTATAATTTATCATAAAATATACTTATATATATAGTAACATGTCCATGATACGTATCTGTAAATATTGTAGTCTCACAAATTGTATACGATTCTAAGATTTTTGTTGTGTATCTAATAATATATGGAAACAATATCTATGTAGGTGTATTTATATAGTGCATGTATGTTTATTTTCCTAATTGTATGTATTTTGAAATTGTATAATTTTTTTTTTATATATAAGTTAACTTAAGTCCGGCAACAACTGAAAATCAGCGCGGTGCTACAGTTTTTCTGCAGCAACGCTTATGCTGAGTTGAAGCCTTTTGTTTGCTGTATGGTCTATGAGATTTATATAATACTTCTGCTATCTTTTAAATCCATAAAATGTATATACTATAATGTTCCAAATTGTAACTGTATATATTAAGGAAACAATAAACGTTTTTTATCTTTATCTTATACGTAATATAATATTCTAAAATATGAACATATATACATAAAATAATATCAATTAATGTTTTATTGCTTAATATTTTCAACCAACTTCCGTGAAGTCAGTTTTTTCAATGCTCTGCATGCGTTGATTATATTCTTATGATACTTTCATATTATTTATGTCGTTATATTAAAAATGTTAAATTGTTATCGCTTACTTAAAGTTTGTTATCAACTGTATCTTTAGGAGAGAGCGGAGTCCCCTAACACAGTTTTATACTTGTAAGGAGACTTCTGCCATTTGTTAAGTTAATGTGTAAAGATATTGAATAATAGTATATTATGTAACAAGTGAGGGAAGTTGCTAATTACAGTCGAGGCTGTGATTTGAGCCCGAGCCGCAGGCGAGGGCTTAATAATGAGCCGAGACTGTAATTAGCAACGCTCACGAGTTACATACGACGTTTTTCAACACACTTGTGAGTAAAAGACAGACATACGTGGCCATAAATTAAACAAACACATTTGATAACAAAGCTGTGAATTGTGATTGAAAAATGGCGCTGAACCTCGCGCATGCGCGTAAGTTTTTTTTTTTCCGCCAAATGTGTCAATGTCTGTATAGCATATTCAGCCTATTTTAAGTGAAAATGTTTAATTTGGAGTGGTAAATGCCAATATTTTAATATTTTATAACAAATTATTGTAAATTGTGAATAATTTGTTTTATATACAAATTTGCTTTACTAATATAAGGCGCAAACATTTAAAGACGTATATGAATTTGAAGTGGTATAAAACCTCTTTGTTGTTTCTGAAAATATTTAATGTATAACCCGGACCAATAAAATATGCTCTGTTTACTCGCATGTAATTTGCACAAAGGTACAATTCAACTTTGTAGGATTCATTATATTATGCACTAGGGTATAATATATTATGCACGCGTGACTTATAGCCCAGTTTATAGTTCTAAATTCAATAGAATAACGCTCACTTTACGAGCAAGTGTGTTGAAAAGATATTTTCGATTTCAACGAGTGTTCAGGTAGTCGTAAATTACAAATTAAACTTATATTATGTTAACTAATAATAAATAATAATAAATTCTTTATATTATGGTAATTACAAGTAGGTCTTAAAATATTTTACATGTCCAATCATATACTGCTGTAGTTTCAGCATGCCAATACAGTAGAATCCGTTTATTATGACTCCGCTTATATTGACCAACCGCTCATTATGACGTGTTTACACAGTGAAGTTTGGTTTTCATATAAATTATATAACTAAGTCGAATATAATGACTATCCTATAGTGACATATCGCTTATTGTGACCCTTTTTTATCAAATTTTGTCCGCTTATAGTGACCGAGCGTATGATTATGTTTAATTCAATTTATGTTGACTCTTTTAATATTAATTTTATTTGACATAATTGTATTTTTTCAGTTTAGTTTAATTTAATGTTTATGAAATCTAATTTACTTTTATATTTATTTTTTTGAATTTAATTGGATTTAGTATAGTTTAATTCAATCTGGTTTTGACTCTGTTTAATAATAATCTCATTTGACTTAATTGTATTGTTTTCAGTTTAAAATGATTTAATTTAGATGAAATTTATTTTATTGTATTCTAATGTTAATTTTATGTAATTTAATTTGATTGGATTTAATTGGATTTAGTATAGTTTAATTTAATTTCGTTTGAATCTAGGTGTAATTTTGTGAAATTTAATTTAGTTTAATTTGGCTGATTTCATTTGGTTTCATTTAATTTGATTTGATCTGTTCTGGTTTAGTTTGTTACGATTTATTTTGATTTACTTTGTTTTGATTTGATTTAATTTAACTTCATTGTAATTATTTTATTTTGTTTCTTTTAGATTTCGGTATTTTTATTTGTATTGAGTATTTGAATTTTGAATTTGTATTTGAATTTTTTTTTTCGAAGTCGTCGTGGCGCCGTGGTTACTGTGTGTATCTTACGATATCACAGGTTAAGCAACGTTCGGCGCGGTCGGTACTTGGATGGGTGACCGCCGACCATTCGTTTCTCACGGCGACTTCCGTGCTTCGGAGGGCACGTTAAGCTGTCGGTCCCGGGTGCTGTATACTTGTATACAGTAGTCGTTAGGGTTTGTCAGAAGCCATATCGGCACCCTGAAAATTCTGACATCCACCACCCAGCACTGGGCCAGCTCGGTGGATTATGGCCTAAAACCTCCTCGTCACCCAGAGGAGAGACTCATGCCCTGCAGTGGACCCATTACACGGAGTTGTGATGATGATGATGATTTGAATTTTATGCATGTTCCCCTTTTTTGTACTTATCTAAAACTTATTGTTGACTGAATAACAAAATAGGTTTCTTATAATTGGCCTCTGTGTAGTAAATAAAAAAAAATTGTAAATATGTAATCGATTGTGCTGTAGAAACCAGTAAAGTGAAATAAATAAATAAATTTCTAAAACCTTTGGCAGTGTTCGGGAGAGTCACGTTATACCCAAAGACTTTCGGCGCGTGAAAGGCTTTTATCATTTGAGTCTCGGAGCGTAGATTTAGGTACTTATTGAGTCTACTTATTAATATCTATTTTGATTTATCTCTATTTTTTTCCTTTCTATCAAAATAAATCACATACTAACTTAAACACTTATCTTAGCTTCTATGCTGGACTGGGAGCGAAAGAAAAACATAGAATGTGCCAGCTGCTTCTCTTCCCGGGCATACTGTAAAAGTCAGTTAAGGGACCGAGGTGTTATGGGAGGCTTTTTTGTGGGCGATAGGCTGACCCTGTCACTGCAATAGTCTCTCTTCACTATTATAATGCCTCCAAATTTGTCAAACGTGACATCAGATGGTTTTATTACCTCTGGTGTTCTGCCTACCCCATACGGGATACAGGCGTGAAGTTGTGTATGTGTTTATGTGTATGTACTAACTTAAACAGTTTATTTATTCTTGTAGTACCTATGCTTCGTATGACGTCCGTTTAGTATGACTAGTTTCTTATTTCCCTTCGATGTCATTATATACGGATTCCACTGTATACATGTCAAGGTTATTAACTAAGCTAGGTCGTTTCTACAATTCAAATTATAAGTTTGCACATGCCCAATGAAATGCCAATTAAATTAGAATTGTTCCCACGAAGGCGCTTCCCACGAAGGCGCTCCATCGGATGAACGTCAAAATCTAGGTAGTACACACGTAGACAAAATGAATTTGAATATAAAAAACAAAACAATCAAGCAAATAGAATTATTTTATAAACTTATCTAATAAAGTATGAAATGTGTGTGTGTGCATCGTTTTAAACCTTCCTCTTGGACCACGAAAGAGCATAGTCGTGTTTTAGCTTCGTTTTTTTAATTCATAAAAGTTTAAATAAATTAAGTGAAAATCGCTGAACTACCAGGAGCGCAGCGCGGGCGAGGAGATATCATAACATCATCTCTTTCTTTCTTCAAATAGAGTAAATAAAGCAAGAAAAATTTAGATATTTTAATGAATAACATTTTGCCAAATGTGTTAAGCCCCTATATGACTATCCTTCACTAGATGTCCGTAATTGTGGGATTGTGTGATTACTATACTAAATTTCAGAATTTAGAAATTTTTATTTCTTCAAATATATTGTTTTTTTTTCGTAAATTGAACTCACGCGTCATTCTGAACTAGCTATTAAAATACTACACACTATTTTAACAGGACCCGTAAAGTATTTTAAAAATGCCCGTAACCGGCGATCATGTATGAAAAGATTAATGAACGTGCAGGAAGCGAAAGAGGTATGTCTGGATCGTAGAATTAGCGTTCCCTTAGCCTCTGCCTACCCCAAAGGGAGACAAGCGTAATGTGTGTGTGTGTGTGTGCGTAAGTTTGTGCGTGTGTGTGTTTTATCTCACCAAAGACAACATTCCCTTCATTCTCGCTGACAGTCGTGTTGACTCCTCCCACAACTCTTGACAACTCCTTCACCTGAAAGGTGACCTGAAGCAGACGGAATAAATCAATATACAGGATCTATCACAATGAATGGATGACCTACAGTTGGTCCGAATGAAAGAATGTAAGAAATCGCATCTTTTAATAATATTATTGAGGTTTTTGCATTTCATAATGCTCAATTATTCTTAAGTGACTGAAAAAATATGGTAAATAAAATCACCCGACCAGGACTCGAACCTGGGACTCCGGACGGGCGGGCGCTCTTCCAACGGAACCACCTGAAGCTAAACCTGTCGGGTGAATGAACTTTGCATCTAACAAAATTATTAAATGCATAAACCTAAAAACTATTACTAAAAAGCAATGCTTCACTTTGACTGAGATATTGTAATTTCTGAAAAGAAATTGGTCTCGGGTGGTCTTAGCTGCAAAGCTATACCATTAGATGGAGCTACGTTAGCAATATAACGTAAAAACAGAATATGCTAAGTAATTTCTTAGCTCAGTTGGAAGGTCGGATGATTTCATTCATCATCTTCTCTTGGCAGAATTGTCAAACATATAAAAATGGCGTAAACTTTATACTTTTTAAAAAATTCCCTACTATTTACATTGATTCCGTTGGCATTTCATCAAATTTAGGTATTTTGTCCATTTTTTCTGAATTATATAAATGAAGACTTGTTTCATTTAATTCAAATACAATTTAAGGTGTTCTTAACGTTAAACAGTTCATAATATGTCGTATGTCGAAAAAACGTATGGTGCTATAGCTGCCCGTGATCTTAATAATTTACCTAGTGTCGTTACCTATGTGCAGATTCTAAAAGAGTATAACAATGTGTAGTTTTAACCCTGGTGAGTTATTACCGCTATACCTATCTAAGAACATGCACCAATCAAATCCAAAGCGATTACTGAAAACCGCATTAAAATCGGACAAGTGGTTCTGAAGATAAATGGTAACATTGGTTTGCACAAACACCCTCTCACCCCAAACGCATATACCGTCTCCGTTCCGTCGTGGGTAAAAACACCTTAAATTGTATTTAAATTAAATAATAATAAAAAAATTATTTCCTCTACAACAAATCAAATTTAATTAGCACAGTAATATACACACAAAAACAATTTTGCAGAGGCTGGAGCCTAACCTAGGATACACTGTGCCTTAGCGACTCCAGGCCTCCACCTTCTTCAGTTGGTTTTACAATAATATCAAACAGAATTTTAATTTTGTAAGTAATGCTTTAAATTATAATAAAACTACGTTTTGGTTTTGCATCCCTTTACTTTCATCTATTACTAAATGTATTTTTGTTTGTTTGTTTGAACGCGCTTATCTCAGAAACTACAAGTGGGGTTTGAAAAATTCTTTTTGCGTTTGATAGCCCAACTCTTGAGGAAGGTTATAGGCTATATTTTATCCCGAAATTCCCACGGGATCAAAAGTTACGCGGGTAAAACCGCGCGCGGTGGCTAGTATTGTATAAAAGGCAAATAGCTACCTCTAAGCCATCCGGAGTGGCGGCGGGTCCCGATGAGACGTCTATCAATACTCCCACGTCCCGAAAGCAACCCAGTGAAGTCAGCGCTCTTCGGACCTATCAACACATAAAGCATTAAGGTGCCAATTGACCACCTGTAATATTTTGTCGTAAAGTTCCGTTACGTTACGATGAAATGTAACAGTTCAGTCGCTATTTTTAAAGTCGAAATTTGAAAGCTAAAAGTTGCAGTTTTTCACGATTAAAATAAATAAGTCACACACCTTCAGTACGCACATCATTTGCTAGAAGACAGAACTTTTGTCAGTCAGCCTTCATATATAATAAATTAAATAAAACTCTAAAACTATATCCAATGACTCTTCAGTCCTGTAAATTGACTTTAGTTAAATTGTTGGGCTCACTCACATATGATGAGGTTGAGAGGCTGCTAGGATAACTGTTCACAAACACACACACCCTCACACACTCAAACACACACAAACTGAAGCAAACAGTAACATCATAAATATAAAAATTAACCCTACGAACCTAATAAGTAGATAAGTACATTATCTGTAAATTGAAATCAATGTTCTCAAAGGAAGTAGCGACTCATTCCCACTACGAGTGTCATTCGACTACTCACTGGGAAGTCTCTGTTAATTATTTGTTATAAGATTACTGGCCTTTCTTTATTATTATATTAATATCAAATGAAATATTGATATTATTATTGAAAATAATATTGATATAATCGATATTACTGTCGGTATTATAATACTCGTAGAATTAATACCGGTAAAATGGTAAATATCCCATTTCCTAAGATAAGCTAGAAAATGCACAAATGTTTTACTTTTAATTTAATTTAACCTTATTACCTAAAAAATACATACAAACAGACACAACCTTATACAGGGTTAATTTTAATTTCGCAACGCGTCTTGCAGGCAGCCTCTCCACATCAATCCCAACAACATTTGTTCTACGACTTTTTTAAATTAATAAATTTAAAAAAAAAGTAAGTTTTTCTATACAAACTATTTTTTTTTTGTCTTTAAACTAGTGTAACTCTATTTACACTGATGCCACGCACCTTGCGTCACGCCACGTGCAGCGGAGCGCGGCGGGGTTGTGGGGTGACGGCGCATCAAAATACAGAGTAATAAATAACAGAGGGAGCAAAATTTTGTCTGTTTTTCTTTTTTTGTGTTATTTATGTGTTCGTGGCGCCGTGGTTACTGTATCATACGATATCACACGTTAAGCAACATTTGGTGCGGTCGGTGCTTGGATGGTTGACCGCCGACCATTCATTTGTCACGACGACTTCCGTGCTGGGGGCTGAGGGCACGTTAAGCTGTCGGTCCCGGGTGCTATATACTTGTATACAGTAGTCGTTAGGGTTTATCAGAAGCCACTTTGGCGCCGTGAAAATTCTGTCATCCACCGCCTAGCCCTGGGCCAGCTTGGTGGATTATGGCCTATACCTCCTCGTCACCCAGAGGAGAGAATCATGCCCTGCAGTGGGCTCATTACAAAGAGTTGGGATGATTGATGATGTGTTATCAGAATTTGTAAAAAGTCGTAGAACAAATGTTGTTGGGCTCGAAGCGGAGAGGCTGCCTGCAAGAGGTGTTACGGTAATTAAAATTAACCCTTTATAAAAAGAGAAACAAGTATCCCGATTCTAAAGTTAAATGAAAAAATCAACATTTGCTAAGTTGTAAAATTTTCTGTTGTTATTGTATTTCCCTTTTCTACTATGTGCAATAAAGTGTAAATAAATAAAACCATACATACGTCTCTATTAAATTGACACAGACATTAGCTTACCTTATGCGCTTTGATGATAACATCTTCAAAATCGGTAGCATGAAAGAGTTCATTGACGGTGCCTCTTATTATGTCATCCTTGGTTCGATTCAGTCCATCGACATGTACTCGGTCGACTCGAGCCTACGGGGTTAGAAAAACATAAAAATTAGATCCTCACTATACCCTGGCCAACAATCCAATGCAGTAAATTGACAGTTCGAAATTTCAAATAGAAAAATAATGATACCAGTTCAAAACTTCGTAGTTTAAGTACTAAATGAGATTGATTGAAAATGAAAGAGGCATTGTCATTTGATTTGCATAAAATTTTAAAGCAATTTATAAATAACTAGCTGACCCGGCAAACGTTGTTCTGCCATATACTTAAATAAAAAAAATTGATATTGGCCGATTCTCATAGATACCAGATAAGCACAAAAATTTCATCAAAATCGGTCAAGCTGTTTCGGAGGAGTATGGCAACGAGAACTGTGACACGAAAATTTTATATATTAGATTGAATTTGAGGTGTGTACTTTATCTTCAAAGTAACTTTAATAAAAATAAATAATTACCAAACATACCTAGTGCTTTAAAACGGTTACAGTAGAAGTATTTATTATTATATTACAACTTGACAACTTTTTTTCAAGAATTGTTGCCCTTTGCTAACAGAACCATAAAAAAGAAATATTCCGTGAGCCATAATATTTTTTTCCCATATATTACGATATATTTACGATATTACCGCTGATCATCTATTTCTCGACTTCCGTCCTTGGGAGGGAACATTAAGCAGTCGGTCTCGGGTGCTGTATAGTTGTATACAGTAGTCATTAGGGTTTGTCAGAAGCCATTACTGGCAACCAGCACTGGGCCAGCTTGGTGGATTACGGCCTACAATTCTTCATCACCCAGAGGAGACTCATAGCCCTGCAGTGGGCTCATTACACAGAGTTCTGATGATGATAATGATGAGTACTATGTTATTATTATTTTTTCATTTTATGTAAAGTATTTGAATTGAATTTCAGACTGAGGCTAGATTAGTAACTGAGGTTAGGTTAGATTGGTGTGATTGTCTGGGGATTTTATTTTATTTATTTATTCAGCAATGACACTTACCCTGACTCCGTCTAGTTTTATAGTCGGCTTGATAAGTGTTTCGTTTTCCAATTCCATAGGTTCATTAAAATCAAACATGTTATCTCCATTATTACCAAACGAGGGAGGCTCTGACTGCAAGAAAAATAATAATAAGTCATACAAATGATTTTAGAAAAGAAAGGTTTAGGTATGTACTTAAATTATACAAGGTACAATATTATAAGGTATAATATTATATATCTTATAACATATGCTCAGTGTTCAGTTTTACTTAAATGAAACAATAACTATGTACAGAAGGCAGCACATCAAGCGTTACAAATCTGTCAAAACAATTTGCTTGAATCTGAACTTTATGGCCTCGACATTAAGTTAGAATTGGTTGGGGAATTTTGACAGGTAACGTAACGCTTGATCTGCTGCCTTCTGTACATTATATCTGACGATGCACTCAGTGGCCTTAATTTGGGTACTTGGCCAAGGATATAGAGTTCACAGGTTTATTCCTAATCATATCAGGTCGAACTCAGGTCAGTGTATGAGGTTGCCCATTATTGATCTACTGGTACATATCTCAAATATGTGATAATCTCCTAAGCTTGATTGAGAGTTACTGAGATGATGTGTCATATTGGATTTTTTTATCTATACTTCAAAATCCAGCGCATGCAGTCTAGCAATGCTGTAACCATAAAAAAATGACAAGGCCTTTTTATTTAAATCTCACGAGTATTGTTAACAAGCATTCAATGAATATCAGGGTACTTGTACAGTCTAATAAGCTGTACACATTTTCATTGGACACCAAACCTTAGCAAAACCAAATAAGTTGCAAAGTGTATACATTTTAATACCCATGACTGTACTTCTAAGTGTGAAACTTTGATAAAAGAGTTTTTTTTAAATAAATTGTGTTGCATATGAGTAGAAAACTATGGTTGTGATACTGCTTAAGGAATAAGCATCATTACATACACATACCTAGGTAAATAAATAAATATTTCTGACACTCACGCATCATTATCTAGCCCAAATTAAGTTTCTTAAAGAACTTGTGTTATGGATACTAGATAACTGATATAGTTAAGAAATATATAAACATACATATTGAATAAATAGATATTTTTATTAGAACAAACTTAAATAAACATATAAACATCCATGACTTGACGACTAATATCTGTGTTCATCACACAAATATCCGCCGCCGCCGGGATTCGAACCCAGGACCTCTGGCATAGAAGGCAATGTGTGTTACCGCTACACCAGCTGGTCGTCAAATCATTCAATCATCATTGATACCCTGTTGACCGTGAAAACAGTTTCAGCTAACAGATTACTCACATTCAATGTAAACGAAATTGATATATTGACAAAGAAGACAAACAGTTCTTAATAATCTATCTACAGACACTAAGGAATGTGTGTATCTGTAGAAGATATGGTTTTGTAATATCAGGGTAGGTTTCAGATTCAGTTTTTTCTAAGAATGTTCACTTAAATTCTAAGGCCGCATACTGTCACAGCGAACTATATCGCCTTGTGACTAATTTGAGTAATTTACACACGCTATATTAACCAAGCACGGAACAGGTCTAAAATTTTATGCATTTGAATATACTCAATAATAAATTGGAACAGTATATGGATAAAATAAAAACATCCAGAAACTTCAAAGTAGGGTTAACTAACAAAAGCTGTATAGATAATAAAAAATACACAATACCTTTGCATGAACGGTACCCATTATGAATTAAATAAGCGCTATTTTTAACTGGTTTGTTAGTATAATTTATAAATTTAGTTTGAAATTACATAAATACACAAATGAAGGCCGCAATTTGATTGACAAAATAAGTATTGTCGGTCTGTCAGTCACACATATATGTCATGTATATCTCACAGGTTTTTCAAAGTGGCAACATTTAACGCTTTATGTTTTGTATCCACAACGCAAGTAAAGGATTGTTAAAAAGTTGTATTTTATTTTGAAAACCTGAGCTCAATTAAGCTCATTATATTGAGCTCATTATACTCTCCAACATTAACTCTCCACTCTCTTCCGTTACTGACATATGGCGGGTTTCAATATTCAACTGACTGCTATGCGTAACCGGTACAGGTACAAAACTGGTAGGAAAAAAATAGCGTTTCACAATATCTACTAGCTACGGGCTGTAAGTTCTCAAATTTGGCATGGGTCCTCCTTGCGTGACGTTCTTCCAAGAAAATAGGTGATATGTGATTTATAGAATATCACGCATTCGCAAATTATTTGTATGATATTTGAACTAAATAAATATATAAACTTATTCAATTTATGTCTGCTATGTTTGAGTATTCGATAAATATATTATAGTATGTTTTTAGAGCTTTTCATTAATAATTGCGTTTAACTGCTTACGTAAAACGAAACGCCAATCCTTCGACTAATTTTGCCATTTGTTGAATCATTTTTATGACGTCAAAGTAAATATTTAAAAGAAAAATTATGTAATTCAATAATATTCATCCTTTTTTTCAAAAACAGTTATAGATAAGTTAGAAAGAGAAAACTGGATTATTGATATGTTGACAGATACTTGATAGGACATTTCGTTAAATGAATAAATTGTTACGTCGTTGGCTAGATAAAATGATCTATTCTTTAATTGGTCATACGTAATGAAAACATAACTCCTTATTGGCCGCAGCAGACTGCCATGCTACCTTTACCTCATTGGTTTAAATTAATAACTTGTTACGTCGTCGTTGGCTAGATATAATGACTTATTTTGTAAATGGTCAAATGTAACCTAGCAACCCATTACAGTCAAACAGTTCGTAAGCAGTGGTTTAGATGTCAAGATTTTGAATATAGAAAGGCATTTTGGTAGTGAATTCTATTGTTCGTAGGCAAAACGAACAGTTTTCATAATATTGAAACCCGCCATCTTACAGACAACGCACAGCCAAAACTACTGGCCGTAGAGAGCTGTTTGGAACATACAATCAAACTTATTGTAAGTATGCTTTATTAAAATTATGACATATAAAATCATAGTCAAAATAAACATAAAAAAGGTGACGTTACAGGTATTACTTAATTTAAGAATTAATGGCAGATTTTTAAAAGCAATTATACCATTAAATATTGTCTATTCGTAAATACCTTATAAAAAATAGGTCCTACTCGGAGAGAAGGAAAAATAATATATAAGTAGGTACCTACAAAAAATTGAGGAAGCCCAGTTGTTACAAGAAAGGTATAAGTATTATTTAAATTCCTTGGGTAGTTTAAGACAATATAATAAATTAGAGAACTTAGAGATAAAAAATATTGCGAATATTTTGATTGCCTGTACACTGTTTTAACATTGTGTGACCGTATCTATGGGGCTAAAAACCAGTCCCAATTCATTTTCTAGAATGATGACTATGGCTATGGCCGGGTTATCATATGAAAAGTGCTTTATTTATTTAAATGACGTGGTAGTATTTGGACGTACCTTATCGGATCACAATAAGAACTTACAAGATTTATTTAATAGATTGAGAAAAGTTAATTTAATATTAAAACCAGAAAAGTGCGACTTCTAAAGAAAGAGATTTTTTTACTTAGGTCATGTATTTATCAACGAGGTTGTCTTACCAGATCCTGAAAAAAGTTGCAGCGTGAAAAATTATCCGGTCCCTAAAAGTGTAGACGAGGTAAAAAGATTTGTAGCTTTTTCAAATTATTATAGAAAATTTATTAAAAATTTTGCTGATATTGATAATCCTTTGAATAAATTATGTAAAAAAAATGCACAGTTTATTTGGAATTCTAAATGTTAATATTCATTTGAAACATTGAAGGAAAGTCTTATTAGTCCCACTATCCTACAATACCCCAAATTCGACAGAGAATTTATAATGCAGACGGATGCTTCGGGATATGCTATTGGATCAGTCTTAGAAAACCATGATGGTAAACCCGCAGTATGCCAGCAGATGCCTTAATAAAGCTGAAGTCAACTATCCGACGATAGGAAAAGAGCTTTTAGCCATAGTATGGTCCGTAAAACACTTTAGAGCTTACTTATATGGTACATTTCAAAATTATAACCGATCATAAACCATTAGGTAATTTGTAATTTATTTGCTTAACATGAAAGACCCGTCAAGTAGGTTGTTGAATTTAGCATTAGAGGAGTACGATTACACCGTTGAGTATGTTAAAGGTTCCGACAATGTAGCTGCAGACGCATTGTCTAGAATTAGTTTAACATCTCAAGAATTGAAAAACATGATTGAAAACATCATTAATGTGTTAACGAGAGCTCAAAGTAAAGCGTTACAACAACAAAATATTCCACCTACTTTGACCGATACACTTACTTCAAGTTCCAGCAATGATCGACCTGATGAACTGAGAATTGTAGGAACTCAAAGTAAACCAAATTATTCAGTAGAAATGAGATATGTTTCACAAAGTGAAATAAATGAATTACGTATGTCAATGAAAATTTGTGAGTTAAATATCCTATTTTTGTTTTCTAAACCTAACTTAATCACAACTGACACCCTGTGCTTTTGTGAGAGAATTGGAGTTTTTTTGTAAAAAGTTAAATATCGAGGAGATATATATTTAGCGAGAAAAAGTAAATGTCAAGTTTTCATTAAAAAGATATTTAACGAGATAAAAAAGATGCCAAAATGGTCCGGACCACGAATTTGTATTTTAAATGACAATGAGAAAATAAACGATTTAAATGAAAGAAAAATTATTCTTAATTATTTTCATCTTTTCAAAAACAAAAGTATCCTGTTACTGTAAAAAAGCCAATGGCTACAACGTCGGCAGCCGGCTCCGCTTTTGAAAAAATTTACTTGGACTTAGTTAGTTGGTCCTTTAGATATAGATAATCACAATTTTTCTTATATTCTGACTATACAGTGTGAATTGTCAAAATACGTGGAAGCATTTCCATTAATCACGAAAAGTACTAACGAAGTAGCTAGTTCTAGAAGTTAGTAATTTTATCCTTTGTTATGGTCATAGATAAGAAGAAGTACTAAAGTATAGAGGGCCTTCTTATGACTTGAAAAGTACGTTAGCGCCATCTAGCGCTCTTACCCGAAACTAAATCGAACATTTGAACGCCCAAAAAACGTAGTGCTAGCTAGTTTTAAAATCATTTTAAATTTTAATTCTATGCGCCCTTTTATTCAACCGATTTTTGCCATAAAAATGACAAAACGGTTTTTGTGACCGAAAAAGGGCGCATCACATTATTGAAGGAAATCGTGGTCAAAATAAAGCAACACACAAAATTATTTTCCATTTTTTTAATTATGTCTTCGCTGTACAGACAGGAGGAGTTACACTCTACTCAATGTTTTTTTCAGGCAAAATGGAGAAAAATATTGTTTAGATTGTGAACAAATCCGGAACAGCAAAAACAGATTTCTTTATCTGAAAAATCAGGTTATCTTAGGTAGTGTAAAAATCAAAACTAGTCGAATTAAAATATTAAGATGAACTTAAGTACCCACACCGAACGCATTTTTTTAAGAGTTGTAATACTTTGAGGCTTGTCAACTAGGTGGCGATAGTATCCTTTAAAAACTTGAAATTATATGAAAGACAAACCACCATGGTTAAGGTATCCCGCGGGCAATCGCCACAGATCGCGGAACGGAGTTTTTCTCAGCAGTATTCAAAGAGGTATTAGATTTATTACGTATACATAAGTTAAATAGTACCGCTTATCATCACGAAAGTATAGGTGCTTTGGAAAATACGCATAAAAACTTAGGTACCTACCTACATTTTTGAGTATACAAACAGATAACAACCCCGAAACGTGGAGTGATTGGTTACCATACTGGACATTTTCATTTAACACTAGTGTTCATACTGAAACAAATTATTCACCCTTTGAATAAGTATATTACGGTAAAAGATGTATTTTACTAAGTAATTTAACAAAACAAATCGAGCCAATCTATAATCACGATAGCTATCCCTTAGAGTTAAAATTCAGGTTGCAAAAATCGCAATTTGATGCTCGAAATAACTTAATTCAAAGAAAAATGCTACGTAAAGAAAAACGTGACAAATCCATGAAGCCAATCAGGTACAAACCAAATGATTTAATCTTCATTAAAGACGATGTAGTATTAGAGGATTTGTCACCGAATGTGAAAGTACGTGAAATACGTAAAAGTAGATATAATTCATATAAATAGAACTAAAAAATATTCTAAATAAAATTATACTGTAAACTATGTAAATCATAATCGAACTTCACTTATACGTTCGTTTGATAACATATTATATTTCGTCGCTCCATTCTTCAGATATAATTAACTAGGTAGATTTTTTAGATTTTTTATGAACATCCACATTTCCTTCAACTTCTTCCGTGCAGAAAAAAATATTTTTTATCACTTTACTTCTATTCACATTTTCGTCATAATCTATGTTATTCAAACCTCAGCAGGGCTAGCATGCAACCATCGATAAATAGTCGAATCGACAAGATAAATATTATTTTGTTATTTTATCCTATTATGTAAGCTAATATGCACACCTTAATAGATAGAATTACTCGATTTGATACCATGATTAAGACCACAGAACCAAATATGTCACAATCTTAATAAATTTCATACACTAAATACCATATTCTAAGGAAATATCGATAAAAGGCCTGATTTATCGTTGTCGACGGTAGCATGCTAGCCCCGCAGAAGTCAGAATATTATCATTTCCTTCTACTTCTTCTGAAGAATTATCTACAAGATTATGAGTTTATTCCACTGACCTCTATATTTACCACTGGACTGGCGGCTGTCAAAGTGCTTTTGTGCCCGTTTGATAATCGCCATTTTGGCGCTGTCGGACATAGCGAGCAGTAGCGAGTGTCCGTGGTACTAAAACTAGTCGCTTACACATATGTCACATGTCCTCATTCTTGATAACTTTTATATAATGCTTATAACAATAACAACATAAAATTCGAATTAATATTTAAAAAATATAAAATCACTTAACAATAAGCAAGCACTTCTCTGGCGGCCACTTGCAATATACGTCAAAATTTGTTCTGCGGACACTCGCTACTCGCTAGTGGCGCTTCAAATAGGCACAAAAAAATAGCTGTCAAACTTACGGAACAGCCAGTCCAGTGGTAAATATTGAGGTCAGTGGTTTATTCGCTATCGAGGAAAATCTAAAAAAAAAAAAATTGATTGACAGTGACGTTGGCATGTTTATGATAGGATTTGTTGTTTTCCGCTGTTCGTTCGTGGTAGAAGATAGTACCACATGCGTTAAATTAGGAAACTTTTAATTATGTTTAATTCTACAATGGATAATAAAGCGATAGTCCAATTTTGCAAACAACTAGGTTGCTGCCATGCATGTTGTCTACGTTTTATAGGTTTAAAATCACCTGCGGCTTATGAAAATGCAGAGCAGTATGCATTGAAAGTATGTTTGGTGTATTATTTTATTCTGTCATCATGTAAAGTTGTTAAGTTTAAGTTATAACATTAAAATAAAAAGTACCCGAAAATACAATAGTGTGATTACACATATATTCAGAAATTACTTTAAAAAAATTATGATATTACAGTACCTAGATACTTCGTCAACATCTAACGGCGACTCAAATAATGTACAATCTGATAATGACTGTTCAGAACCGGCTGTTAAACGTCAAAAGACATATATCTGTGTTACATGCTTGGGAATATTACAAAAGGAACAATGGCCTAATACTGTGGTCATGGTACAAGAAATGTTTGATAAGAAAAAGTAAGTTGTAACTCTTTTTAACGCTTAAAATGTAGCTTATAAAAAAAAATGTGACTTTAGATTGTTTATATGTTTTACGTGTGACACCTTTGTACTAATTTTTCTTTATTCTTGTTTTCTTTTTTTTTCTGTTGTGTAAAACTAACTTTGTTAGTTATGTACCTGGGCAATGTCCGTGTAACTAACAATAAATAAATAAAAATATGTCAAAATGTATAAATGCACTGTCAGCAAAGAAAAAACATAGAATGTGCCAGCTGCTTGTCTTCCCGGGCATACTGTAGAATTTTATGGGCTATAGGCTGACCTCTTGTCACTGCAATAGTCTCTCTCCATCATTGTAATGCCTCCAAATTTGTCAAACGTGATATCAGATGGTTTTGTAACCTCTGGTGTTCTGCCTTCCCTGTAAGGGATACAGGCATGAAGTTATGTCTGTAAGTATGTCTATTAGCTAACCTTAAAATATATAAATAAAACTACTTTATAACCGGATTGATCGCGTATAATTTATATTTTACATTTTAATTTGTTGTTGTGACCGTGTGACGTTGTGATGGAGTTAACATGGGGTCTGCAAAGACACAGAAATGTCACGATTAATAAAATCCGGTACACGATTAATCTGGTTAAAAAGTAATTTTATTTAAATTAAGAATCATGAAAACTTAAGACAATCTTAAAATATATTCTGTTTCTTTCAGATATCAATGTAATACCTTTGCTGTAGCGCTGTCTTCTCCTATATGCATTATACTAAGAGAAAAAGCTGCTGTATTGTATATTTGTGAAAAGTTTCCTGAGTATCAAGAAAGTAAGTGTTGTAGTTTCCAACCTTGATAGATTAGTTTAGAATAGTTCACAGATTAGTAGATTCAGAAAAATACGATTAAATTGTATGTTTGATGATAAAGCCTTCAACACATGTAGTTTCAAATAAGCTAGTCAAATATTGCTTCCCCTACGCCATTAAATAATCATGTTTGTACCTATTTAGATTAAGATTAATATCAAATGCAATCAGCAGGCCTATTACGGTTCTTTCATGACATGACATAATAAACAAGATTTCTATGATACAATGATCAACAATTGTGACACAAAGAATAAACGAAGTCCCTTTACATTTGCATGCAACAGGCGTTGCATTACCTTTTAAAATTCAATCATCAATCAAGTTTCAATCATCGTCTATGACTTAAAAACGTCAATGGAAAAAGGTGAGATCGCACCCACCTCTATGATATGTTGGTTTCTTGATTTCATTTGTGTTCTTCCATTTCGTTTGCTTTCATAAATAAATACTTAATTATGATATATGGGGGTTATTGTATTCAATTTACATGGTATACCGAATAATGATCGTATGATAAGTTTTAAGGCCGCTCCACATTCTCGCGGGAATCTCGCGAGTCGTTAATATAATTATCTTCATACATAGAATATAAAGCCTTGAGATCAATATGTTTTTATCACAATTTATCTTTATTTGTTAGTAAATAAAACATATTAAAAATTAATTTTTATCTTCCTGGACCATTTTCAATACTAACAATATAAAAAAATTAACAAAAACTCTTAAAATCTATTACGAGTTACTTCAAAACTCTCTCTCTAAAGGGAGTTATGCGGGTGAAACAGCGGACACAAGCTGCCTGTCAATGCATTCAGTCATTCAACTAACCATTCTAATGCTTTCTTTCAAGGTCAGTCGGCCATATTGAGGTTAACCATCGTTAGTAATTACGAATATTAGAAGTATCATTCGACTCAGGACGTTTGTATATTACTATCGTTCAAGTCGAATATTCAAGTCAGTATTAGTAGTTTATTCGACTGATATGATAATTCGCAGACGCGCATCGCTGAGATATACTCTGCGATGTAACCGTTTAAATCGGCGGCTCGCTTGTTACTGAGAAACATGCAATCGTGACTCCTAACCAAAACTCCAAACTCCCCACAAACCCCAAAACCCACAAAAAGTAGAGAAAAATGAGAGGAATTGAGAAGAATACGAGCATGGCTTTCTCGGGAGATTCTCGCGAGAATGTTGAGCGGCCTTAACGTCAAAACTATTTCATATCATCGCATGGTTTTGAGATCCATAATAGGCCTGCAGGATTTTGTTAAGTAAAAATCCAATTGCCAATTACCTACATTGCATTTTCTTACAATATACCTACAAAAGTAGTGTATAAAATGTTTCATAGGTTTAAACAGGAGCCCAAAATTGTGAATATGTTAAAAATTATTGGGCGGAATCTGACCCGGTCAGTGAAATATTTTGTACAATGACCAAACTAGGTTTAAATTGTCAATTTATTGTTCCCTCTTAATGTTCTATAGATTGTTTTTTTTTAATTAGTGCATGGAACATAAAATAGCCAAATGAATAATCAATATTTTTGTTTAAGCCATTTTGTTGAAAAAAAAATCAGTTATGCTACAATAATAAAAAAGGTACATGAATTATTTCAGTATGAGTTCCTGTACTGTTATTTTTAAATAAACCTAATTTAATGGTATGACGTCATACAGAAAAAAATGTACAGAAATTCATACCGGTATGCAGTCCCTGCTTTAAAGTATACATTTGAGAATATTTAGAATAGGCTAATGATAAGCTTTCATTTGATCATCACCATATTGTTAAAACTGGAAGTTATTTGTGGTTCATCATCATCATCATCACAACTCCGTGTAATGGGCCCACTGCAGGGTATGGGTCTCTCCTCTGGGTGACGAGGAGGTTTAGGCCATAATCCACCGAGCTGGCCCAGTGCTGGGTGGTGGATGTCAGAATTTTCAGGGTGCCGATGTGGCTTCTGACAAACCCTAACGACTACTGTATACAAGTATACAGCACCTGGGACCGACAGCTTAACATGCCCTCCGAAGCATTTGTGGTTGATCCCTCCTAAATCCCACCTTCTAAGCGCCATCATGGAATATCAATTTGTCTAAATGCGTGTATCAGTTCAGTAGTTAGGAGGGAACCAGAAACACTCATACATAAGCATTGAAAACATAACCCTCCTTTGCGTGCCGCAGTGGGTGAAAAAACATGCAACCGCACACAGCTAGCTGGTATGGTGTTAAAATATTTATTTTATTTATTTATTTAAACTTTATTGTTAACCTGATATTATAAAAATTACAATACATTCAAAGTGGCTGAGATTACACAATTGGCGGTGTTATCGCTGAGCAGCGATTTCTACCAGACAACCATTAAATATACATATACATAAAAATACATTACCTTCTACGCCAAAAGGTCCTATTTGTGTGATGGATACAGGGTGACTGGTGACAAATTTTAAATACTGAAGGAGAGCACTCTGTACTCAATTCTGGTTATGATTATGTAGTATAATAAAAATGGGTACTTAATTTTTCGCTAGAATTCCCTATAAATAAATAAAGTTTTGTTACTACATACGTTACTTACGCCTGAGTCAATCGCGGCACGTGACCTGGCACGCGGATCGCTGCCATCGCTAGTGTAACCATGCATTGCGTAATCAATTCTTTAACTTTCGGTTAAGTTTACTCAGTAAATAATTGATATTTATTTTTTATTATATTTTTCTCTTCATTTATGATCCCATACTATCTCATCCTCGAATTTCGAAAGTGATCCACCAGTCACGCTGTAGATTAATAATGTTCATTTCAAATGTATAACAATTCAAAACGAGTGTAAGTAAATATTATTTTCCATAGCAAAGGTTCTTTGAGCAACTTTATATGGGCTAGGTATTTATTTATTTACAGTTTATTGTATGCCATTAATAAGTACACAAAAAGGAAATACATGATAACAATTTTGAGATACAATTGGCGGTCTTATCGCTGGAAAGCGATCTCTACCAGACCATGGATATAGAAAACTAGCTGCTGCCCGCGACGTCGTCTGCGTGAACGCTATGCAGCACCAAACGCACCTACGATTATAACACTGCTAGCGTGATAATATGTAGCCTATATGTTGACCCGACTTCTTAACTATCTTCATGCCAAATTTGAAGTAAATCCATGCAGTACTTTTTGAGTTTATCCCGGAAAGACAAACAGACAAACTATATTTTTTGTTTCTGTTTCGATTGTAGATCATACCCCAAGTATTCTTTTAAAAAAATATTCAATGTACAGTTTTGACTTTCCTACCATTTTATTATATGTATAGATTAGTATATGTAGCTTGGGGTTAAAGGCATACCTACTATATAGAATATATACTAAATAAAAATATACTTCCATTACAGATATATATACATAAAAAATACACACATAGATATAATAAATATGTCAATAAATATACATACATATATAGGTATATAGGTAATGTGGTATGGTTGTCAAAAATATTTGATGTAATATGTAGTTTGTTGTTTTACCCTCCTAGTGATTGAAAATGAGTGCAGCTGCTAGTAACTTCTTAAGGGCGCTTCACCTGGCTTAAGATACTTTAATAATAAACATATATTATAGTGCGACTGGTGGGAGTTTGCGTTCCAGACAGCTGTCAAAATCATAGCATTTTTAACTTTCGAATCGGAAATAAACTTTTTTCAGTGGACATAAGGAGCTGTCAGGAACGCATTCCCACAACGGCCGCACTCTAGGATAATATAGGCGACGAAGATACAATAAGGCTGCAAACTGGACGGCGCGCAGGCAGCGACGCAGGGAGTCTGGGCCGTTCTCGACGCCAGCGGGCGTGAGAGCGATTTGTCGCGGTGCAATACAAACTAAATACTTTCTGTCGTGTCGCGGAAATCGCTGCCCGCGCTGCTGTCGCTGTCGTCCAGTTTGCAGCCTTACATATTATATTTAGTCGAACTAGAATTTGCCACACGATTTTGCACCAAACTCATGTACAATTCTCGACAGGCTGTAGTCATGTCTTGTATTTTATACATATTTAATATCTTAGAGGTTATGTTGAGATAAATTCTTAAGATATTAAATAAGTATGTCGCAGTGCTGCAAGTGGCGCCACTAGCGGCCTGTGCGACAACTAATATTATTTGTAACCATAGAACCAAAGTCGCGTTTCCGTTAAGTATATTATTATCTTTGTTGTGTGTAATTTAATTATCCATCGAATTGTATGGCGAGCGATATTGTATCTTAAGATAGAATAGCATAGTATATTAGTCATACGTAGGGCCTTTTATAGCAAAAAAATATGACGTAATGGAAAACATTTAAACACCACAGATAACTTTTCAACCGACTTCCAAAAGGAGGAGGTTTTCAATTCATTTTAAGAACAATTATAAATCGATTTTGAATATTCTTGTTTCATATGATGGAGGATACTTCTGAAGTAGTGCCCTATAAATTTCATCGAAATCGATTTAGTATTTTTGTACCTTGGAGGCCTTAAACTTCATCCAAAGCTTTGACTGTTGTTATTGTTATTGTGTATTTTTAAAAGATGATTGCTGTTGAGTTTCTTGCCACTTCTTCTCAACAGATCGACTTTCCGAAGTGGTGGTAGATTCAGTTCAATTTGTAAATTGTGACTTATTTCAAATGTATTTAAATACTTACGAAATAAAGATTCTTTTGACTTTTGACTAGGTTTTCAAAATATTAGTGAAGTCGGTTTTTTTAATGCTCTGCATTCGTTAATTATTTCCAGCTACTTTAACACCTCTAAAAGAGGCCTGGAAATGGTCGTTCGGAGTGCACCTGGCCGACGAATTGAAGAAGTCCATGGATTCAGGGAAATATGCCTTGCTGTTGGTTACCGTCAATATGGAGTACATGGATGATTTACAGGTATTTTCACTTTTAAATATGTATTTTAAATAATTAATTTTTATAATACAAATAGCTTCCATGCTGGGCTGGGAGTAGTAGAAAAACATAGAATTGTCGTAAATAAAACTCCTCAGCATTGTTCAACAGTTTATTGGCTGTCTTTTGCCTTACAATTCAATACAAATTGTTCCAATACACTTTAAAGCAATTCAATATGATGACCGCAAGCTCGTATGCCTCTAGTCAGAATACCCAAAATCTCAATTATCCCTCCTCTCCAAACCATAATCCAAAAGATCCCAAATCCTTCAACCATTCACTTGACAATGATGACAGTTACATATTTTGACATAAGAAAGTTTATTTATTTATTACGAAAGTTACTGAGTTTTGAACTTAACGTTGTGCCAGCTGCTTCTCTTCCTTGGCATACTGTAACAGCAAGTTAAGGAACAGAGGTTTTTTTGTTGTGGGCGATAGGCTGACCCACTGTCACTGCAATAGTCTCTCTCCACTATTGCCTCCAAATTTGTCAAATGTGACATCAGATGGTTTTGTTACCTCTGCCTACCCCGTAAGGGCTACGGGCGTGAAGGTTTATGAAGACATATACGTATTTTATATGAAGGGTGACACCACAAGAAAATGGTCGCTTGTGGTGTCGCTTGAAGGAGTTTTAGCTCCAACGCTTATGTACGGTAGTGAATCTTGGGTGTGGCAGAAGAGATATGAAAGCAGGATTAATGCTGTGGAGATGAGAGCGTTGAGAAGCATGTGTGGAGTGATAGAGTGCGCAACAGTGAAATAAGCATCATATAATCTCTTTGATGCGGATTGAAAGAGGATGTAGTGACTAAGATTGAAAAGGGTATGCTACGGTGGTTTGGGCATTTGGAAAGGATGAGTGAAAGTAGTTTTACGAAAGAGGTGTACAGAAAAAGAATGGATGGTTTTGTTGGAATGTGCCGGCCTAGGCGAACGTATGCCGATCAAATTGGCGACATTTTGAAAAAGGGCCTAGTCAAAAGTACCCGTAACCGGCGATCATGCATGAAAAGATTGATGAACGTGGAAGAAGCGAAAGAGGTATGTCTGGATCGCGGCAATTGGTGTTCCCTTGTCTCTGCCTACCCCAAAGGGAGACAGGCGTGAGGTTATGTATGTATGTATGTATGAATGAAGGGTGGTTGCAAGCCAGATAGTCCTGATGTGGAACTATCGCCAAGCGGGTGCCACTCGGATAAGTCGCGTTTTACAGATTTCCGTTAAGAAACACCTGATTCAGTCATATATCATACTTAATACATTTTTAATTTTCATCAGGAATTAGAAACAGTGAAAACCCTTGCGCCCGATCATTACCAATCTCGAAGCAGACAGAAACGGCGCTTCGCAATCGAGTTCACGCGGCGCTCCGTCGAAACAGCGCTGAGTGATATAAAGCTTGAAGCGCTGAAAAACATAGAAGATTATAAGACTGGCTTGCCGGATGTCAGTTTAAGCGCTAAGTGTATTAGTGTTGTTGGGAACCATGAGCCTATTTATTTGGGTGGCAGGTTAGTATTGAACAAATTTTTTGATGAAGTTTTCAAAAAGGAAAAGGTTCTCAATTCGTATGTCTTTTTAACATGAGTTTTTGGACAATTCTGAATCGATTTTAAATATTCTTGTTTCATATGATATGATAGAGGATACTTGAGGAGGTCCCATAAACATTTCATCAAAATCAAAGGAGTAGTTCGTGAAAAATTTTAAATTGAAAAAATATTGCTTCCATGCTGGACTGGGAGCGAAAGAAAAACGTAGAATGTGCCAGCTGCTTCTCTTCCCGGGCATACCGTAAAAGTCAGTTAAGGGACAGAGGTTGACAGTTTTGTGGGCGATAGGCTGACCCCCTGTCACTACAATAGTATCTCCATATTAAAAATACCTCCAAATTTTTCAAACGTGACATCAGATGGTCTTGTAACCTCTGGTGTTCTGCCTACCCCATAAGGGATACAGACGTGACGTTATGTATGTATGTATACAGAGAATATTTTCATTGTCGACCTTATACTTCAGATAGTTTTGGACGTAAAATCGGTTTTTTAATCTATACTTCTATACTAACATATAAAGCTGAAGAGTTTGTTTGTTTGTTTGTTTGAACGCGCTAATCTCAGAAACTACAAGTGGGATTAGGAAGGTTATAGGCTATATTTTGTAACACTTTTTTTTTAGGGCCCTCGTTCCCTTGTTATTGATTGTTAGTTTTTTATATAATCTATGCCACCTTTTGGGCTTTAGTTCCGAATCTCTCCACCTGAGTGAGCGGGAGTGAACGAGACTGGGGAGCGTTCGAGAGATATCGGTCGCGGCCATTTGGCTTTCTTTTTCGGCTCGCAAGATTGGAGCAAGGAGGAGTGCCGGAGTAACCCCGTTATGTGAGGAAATTCGGTCCTCATTAGCCAGTGGGCTATCTTTTTCATTAATTTAATGCATTATGCATTTGTAACATTTCGTAAGTATTGTTGTTATTGAGTTTGGCTTTCTCTTGGTAAGCGTAATGGCGGACCGTAATTACATGGATATTGTTTCTCTTCTTCCAGCCTCGTTTCCCACAGGAGCGATCCGTCGCCATCTTCCCCATGGTGCTATAAAGTAAAAAGGAAACCCACTTCGTTGGTAAGTCTCATCGTGTCTGACCCTCACGTGGTCATATTTATCTTAGTTTTCATGTTTTTGAGCTGTAACATAGGGTGTTGATTACATTTATTTTGTTACAGGGTTTTCTATTACGCCTACAATGTTTCCTGTGATGGTTTTCTAACACAATATTCTCTGGAGTACTTTCAACTTCACCTACAGTGTTCCCCTACAGTATTTCCTTTTGTGAACAAGGATGGTTTCCTGAATCTGCAGCCTACAATGTTTTCGTGAATGTTCTGTGGAAAAGTTCATAAAATCTTGGCCTGACGACGCCATTGCCGAGCTCTCAAACTTTTATCGGAAGCAGGTCCATATTCCCTAACAAACATCTAACCCAAAAGGAAACAAAGGTATGCCCTCGTCATCCTTCTTTTTACCGTTAGAATAACTATGCCTATAATGTAACCTCTCACCATTATCTAGTGTTAATCTAGTATAATTGATTTTCAATAAGTGCTACTTAGTGACTGAATGTAATTTTCAATAAACAACTGTGTTCTGTATTCGTTGTTTGATTTCTTAGTATATCTGTCTTCTCGTTTGTATGTGGAGAGGGACTGGCGCTCATTATTCATAAATTTTGTCCTCTCTCCCATCACTGAGCCAAAACGGTCCCACGACCTGAGAAAGAGCTAGCCGACCAACTATCTCAGGCACCTCTATCTGCCGTGGGTTCAATCTCAGCTGGTGACAAGTGGCCTGTAAGGACCCTAGCGCCCACACCCACCAAAAAACCGTATTACAGTGGCGCCCAACGTGGGGCTCAGAGAGAACAGATATCCTAGGAAGTCTATAGTAGCTTTCTTTTGTTCTATAATGAATTTTATACTAAAACTTATAAACTAAGTCTCATAATTCCAAAGAATTCTTTATATTCTTTATCTAATCGTAATTTACTTATATCGATGGCACTCTTATAGTCCATATATCATTTTATAATTGTAACTTTGTTATTCTAATGTCCAAGCGACTTGTTTACAACAATAACTTTTAAAAGAATGTTCTGTTAAAGTCATTCATTTAGTTTGCATTAATAGTAAATACCACTTTACTACCTCTTATATACTACTTGTATAAGGGGGCAATTTTTTCTTCCTGAAGTAAAAACATTAATTTGTTTATCAAATGTTAAAAATAGGTTTTATCCTCGGCAATTTTTAATTGGACAAATCCTTTAAGTTGGAATTTATTGTTTGTTGTCATAGTAGGTCAGTGAAAACTTAATTTGTTTTAATAATAACTTTTAATGTGGTGTTATTGCAATACAATTTCTAAAATAAGTAAATAATTACTAATTGTTTAACCTGGTAAGTCTTGATGTTAATATTTACTTAATAATCTGGTTGTTTTGTGCACTGTTGTTAGTAGCACTGATATTGTTTATCTGAGTTTTTATAATTCAACTTAAAATTTTAAATATATAAACTAGGGAATATTGTAGGTGCTATTTAAACTAACTATTTGTTCAAAATTAGAGTAGTACCAGACTCCAATACTTGTCAATGTTTTTTTTTTGAAATAACAAAATACTTATTTGTTTTGTTTTCTTAGGTTCTTTAATGGGAAGTCATAAGTAACTAGATACTGCAATCTTATAAACTTGTAGTCTGCATTTGCAAATATATTCTCAACAATTCAATAATACTACTTGTTATACTTAACTACTTATTAATTGGTGAATTAATTCTTTTACTTTTGTTTGTGGAGTCTGATGTGGCTTGGTAAAATCTGTCTATAAAATAAAACTGTAGGTCGCTCCTGGAGGTTTTCTGTTAAACTTTAATAATGTCATAATTCTTTTGTTTATATACTTGTATGGCATACAAATATAATTGAATGTAGCCTTATAAAGCTATCATTACTTTTGAACTTATTTCATGTAAAGCTTTGATGCCATATTAGTAACTTTTATACTTTTTATGTTCTTATAGGACATGTTTATATGTTTATTTTGTTTAGAATTTGTAATATACTCTTTGAAGTGTTAAGTTAAGATACTTGTGTACAGTCTTATAAAACTGTATGCAACTTGTTTTTGATAATTTTGTACTATAATACTAAATGGTAAATAGGAAGTATAATTCTTTTATGCCCTTGTTAGACATACCTTTTATGTTCTTTATTTAAGAGTTTTTGATAACTAAATACCGCAGTCTTATAAACCTGCAAGGTACTCGTTAAAATAGTTTGTGTGATTTCCATTGTTATAACAACCCTGCGCTTGTATACTCACTGCGTGTGAGATATCGTTAATTGAAATAACTACATAATACTGTTAATGCTGTAAATTTAAATACCTGTCTAAATTAAATTAACTCTAATATTAAACTATATTTGCATATATAAGGAGAGTTGATACTCATCCTAACTTAATTAACTCGGCCAAGGAATACCTTTGTTTTTTTTTTTTTGGGTTCTGTTTGTTTGACCATCTGTTTCTATACCAATTTCAGAATGTCGATCGGTTGCGACGTGAACTTTTTATTGAAGGATGAGCTAATCCATGAGCTTAATATCCGGAATATACCAGCTAGTCCTGATGATACATGTGATGAGCTAAGAAGATGCCTTAGAAAATCAATAAGTTTGGCACGGCGAGGTAGTATCAGGCTTTCACCTGGTGTAGTAGTAGCAGATCCTGATAGCGAGCTCGAGGCTCTGACCCCGAAGGTAAGTGAACTCCTTTCCTTGTTATCTTCAGGTGACCGGACTAAGCACTCTCGTTGGATAGGTAGGGTAAATTACCTGCTGGAACGCATAGCGAGAATAGATCAACCTTCCGCTGACCTGTTATCTTTACGAGCTTCCTTGGTCAAATGTTTGTCTAAGCATGAAGGGGCTTCTGACAGTTCCTCAGAATCAGAGGCTGAGGATACTAAGTGTTGTAGGGGTCATCGGACTATAATTCGGGATTCATCCGTGAAATATAATTTGCTTTCTCTAAACCTGAAATTTAATGGTAGTTCCTGTGTTCGCGCTTTTGTCAATCGACTCGACGAGTTACGGTTGAGCAGACAAATCCCTACCCAAGTTGTTTTTGACGGTTTTATTGATTTGTTGGATGGACCAGCCCTGGACTGGTACCGAGCGTATAGGGGTAATTTCAAAACTTTCACACAACTTATAGATAAATTAATCCTCGATACCATCCCCAGACCAACCAATGTGAACGTGTTAATAGAGATATAGTTAGGGCTATTGCCTCATACGTGCGTTCTGACCATCGTAAATGGGATCAGAACATCCATGAGATACAATGTGCTTTAAATTCTTCTGTTCACGAAAGTACTAAATATTCACCTTTTTATCTGAATCACGGTCGTGAGATAATCATGGACGGTTCTATATACGGTTCTCATTCCCCTTTGGACGGTTCTGCAGTAGTTGTGAGCTCTGAACCTTTTGCTGCTGAATTGCCTAAACTCAGAGATGTATATGAGAAGGTTCAGTTCCATTTACACCGTTCCTACAGGAGAAATGAGCAATTTTATAATCTGAGAAAAAGACCTTTACAGTTTGAAGTTGGTCAAATTATCTATAAAAGGTGTTTTCCTCTCTCTAGTGCACCTAAATTTTTCTCAGCTAAATTATCGCCTAAATATGAACGGTGTGTAGTTGACAAGAAGTTGTCACCCCTGGTTTATTCTTTAAAAACCTTGGAGGGAAAACCTCTAGGTAATTTTCATATTAAAGATCTCTTAGATAGAGATAAACATGGTACTTGAGTTGTATGGCTATGTTCCTCCTCAGTACCCTGGCCCTGTGTTTTCTTACACGGCGTGCTTTAGAGCCCCTTGGTGTGGCTCCTTTTTTCCTTGTATGCTAGTTGACTTCGTTCACCTGCAAGGTGCCTGTTCCACTGAGGTATTGACTTATTCTCATGGACATGGTTTGTATAAGCCCTGTGTGCTCATCCACAGTGTGCGTTAGTCCATAGTTGACTCTTGTTTGATACCTGAGTGTATGAAATGCTCATCCTCAGGATCCTAGCCCTGTACCTTGTGTTTACAGGGCATCCTTTCTAAAATCCTTGATATGCTTGATGGCACGTTCGTCAGCAAGGTGCCTACTCACTAGAGGAATAAATTTATTCCCATGAGGATGGTTTGTATAAAATAACCCTGTTTAACAGTTTTTTTTTGGAAATCCCAAGTGGATATGTAAATATTCATATACTTGTTGTTTATGCCATGAATCTGAAAAGGTATTAAACCAGGTATTTGTTTTGTTTTGTGCTGCGCAGCATTAGAATTTAAGACTATGTTTAGGATTAGTTTTGTTTCCGGAATTAGAATTAAGATTGTGTTTAGGATAGGTTTTGTTTATGGTCTAGCTTAGGTCGTGTAGGTTATAATGGGTAACTGATAAGTTGGTGTAGGTATAGATTTGGGTTGAATATGAAGGTGTGTGTTGATGTTAAGTGTTTAGTTCTACAAGTTATGTCGTAGTTCCGTTGTTGAAGTTTTTCCACCTTTTTTTTTTCATCATGTTGCGGAACTGGCAGAGGTTTTTCATTCTGTTTTTTTTCTGTTAAGAGTAGATGACGGATAAGGTCATTTTATCTCTATACATGTGGAGCAGGTACTGGTTTAGGAGGTAAATCCTGTCTCTTTGTTTGTTTTACATGAGTAGATGACAGTCGGTCATTCTATTTATTTATTTATTTTTGCTTTCCCATCAGCTTGTGAACGAGCAGGTGCCCAGTCTAGAAGGTAAGTCCTGTCCTTTGATAGCTGATGACAGATAAGGCGTTCTGTTTTTTTTTCTTTTGTAATAGTTGTTTATTGCATCTTTTGGTTTAATAGTCAGTTGGTCTGCACGACCAAACTTGTCATTGTTATTAAACTCATAATGTAGTTTATTTTTCCTTTTTGCCATTGAACCAGAGATAGGATATACTAGTTTTCCGTCTCGTTGAGTATTGGTGGGTTTGCAAGGGGACTTGCAGAGAAAAATTTTCAATCTCAAACTCCGTTTCTCAATTTAAAATTTTTCTTCCGGAGGAAGAGGGGTACTGTAACACTTTTTTTTTAGGGCCCTCGTTCCCTTGTTATTGATTGTTAGTTTTTTATATAATCTATGCCACCTTTTGGGCTTTAGTTCCGAATCTCTCCACCTGAGTGAGCGGGAGTGAACGAGACTGGGGAGCGTTCGAGAGATATCGGTCGCGGCCATTTGGCTTTCTTTTTCGGCTCGCAAGATTGGAGCAAGGAGGAGTGCCGGAGTAACCCCGTTATGTGAGGAAATTCGGTCCTCATTAGCCAGTGGGCTATCTTTTTCATTAATTTAATGCATTATGCATTTGTAACATTTCGTAAGTATTGTTGTTATTGAGTTTGGCTTTCTCTTGGTAAGCGTAATGGCGGACCGTAATTACATGGATATTGTTTCTCTTCTTCCAGCCTCGTTTCCCACAGGAGCGATCCGTCGCCATCTTCCCCATGGTGCTATAAAGTAAAAAGGAAACCCACTTCGTTGGTAAGTCTCATCGTGTCTGACCCTCACGTGGTCATATTTATCTTAGTTTTCATGTTTTTGAGCTGTAACATAGGGTGTTGATTACATTTATTTTGTTACAGGGTTTTCTATTACGCCTACAATGTTTCCTGTGATGGTTTTCTAACACAATATTCTCTGGAGTACTTTCAACTTCACCTACAGTGTTCCCCTACAGTATTTCCTTTTGTGAACAAGGATGGTTTCCTGAATCTGCAGCCTACAATGTTTTCGTGAATGTTCTGTGGAAAAGTTCATAAAATCTTGGCCTGACGACGCCATTGCCGAGCTCTCAAACTTTTATCGGAAGCAGGTCCATATTCCCTAACAAACATCTAACCCAAAAGGAAACAAAGGTATGCCCTCGTCATCCTTCTTTTTACCGTTAGAATAACTATGCCTATAATGTAACCTCTCACCATTATCTAGTGTTAATCTAGTATAATTGATTTTCAATAAGTGCTACTTAGTGACTGAATGTAATTTTCAATAAACAACTGTGTTCTGTATTCGTTGTTTGATTTCTTAGTATATCTGTCTTCTCGTTTGTATGTGGAGAGGGACTGGCGCTCATTATTCATAAATTTTGTCCTCTCTCCCATCACTGAGCCAAAACGGTCCCACGACCTGAGAAAGAGCTAGCCGACCAACTATCTCAGGCACCTCTATCTGCCGTGGGTTCAATCTCAGCTGGTGACAAGTGGCCTGTAAGGACCCTAGCGCCCACACCCACCAAAAAACCGTATTACAATTTTATCCCAAAATTCCCACGGGATCAAAAGTTACGCGGGTAAAACCGCGCGCGGTGGCTTGTGCTACTTAAACGTGCTTTTAAAAATTGACCAGTGACTAGGGACATGAAAAATTTAAATTCTGACCTTGATCAGTGTTCTCGCTCCAGTAACTTTTTGTTACTTGCAAACTACGCATTGTTTTACCTGTTTAGAATTTGCACATTAAAAAAATATATATATATTTCTGACACACAACAATCTAGCCCAATTTAAGTTTCTTAAAGAACTTGTGTTATGGATACTAGATAACTGATATTCTTAAGAAATATTGCTTCCATGTTGGACTGGGAGCGAAAGAAAAACTGCTTGAATGTGCCAGCTGCTTCTCTTCCCGGACATACTGTAAAAACATATTGAACAAACATAAATATTGAATAAATACATATTTTTATTAGAATAAACTTGAATAAACATATAAACATCCATGACTTGAATAAACATATAAACATCCATGACTTGACGGCTAATATCTGTGTTCACCACACCGATATCCGCCGCCGCCGGGATTCGAACCCAGGACCTCTGGCATAGAAGGCAATGTATGTTACCACTACACCAGACGGTCGTTGACATTGTTCTATGTCACACCTAAAATTGTAATAAAATTAAAAATAAATGAAACAAGAATAAAATACGCTTAAAATTGATGAAATGGCAGTGAAATGAATGATGAAAGTTGGGTTTGTAAAAAAGTCTCATTGTCATATGACAATGGCTTAGACTTTCGTTGAGAATCCTGGCCAAAAATATGATTTTCTTTCAGTTTTACGGCCGGGACAACTCCAGTTAACGGGTTATCCATTCATTACTACAGACCCTGAATACAGAGTGAATTTTGTTTAACGTATCACCTCTTGCAGGCAGCCACTCCACATCCATCCCAACAACATTCGTTCTACGACTTTTTACAAATCTTGATAAATAACACATAATTAAAAACAAAAAAATGTTTGCTCCTAACTCTACATTTTGTGAAAAGTACCTTTTATTTTTATGAAGCGATATGTTACTGCGCAAAATGCGTGGCATACTCACGCTCAGAGTAAATAGAGTAGGCTCCAAACTGAGGCTACAACTTTTTTATGAAAATAAAAAAAAAATCTTCCATGCTGGAATGTGAGCGAAAGAAAAACATAGAATGTGCCAGCTGCTTCTCTTCCCGGGCATACTGTAAAAGTCAGTTAAGGGACAGAGGTTTTATTGACAGTTTTGCGGGCGATAGGCTGACCCCCTGTCAAAATCAAAATCAAAATCATCTTTATTGCGAAAATATGGTATTACAATTTTTATTGTGGTAGTAGGTATTTGTTTATAAATGAGTGTTAGTATATATTTAACTGTCATACAGCATGCAATATTTTTTTAAATTATAATGGAATAAATTTAATTTAAGATCAGAAATGTCAACCTATTAATCTAGTTACAAAATAAATTTAATTTAATCACAAATATAAGAAAGTTTAATGTCAATAGTTTTTAAATTTAAATATTCATTTACAGAGAAAAAACATCTTTCGATTAACCATCTTTTAAGTACAGATTTAAACTTGTTAATTGGCACTGCAATAGTCTCTCTCCGTCATTATAATACCTCTAAATTTGTCAAACGAGACCTCAGATGGTTTCATAGCCTCTGTTGTTCTGTATACAGGCGTGAAGTTATGTAAAAGTTGTAGAACAAATGTTGTTGGGATTGATGTGAAGAAGCGGCCTGCAAGAGGTGAAGCGCTAATTATAATAAACCCTGTATATCTTATTTAAAAATACATACATAAATTACTTTTAGCATTGAGAAAGATAGTTTTTTCTTACCTTTTTCCTAAAAATAGACATAGATTTAGTCTCACGTATAATGTAAGGTAGTGAATTCCACATTCTGACTGCATGAATCGAGAAAGAGTAGGAATATTTTCTAACTACCCGCATTTTTTTCACCAGGTATATAAAACTGAGTCGGAACTTACCGCAAACGCCGTGGATGGCTCGCGGCCAAAAAATCATGGAGTCGTCCGTGCAAGATGTTATATTTGAACAAATCGCCAAAATATTCGGGTAATTTATTTTATTTATTCATATTGACGACCACTTTGGCGATGGGGTAACCTATCTGCCTCAGACGCAGTGGTTGCGGGTTCGATTCTCGCACGGAAATAGAAAATAAAACCGGGTCTCTGCGTTTATTTATACAACGTGTAACATAATGAAGAGATAATACTTAAGGGAATTATATGTTTGGTGATGTAGTTTATAAGTAAAAGTAACATCAATTTGTTATCCTTACACAAGTTCAAAGTTTAGATCAAAATATCTAAGTGTCAACCCTAAAAGCTGTTAGCTTTTGATGAAATCTATTCGATAACGGATGGCGTAAAAATAAAGTGATGGGTAACGAAGACAGATACTACAAAGTTCAGCCGGTGCGGGAAAGGTCATAAGGTGACTGTGGCACAAGTCTTGTTTTAGGTTATGAGGTTGACTAGGGTTGTCAAAACATTTGTTGTAAAATAATTGAATAAATTTGTATGAAAGTCTATACCAGCACTGGTCATGCTAATTCTTTTACTGTATATTCTACGTGTGGTATAGAAGCTAACCCTTAAGTTTTATCTCTCCATTTTGTTACACGTTGGTTCCCGCCTAGTTCGCTACATGGTATCTCATAACACAAGCTTTGCTTACTTTAGGGCCATGCAGTTGGTTCGATTGTCTGGGGATTTTTTTTATACTTTATTCAAAATTATATATTTTTTGAGTATAAAAAGGAATAGAAACAGCACAACAGGTCTAATTGCGAAATAGCGATTTGTTCCAGAGTAATTATTTAATAACTTCTTCGTTTTTCTCCATCTAACGCTTATTTAACTATTTAAAAATAGTTGCGATAAGAAACTATTTTTAAAAGTGAGATCTGTGTCCGTAAGGATCCTTTATCGCGTGAAAAATATTATTAAACGCGATAAAGATGATCAAAATTGTTTTTTAAGCGATAAGAGACACTGTTTGTTTAATTTTGACAACAAAGTTCCAAATGTTTTGTTTATTTAACACGATATACAAGGTGTTCTTTTTGATATTCCATAACTTTGAGGTTTAAACTAACCTAACCTAACCTAACTAAAAAATAATACTGTTTACCAAAGAATATGTGGTTCAAAAGTGCATACTTTCCAAGATATCATCAATCCTCATATAATGAGTTCATAAATTATCACCCTTCACATTCAATAGACGCGAAAAGACATTAAAAACATTTTAAACGTTGTGGTACGTTGCATACCATATACAACGCAAAACGTTGCGAACTGTACCTGTGCATTGCGATAAAAAAGGGATAGAAAATGCCACGTTGTCATACTTAGATACTTATGATGTTTTGACTTAGTTGAATTATTTTGTATGAAAAATAAAAACAAAAAAGAAATTAAAATTGAAAAATTATTCACATGTTATTTGATTTTATTACATGGTCCCATTAATAGCCTAGAGTTAAGGGAAATCAACAGGAAAACCTTGTATAATTGAGGTATAATTATTGATTGAAGTTTATTGAATGGCCAGATAATTCGAAAGATTTGTGATTTTTTCTAAGTGAATTGTCAACTTCAATGTAGGATTTAGAAGTGAAATTTCTCTAAAAAAGTAATGTTTTATATGCCAGCAAGTGGCTCTGTTATTAAATTTAAAAGCGTAATAAATACAAAAGGATACAAGCTCGCTTTACTTTTCATTATTTTTAATTTACGATTCAAAAGTAAATCTTACTATTCTTACTAATATCATAAATGTGAATGTTTGAATGTATGGATGTTTGTTTGTTTGTTCAAACGGCCCAACGGATATTAATGAAATTTGGCATAGTAATAGATTACAATCTGGAATAGCACATAGTCTACTCTTTACCCCGAATTTCCCGCGGGAATCGAAATTGCGCGGGTAGCAACAGCTAGTATTATAATAATGTTAAAGCAGTAAATAATTATGTTAGAAGATACAGTGTCTATCAAACTTTCAAATAAAATCGTTGCTTACATGTTCGCTATACGTTTTTTTTCAATAACCAGCTTAGTCCGAGCTCTATCAAGAAGGCTCTGAAATTGCGCAAAGTCCCAGCAGACTGGGTCACGAATCTTTGCGCGCTCTTGGCAGCTGAGAGGTTAAAAATTATTAATAAATCTTAATCTATAAAACTGTTCCGTTACTGACTGAGTGACAAACAGACAACGTACAGCCAAAACTACTAGAAGTAGAGACCTGAAACTTGGAACATACATTTATTTAGTGGTGTGGGGGTCCACTAAGGAAGGAATTCCCAAAATTCCCACGGGAACGGGAAATAAAGAACTTTTTAGTTTATATGAAAAATTATATTACTTGAGTGCACGGATGTGATACTTTGGATAAGTATGCCCGGGAATAATAATATAATTTTGGATAAGGTTCTTCAATGAGTGTCTGGTTATATTAGTAGAAGGAATTCCCGAAATTCCCACGGCACATGCAAGGATGAACGAGGGAGCGAAATAATACACGACTGGTTAGGTTCAAAGTAGACTGTATATTGAGTAATAAAACGATACATATTGAGGAGGTGCGTCACACACTACAAAGACTTTTTTTTATGCGTGTAATTCGCGAGCAAACGCTCCTTAGTAAATAAACCTAAATTGGGCTTTGTTAGCAGGTAAAGTTACAAATTAAGTATATTGTTCTAGAATGACTGCAGAAGACACGGAATATAGATTGAAGTTGATGTCAGCGGGCAGAGAAGACGTCGATGTTAGATGCCTTGGCGATGGCAGACCCTTCGCTATTGAGGTAAGCAGTGTCGAAAATATAGAAATAATTATTAATAAAAACACTTATGTATGGCAGTGAATCTTGGGTGTGGCAGAAGAGATATGAAAGCAGAATTAATGCTTTAAGAAGCATGTGTGGAGTGGAATTGAGTGATAGGGTGAGAAATTGTGAAATAAGAAAGAGATAATGATTGAAATAAATTGATAATGAAGAAGTTGTCGTGGCGCCGTGGTTACTGTGCATATCAAACGATATCGCAGGTTAAGCGCGCTCGGTGCTATGTGCCCGGTATTAGGATGGGTGACCACCGACCATTCATTTCTCACGACAACTTCCATGCTTCGGAGGGCATGTTAAGCAGTCGGTCCCGGGTGCTGTATACTTGTATACAGTAGTCGTTAGGGTTTGTCAGAAGCCATTTCGCACCCTGAAATATCTGACATCCACCAACCAGCACTGGGCCAGCTTGGTGGATTACGGCTAAAACCTCCTCGTCACCCAGAGGAGAGACTAATAGCCCTGTAGTGGGCTCAATACACGGATTTGTGATGATGATGATGAATAATTGAAAGAAGATGTAGTATTTAAGATTGAAAAGGGTATGCTACGGTGGTTTGGACATTTGGAAAGGATGAGTGAAAGTTGATTTACGAAAGAGACGTATTAAGCACGAAAGCACCAAACTACCTTTATCCCAGTAGATGTTTTTTTTTTTTTTTTTTTTTTTATATTGTAAGGATAGGACGTTTGTCTTCCATGCCACCTGATGGAAAGTGCGCATGAAGACTATGGTGTTACACGTCCATCCACGAGAAACCTATTCACTCGACACTTAAAAGTTCCAGGACTGTAGTGGTCAGGAAAAACAGACGCAGGCAGATTGTTCCACACCTTGGCAATCCGTACCAAAAAGGAACTATCGAAGTGTTTTGTTCGACTTCTTGGTATATCCACTATAAACGGATGGAAGTTCTGTCTGCGTCTGGTAGTCCGGTGGTAAAAAGGGGTGGGTTCAATTTGGTCAAAAAGAGCACTCGCACACTCACCAAAATGTAGCCGATAAAATACTGTCAAACAAGCAACCTTACGACGATGCTCCAGCGTCTGCAATTTTTTATTTGTAAGGTTGTTGTTATTTATGAGTTTTCGGGCTCTTCGGTCAACAGAGTCTAGCGCTTCGAGCTGGTATTTGGCAGAACCATCCCAAAGGTGACTACAGTACTCCATGCAAGACCTCACTTGGGCTGTGTATAAGTTGAGGAGCCGTTCAGGGCTGAAGTACCGCCGGACCTTCGAGATGATACCCAATTTTTTGGAAGCCGTTTTTGCCATAGACTCAATTTGTTGTCCGAAGTTTAATTTGGACGTTATAGTGACGCCCAAAAGCCCTAGTTGATCGGTGATGGGAACAGATACATTCTGGAAAGTGGGCGTAAGAGTAAAGGTGCTCTTTTTTGCGGAGAATAGACACGCTTGTGTTTTGGAGGCGTTGAATTTGACCAGGTTAGATTCGCCCCAATCGGACACATTCCGCAAGGTCGAATCAACGCGCTCAATCATAGACTCTCTCAAAACCTGGATTTCATGGGCGTTCGTTCGCGCATTGGATATATATCTCTCAACAACAGTGCTGTCATCAGCATATCCAATAATGCCTGGTGTTAGGAGGTCATTAATGTGCAGCAAGAATAAAGTTGCAGAGAGAACAGATCCCTGAGGTACCCCGGCATTAATCGCCATTAGGTCAGAGGAATAGCCGTCTAAGACTACTCGAATCGACCGTTCCCTCAGAAAATCAGATATCCAGTCGCAGAGCCCGGTCGGTATGCCATATGCTGGAAGCTTGCTTAAGAGACCATCATGCCAGACCCTGTCAAAGGCCTTGGAGATGTCTAAGGATACAGCTATTGCTTCACCATGACCCTCCAAGGCCTCACTCCATAAGTGTGTGGCATACACGAGAAGATCGCCGGTCGAGCGTCCACTGCGGAAACCATATTGGCTATCGCTTAGGAGCTCGTTGGTCTCAAGGTATGCCAGGAGTCGATTGTTCAATACACGTTCCATGACTTTACAAAGTATGGAGGTGATTGAAATTGGTCGATAGTTGACAGGATCAGCACGGCTTCCCTTCTTCGGTACCGGTTGTACGTTAGCCAGCTTCCAGGATTTGGGGACTTTACCAGATTCTAAAGAGAGTCTATAGAGACGCGTCAAAACGGGAGACAACTCAGCTGTGCAGCGTTTCAACACCACTGCAGGAATACCGTCTGTACCGCTAGCCTTATTCTCGTCTAGGTGCAGCAAGCACTTAAGAACCTCCTTTTGTCGAATATGAACGGTACCCATTGTAGGACCGAACTGAGGTAATTGGGGTGGGATTTTACCTTGGCTATCTAGACGAGGATTTTCCGCAAAGATACTGGCAAATAAATTCGCCTTTTCCTTAGCGGTGTGGGCCAGAGAACCGTCAGGTTTCCGCAGAGGCGGCAGCGACGGGCGACAAAAGTTCGTTTCGACCGACTTGGCGAGGGACCAGAAAGCTTTACTTCCCGAGGGGTATGAGTCTATTCTGTCTCCGATACAGCCTATGTGGGCGAAACGAGCTCTCTTGATCACCTTTTTGCAGGACTTGGCGGCAGCATTGTACCTCTTTTTGTGTTCATGCGAATCCACGGCTTTGCTTCTGCGAGCGGTTGCCCAGGCTTTGTACGCTTCTCGCTTACGCTTTTCAGCGGAAAAGCATTCAGCACTAAACCATGGGCGAGCTTTGGTTTCAAGGGATAGATCAGCGTAGGGAATGAAGAACTCCATTGCTTGACCTATCACACTTGAGACTGCATCAGCGCAGCACGATGGATCGGTTGATGTAAAACAAGCTTGCCGCCACGGATAATATGCGAAGAAATGTCGCATTTCATCCCAATCTGCCGACTTGTAACGCCATACTCGCCTAGAACCACTTGGTCGGGTGTCAGGTGGCGAGTACTGCGATACAGATTTCACCAGACAGTGATCGGATGTCCCTAAGGGCGCAGTGACGGATACCGAATCTCTGTCCGGATCGGTTGTCAGCAGAAGGTCCAGGCAGTAAGCAGTGTGGCCAGCAACGTCTGGGATGCGCGTAGGCTCGTCAACAAGCTGAGAGAGGCCATGAGTGAGCGAAAACTTAAAAGCCTCTCTACCAGCATGGTCAGTGTCCTGAAACGGGTATAACCACTGTCCGTGGTGTGCGTTAAAATCCCCCAGGAACACCAACTGCGCTGTGGGAAAACGTTGCTGAACCTTGTCCGCTGTACTGCTGAGATAGTTCATAAGCCTCGTTGTCTCCCGATCTCCGCTATGTGACCGATAAATACCAGCGTATACCATTTGGTCTAGGCCGGTATCTATGTGAACCCACATAACTGAAAGGTCCGGCACTTCTAAGTAACGGAGACGCTGACAACAGATCTTGTCACTGGCATACATGCACACCCCGGCGTGCGGGTGGAATTTGGACTCCAGGATGTAACCTGGGTAACAGAGGTATGCCGAGTCTGACGGATCACAGATCTGCGTCTCCGTTAGGAAGAGTAGGTGGGGTCTCTCCGTCTCGAGGTGGTGGTGGACATCATTGAGATTGGAGTGCACTCCTCGGATGTAACAGAAGTGCACTTTAAACGAGAGGAAGTGCAACCGCTGTGTTACCTTACTCTTCTTTGGACCTTTCATTAGTTTTGGAGTGGAGTGAATAGGCAGGAGAACAGAAGTTGAGTGAAGCGCTGCAAATGGAACCAAGCAACTCGATAGGGGTGACGCACCATTGGGAAACTCGCTTGGAGACTGCGGGGACGCCCGAACCCTCCCGAGTTCGCCATCGGGTCCTCTCAAACCGGTCGCCAACCGGCACGATGGAGCCTCCCGGGATTTTTCGCGAGGTGGCGGGGCAGCCTTTTGCATGTGGCTGGCATGCTACTTGGGCCCCCTACTACCTGCGGTCGGCCAGCGGTGCACCGTGCTTCGGATCCCGCTACCCTCCAAAACGAGTTACCCGGTGAGTCATTATCCTACGAGTTGTAAACAGTTCTCCGATGCAACACGATTACTCAGACCTATCCTCCTCAATGGCTACACTAGACATCATGCCGGAACGCAACTAGGTTACTTGGCGGCATGGTTTTGTCTAGTGGGTGGTGACAAGCCACGGCCGAAGCCTACCACCAGATTTTACTGCTCGTTTAGCACCACCCAGGGACCACGTACAAGGCATCGAGGGCTAAACCTTGCGGACGCGAGCAGTTTCCAGTCCCCAAAAGTTTCCAGTTCTGTTTATTGAATATTATAATGTTTAATATTCTGAGTTGCAGTTTGTGGCTGTGAACGGATGCTGACTGGCCCTTTTTGTTACAACTGAATTGTTAAGTTATGTACATCAATAAAGTTAATTAAGAAGTGTATATAAGCACGAACTAGTAAATGTGCAAGTAATCATAAATTCCATGCTGGACTGGGAGTGAAAGAAAAACATAGAATGTGCCAGCTGCTTCTCTTCCCGGGCATACTGTAAAAGTCAGTTAAGGGACGGAGGTTTTGTAGGTTTGATTTTGCGGGCGACAGGCTGACCCCCTGTCACTACAATAGTCTCTCTTCATCATAATAATACCTCCAAATTTGTCAAACGTGACATCAGATGGTTTTATAGCCTCTGGTGTTCTGCCTACCCCATTAGGGATACAGGCGTGAAGTTATGTATGTATGTTATCATAAATTTACATGTACGTGCAGGTTTGGCACGTACAGTCACGTGCAATAAGATGTATACACTTCGCAACTTATTCGGTCGTGATAACGTTCATATTCCAATGAGAATGTATACATCTTATTAGACGTGACTGTACTTAAAGGAAAAAATAACGCAAAGTTGCGAGTCGGCTTCGCGTACGAAGATGGGGAGAGGAATCCATCCAGTACCTTACAGCTACTGTTATTGATAAGACTACTAGCTGACCCGGCAAACATTGTTTTGCCGTATAAATAAAAAAAAAATAGATGTTGGCCTATTCTCATAGATACCGGATAAGCACAAAAAATTTCATCAAAATCGGTCAAGCCGTTTCGGAGGAGTATGGCAACGAAAACTGTGACACGAGAATTTTATATATTAGACTAGCTGACCCGGCAAACGTTGTTTTGCCATATAAATTAAAAAAAAAAAAATGTTGGCCGATTTTCATAGATACCGGATAAGCACAAAAAATTTCATCAAAATCGGTCAAGCCGTTTCGGAGGAGTATTGCAACGAAAACTGTGACACGAGAATTTATATATTAGATAGGGTGACTGGTGATAAATTTTAGATACTGAAGGAGAGCACTCTGTACTTTTCCAACCAATCGGGAAATGATTACTGGTTGCGAAGAGACATGCAGAAAAACTTTATGTACCTGCCCAAAGGTCAACTTTATTCCAAAAAAATATTGTATGTATGGCAGTTAAAATTTATAATAAACTACCAACCAAAATAAAAAAAAACACCATTTAATAAATTTAAATCTAGTCTGTTTGAATTCTTGCAATCTAAATTATATTTTACTAATAATGAATTTCTAAATGAAAAATATATTGATTAAAAATTATAACTTTATATAAAAAAATATACTGAATATAACAATTGACTTAAACATGTATTTCGACATATCTTAAATTTAATATTTTGCACACTGACACTTGTCGGTAGGATATTGTGAAACTTTAATCTATACAATAAGACCTCCAATGTACCAATTTCCATGCAAATAAAGATTTTATTATTATTAAGCATACTTATAACTACACGCCTTTCGGCGGAAAAGACCCGACAATCGGACCAGTCGGTCGGGGATCAGGGCAAGAGAGAAAGAAACCGGCAAACGATTCGGGCAGTATCGAGCAATACCGCTTTTTATTACCGCTTTTTCTTACCGCTTCATTATTATTATTATTTATTATTGATTCTGATCATAATTACGTAATAAAAGTATGTACTGAATATAGAATATAGAAGTCGTTGTGGCGCCGTGGTTACTGTGTTTATCATACGATATCACAGATTAAGCAACGTTCGGCGCGGTCGTCGGTACTTGGATGGGTGACCGCCGACCATTAATTTCTCACGACAACTTCCGTGCTTCGGATGGCACGTTAAGCAGTCGGTCCCGGGTGCTGTATACTTGTATACAGTGGTCGTTAGGGTTTGTCAGACGCCATTTCGGCGCCCTGAAAATTCTGGCATCCACCACCCAGCACTGGGCCAGCTTGGTGGATTATGGCCTATACCTCCTCTTCACCCAGGGGAGAGACTCATGCCCTGCAGTGGGCTCATTACAAAGAGTTGTGATGATGATGATGATGATGACTGAATTTTCCACTGAAATCCAGCGCCGTAGCATACTAGTGATGCCATAGCAACAAAGCCTTTGCCAAACCTTTTTTTTGTTTTTGTTTAAATACATATCCTATACAGAGTTAAGTTTAATTAACGCATCACCTCTTGCGAGCAGCCTCTCCACATTAATTCGAATAACATTTGTTCTACGACTTTTTACAAATCTTGATAAATAACACAAAAAATAAGAACAAAAAAAGACGTGTGGCACTCGGAGACTGCCGCGGTAAAGCTATTGCATAGCATTTTTATCAACTTATGCAATTATAATTATTTATCTATTTTATTAATGCAGTAATGTTTGATCTAATATGTAGTTCCACAAGTTCATAGTAGATGGCGCTGATTTTTTATTAAAGCCCGCATGTAAAGTTATGAAATAAAAGTATCACCGCTGTGCCGGTCGGAGTGGGGGGACCGAATCCAGAATTTCGTTACGGAATTTCTGGATTCGGTCCCCACGCTCAAGGCCCGCGACAGAAGCTATGCAATAGCTTAAAAAAAATTTACTCCTTACTCTACATTTTGTAAGAAGTACCTATTATTATTATGAAGCGATATTTTATTGCGCAAGGTGCGTGGCATACCTACGCTCAAAGTTAATAGAGTTACGCCTTTAAACAGAGGCTATAAATATTTTTTGTATTAGAAAACTAAAATTTTTGAAACTATTAATTTTAAATCATTTGTAGAACAAATGTTGTTGGGATTGATGTGGAGAGGCTGCCTGCAAGAGATGATGTGCTGATTAAAATTAATCCTGTATAAGTAGTTTACTCTATCATATCATCATCATCATCATCACAACTCTTTGTAATGAGCCCACTGCAGGACATGAGTCTCTCCCCTGGGTGACGAGGAGGTATAGGCCATAATCCACCAAGCTGGCCCAGTGCTGGGTGGTGGATGTCAGAATTTTCAGGGCGCCGTAATGGCTTCTAAAAAACCCTAACGACTACTGTATACAAGTATACAGCACCCGGGACTGACTGCTTAATGTGCCCGAAGCACGGAAGTCGTCGTGAGAAATGAATGGTCGGCGGTCACCCATCCAAGTACCGACCCCGCCGAACGTTGCTTTACCTGTGATATCGTTTGATACACACAATAACCGCGGCGCCACGACGACTAACTCTATCATATGATTTATTTTAATTTTCATCTTTGTAGTATTTGCTTGTATTGGGTACTTTTAATTTGATATAATGCACCAATTAATTATTTTCTTTCTTTCTTTATTTCTAAAGAAATTGTAATAAAGTAACTATGAACTTAATTCAATATTATTTTGTTTTATTCTATGATGTTTTTTAATTATATTATTATATCTGCCAGATTACAGATCCGCGTCGCGAGCTGACTCCCGAGGAACTAGAGAAAATCTGTGAAGAAATATCTAAAGATGGCCGAGTTGTTGTGAAGAAACTACTGACTATAACAAAGTAAGCTCTAACTACTTACATATAAGAGTTATTATTGCTAAAATATTACCAATTTGAAATATCAAATATGTAGTCTCAAAGTATTGTTCCATGCTGGACTGGGAGCGAAGGAAAAACATAGAATGTTCCAGCTGCTTCTCTTCCCGGGCATACTGTAAAAGTCAGTTAAGGGACAGAGGTTTTATTGGCGTTTTTGCAAGCGATAGGCTGACACCCTGTCACTGAAATAGTCTCTATACATCAATTTTAATACCTTCAAAGTCAAACATGACATCACTTGGTTTTATAGCTTTTGGTGTTCTGCCTACCTCATAAGATATACAGTGTGGAAAAAAAATAGTGGCCCTGGAGGGAAACTACCTTAAATCCTATAGTTAGCTTATTTTACTTTAAGGAAACATTCCTTTATTTTTAAAAAGAAACAAAACTGCATTCAAAGATTTTCTAAAATTCGCTTGTAACTCCCGCGGGACTCGAACCAGCTAAAAATTAAAAAAGTAAAGATTCGTTATTTTACTATACTAATCGATAGGATAATTGTTCAGGATAAAATTTCTCTAACAAACATTTGGTCTTTAAAATAAAAAGAAAACGTGAAATCTTAAAATTTATTTTATTTTATTATCAGTTTGTTACGCTTTAATAATTTAACTGATAAATTGTTCGAGATACGAAGACTAAATAAAAGACTCGTTCCGGATACACAAATTTAGTCTTCGTTGAAATTCATTTCGTGTAGCCTTCAGCAAAGTGTTGTGGTGTATGCCCCTAATCACATTTTTTACCGCGACCCTTAGCTCTTGTACAGTCTCATAACACGTTTTATAAATAAATTTTTCTATGTGACCCCATAAAAAGTAGTCTAGAGGCGTCAGGTCTGGACTTCTTGCAGGCCATCTAATCGTCCCGTTTGTACCTATCTGGACACGCCATGATCACACAATTACGTAATAGAAGCAATACTAAATAAAATCGATAAAAATGTTCGAAATATTCGTTCGAATTTTAAAATTGCTGTCCCCCATTGCAAACAAATTCAAACGTTCCATTTTTAAACTTTTCGTCTAAACGCCTCGTATCGTGTGAGAAGTAATATCGTGTAAGAAGTGCATAGAGATATTATTACCATTAAACGATTTTCTTGTAGAATTCTTCAACAAGGTACTTAGAAATAAATTAATTAGCAAGCTTGTACTTCATACTAATGAATTGATTTTCATTCTTTGAATGTTAGAGAGATAAGAGAATTATAACGTGTCTTTTACTTGTTGAAAGTGAACCGTACTAGGTAATGTATGTAAACTTGTGTAGTTATTTTCATGGATATCTTGTACGACAGACGAGTGTAAGATCAAATGTTTGTTAGAGAAATTTTGTCCTGAACAATTCTCCTATCGATTAGTATAGTAAAATAACGAATCTTTTTTTTTTTTTTTTACTGGTTTGAGTCCCGGGTGTTACAAGCAAATTTAAGAAAATCTTTGAATGCAGTTTTGTTTCTTTTTAAAAATAAAGGAATGTTTCCTTAAAGTAAAATAAGCTAACTATAGGATTTAAGGCAGTTTCCCTCCAGGGCCACTATTTTTTTTCCACACTGTATACATGTCGAAGCTAACGATAAGTTGGCGATATTAAGATGTTAGTATGACTTCATGGTAACGGAAGTATGTTGGTAGCACTGTCGTAGAGGGCGCTAAATGCAATGAATGACTGTTTAACATTCGATTGCAGCGCCAGCGGGTATATCTAGAAGAGGATGATGGCAATTGGCAAGACAGATACGGTTAGGACGGCTAGGTGCGTTGACGTATCTCGGACTGACGGTCGATAGTAGCTCGGTATTAATTGAGATGGCATTGTAACTGACGGAACGGACTCGCGAATAAAGATTTTGTTGTGACTAAGCCACAGACTCGGTACTAAGTAACTGCCCAGTGATTAATTCTATCGTGTTTTGTGATTCTTTTCGTTTTGTTTGTTTTCCAACATACATAAATTACATATTTACATACATAACATCACGCCTGTCTCCCCTTGGGGTAGGCAGAGACAAGGGAACACCAATTGCTTCGATCCAGACATACCTCTTTCGCTTCCTCCACGTTCATTAATCTTTTCATATATGATGCCGGTTATGGGTACTTTTAAGTATGTCGCCAATTTGGTCGGCATATGTTCGCCTAGTGCGGCCCTTTCCCGAGACCACCATCAATCTACAGGGTGTTACTTAAGAGGTGCATTACAGATTTCCTAGAGATAGAGTACCTCAATACATACCAAAATAACCCATATGTATGTTCAGCAATATTTAGTGGTTCTGGAGATATATGTGATTTTATGATTAACTAGCCACCGCGCGCGGTTTTACCCGCGTAACTTTTGATCCCGTGGGAATTTCGCGATAAAATATAGCCTATAACCTTCCTCAAGAGTTGGGCTATCAAATGCAAAAAGAATTTTTCAAATCCCACTTGTAGTTTCTGAGATTCAAACAAACAAACAAATAAACTCTTCAGCTTTATATATTAGTATAGATTTGAAAAAATCAGATTCTCAGAGAAAATTTGAAAAAGCAGCCTAACTACTTGGTCTGCAGTCATGATTTTGGGTGTAAGCTTAGCTTAATAGTCGGCCTTTAATATCATCTAACCACTGGAAATCATGACTTTCTACAGATGGAAATAATTTTGAAACGGACCGATTTTTTTCAGAAAATCCTATATAAACTTTGAGGGGTTGTAGAAAAAAAGTTACATAACTTTTTTTCTAGAACCTATCTTAAAAACTACTAGTGTTAATCTATACTAATATATAAAGCTGAAGAGTTTGTTTGTTTGAACGCGCTAATCTCAGAAACTACAAGTGGCATTTCAATAATTCTTTTTGCATTTGATAGTTCAACTCTTGAGGAAGGTTTTATCTATATTTTATCCCGAAATTCCCACGGGATCAAAAGTTACACGGGTAAAACCGCGCGCGGTGGCTAGTGTAAAATAATATCTGAAAAAATTATTTGCCTAACACAACGACAACACTAAGAAAAATGTGCTCCAGTAAAAGAAGTAACTATTTCCATTTACGCAGCGCTCTCTAATTTCGAGAATCGCTACTTCAAAAGCCTTTTGTTCAGGTAACTTATTGTTTTGTAGTCACCGACCAAATTTTTAAAATACAAGTATCATTTATAAAAACTATTTTTTCAAAAAAAAAGAGTATTTTTTTACAAGGTAATTAATTTATCCGCCACCATATTAACCAAGGCATGGTCTCTCGAAATAACCATTAAAATAAAGATGACTACGCGCTACTACACACATTTTGTAGTACTACGTCGTAGTATTATCAAGGAAATGCCGCGTCGTAGTAGCTATGTTCATCAACAGCGACTATTTTTTCTAAAGTTTGTGGTTCCATATTTCTACTTTTTTGTACTGAGCGACGCTTAAATAAATATGCAGGTACGTTAATATCGTATTAAAGAAACTAGTCTATTCTGGGGATGCTGAGTACAACAATGAATTATTAGACGGCGGTTTATTCCAGAATGAATGTCGTTACATTTAGGGGGGGGGGGGAGGGGGGTAGCTATAAAAAAACAAATCTCAGTGTACCTGCATTACAGAAACGAACATTTAAATTTGGCTTGTGACGAAAAATCAACCCTGTATTATAAGTTCGTTTTGATCATGTACTTCGGTTTATGCATAAGTCGGTTTATGCATAAAGAAGGACAATAAATTAAATATTGTTGTGTTGTTATGTGACAGGCCGTGGTTTGCATCACGTGGTTGTATTGTTTCAGGAACTGACTTAATGTATAACTTTTGCATAACATTTAGTCGTTTATGGTCTGCACTTATGTGTACATACATGGGGGTTATTTTGGTAGGTATTGAGGTCCCCCATCCCTGGGAAGCGTTTGATCCACCCCTCAAGTTACACCCTGTATATTTATACATACATACATACATAACTTCACGCCTGTATCCCTTATGGGGTAGGCAGAACACCAGAGATTATATGACCATCTGATGTCACCTTTGACAAATGAGGCATTATAATGATGGAGAGAGGCTGTTGCAGTGACAGGGGGCCAGCCTATCGCCCACAAAAACGCCAATAAAACCTCTGTTCTTAACTGAATTTTACAGTATGCCCGAGAAGAGAAGCAGCTGGTACATTCTATGTTTTTCTTTCGCTCCCAGTCCAGCATGGAAAATATATTAGTTTTTATTATTATTCATCATCATCATCATAACTATTTGTAATGAGCCCACTTCAGAGCATGAGTCTCTCCCCTGGGTGACGAGGAGGTACAGGCCATAATCCACCAAGCTGGCCCAGTGCTGTGTGGTGGATGCCAGAATTTTCAGGGCGCCGATATGGCTTCTGACAAACCCTAACGACTACTGCATACAAGTATACAGCACCCGGAACCGACTGCTTAACGTGCCCTCCGAAGCACGGAAGTCGTCGTGAGAAATGAACGGTCGGCGGTCACCCATCCAAGTACCGACCGCGCCGAACGTTGCTTAAGCTGTGATATCGTATGATACACAAATTAACCATGGCGCCACGACGACTTTCTTATTATCTCATTATTAGTATATTTCTTATTACTTATTATTATGGGTACTAATTAAACAGACTTCTTTTAAATAGCATTATTCCTCTCTAAAAATCTAAGTTGCCTTCTAAATTACTATGTCAGCCACAATCCGTGCCACAAACAACGTCGCCGGTTCGGGGCGTCGGGGTTATTTAAAAATGCTCTTGGGTTTATGGCGCTTCGCCGGCCGCTGCCGCGGCACCGCTCGCTTCGCTCGCTCGGCTCGCGCACGTGTATAACTATATGCAACCTAACAGCTCCTCCTCGCTGCGCTCGTCGTCGCACCTAACCGTGCCGACTACGTCTACCGGAACGGGAGCCCTTCTTGTCGCAAAATATTTTTCATCGCAATGTTAATGAATATATAACTAAGTATAAATTATTATGTTATAATTATAGTATAAATTGCTTCAAGACACATTTTTCGCAACAGTTATTGTCTCGTGGCTAAGTTATGAAAATAGAAGCTTGATCACGTGGCCAAAAAAATATATTCTGTGGCTGGACTTATTATTTCTCTTATTATTATCACTGTGTAACTCTTTTATATGTGAGTGTGATAATAAATGTTTATTCTATTCTTTTATTCTATTCTATGAGTAGCTTTATCCCGCAACTTCGTATGCGCTTAACTACCCTTCTCGTGGAAATTTCAGAAACTATACAACCAGACACCCACTGAAAGAACCTTTATACCAAGTATCACACCCATGCACTCAAGGAATAATTTTTTTTCATACAAACTTAAAATCATATATTTCCCGTGCCCGTGGGAATTTAGGGATTTTTTTTTCGTAGCACAACCAGTCACACCTTGAAGAATCTTTATGCCAAGTATCACATGCGTACACTCAAGGGATAAGATTTTTCATACAAACTAAAAAGTCCAACCCCTTCCCGTGGGAATTTCGGGAATTCCTTCCATGATACAAACAGACACTTATTGAGGAACCTTTATATCAAGTATCACATCCGTGCACTCAAGGGATGGGATTTTTTCATACAAATTAAAACATCATATATTTCTTGTTCCCGTGGGAATTTCGGGAATTCCATCCTTAGTGCACCCCTACATCCTCTAAAGAATGTATGTTCCAAATTTCGGCTCTCTACGCCCAGTAGTTACGGCTGTACGTTGTCTGTCAGTCACTCAGTCACTCAGTATCTCAGTCACTCAGTCAGTAACGGAACAGTTTTATTTATATTGATTTATTATTGTGTATAATTACTTTGTTTTCTGTCTGAAGGGATGACTTGATTCAGTTGAAGCAAGGGGAAGAGACAAAATGCAAGACGTATGAAGCTCTTTGCATGAAACTTCAACCACTGAACGATACGGTAAGTCACATTTGAGATGATAATCATAATTCTGCCGTCCTACCAAAAAAGGCGGCTAAATGACATTTTGCCATTTTTGGACTACCTAGCTTATAAAAACCATAAAAATTCTAGATTGTAGAAACGTTAAACTCCTTTAATCGCATTATAAGTGTGTAATTGCGATATATTTTCAACAGATGTGAGCTATCTTACATACAACTTTAGAAAACAAGTTTGGCGGGTTTTTGTCTTTTTTCTCGAACATATGATTTTGCACTTAGCGGCCTTTTACGGTAGGACGGCAGAATTGATGATAATTAGAACTTGTTTTCATCAAATTATTATTGAAAACAAAGAAATGTCATTGCCGATATGAGAAAAACGAAAAAGTAAAAAGATTTCTGCTATTATTTTACTAATATTATAAATGTGAACGTTTGGATGGATAGATGTATGGATGTCTGATCACGGCAGAACGGCTCGATGGATTTGGATGAAATTTAGCATAGTGATAGTGCACAGTCTGGAATAGCACATAGGATACTTTTTATCCCGATATTCCTGCCGGATTAGGAAGTGCGCAGGCTAGTATTTAAAAAAATCATCCATGCCATTAGTTTTTTTTATTTCAGCGGGCCTATTACGGTTCTTTCATGACATGACATGATAAACAAGATTTCTATCTTAGAGTAATAATTATACTTTATTCTTTCTCTAAGATTTATTATAATTATACCTATATACATACATACATTGTAATTCATTGCATACAACAGTCATTTCCTTTTGCAATGACAGTTTCAATGATATCATCTATGACTTAAAAACATCAATTGAAAAAGGTGAGATCGCACCCACCTGTATGATATGTTCGTTTCTTGATTTCATTTGTGTTTTTCCGTTTCGAATAATAAATAAATACTATATTATTGTATATTGGGATTATTGTATTCAGTCTAATGGCAAGAGATTTCGCCGAGAAGTAATACGGAATAATGATCGCAGGATATGTTTTACGTCAAAACTATTTAATGATATCATTGCATGGTTTTGAGACTGGATCACTTTTGTTTACAAAAAATATGACTAAAACAGACTATAGGAAGTATGGGTGATACATAATCGTACCTAAACAGAACTTTTTGTTTCTATAGCTATATTTTAAGACAAATTGGTTGCATTAACTCTAGAGGACTACTACACATTTTTGTCAAAATATATAAAATTAACAAATATTCATAACTATTTATTTGAACGAAGTGCGAGTGATGTTTTGGAAAGTAGGCCCTCACCTTCGAGTGGTGTGGCCAATCGTGAAAGTGAGATAAGTATGGAAGAAGTTATGAAAGCAATGGCAGGTTTGAAATTGGGTAAAGCGGCAGGGTATGATCGAATAGATGCCGAAATGCTCAAGGCGGGTGAAAGTGTCACTGCAAACCTGTTGTACCAGCTTTTTAATAAGTGTTGGCGGTCCGGCCGTGTTCCGGGCGACTGGTGCAAGGCCGTTATTGTGCCACTTTATAAAGGAAAGGGGTCACAGCAGGAATGCAAAAACTTCCGTGGCATTAGCCTTTTGAGTATTGTAGGCAAAATGTATGCAAAGATATTAAACGAAAGAGTGATGGATGAAACAGAAAGCAAGATCTGGGATGTGCAAGCGGGATTCCGAAAGGGGATGGGCTGCACGGATCAAGTCTTTGCCTTAAGATCAGTAACCGAGAAGGTTCTGGCTAAACGCCGAAAGGTTTTCTGCTGCTTCATTGACTTGGAAAAGGCGTATGACAGTGTGATGAGGAATGAACTTTGGTCAACTCTATCCGAGTTTGGACAGTGACTTGATACGAGCACTCAAATCCTTATATAAGGACTCGAGTGCTTGTGTCAGGTTGAATGATGACTACACAGAATGGTTTAGCATCGATCGCGGTGTTAGACAGGGCTGTGTACCGTCTCCATGGCTGTTCAACCTATTCATGGATAGCTGTTTTAAAGATCTGAAAGAGTGTGAATGGGGTTTAAAAATGAATGAGACAGTGATCAAAACTGCTTTACGCCGACGACCAGGTTCTACTTGCATCGTCAGCGTCGGAATTGCAAGAAATGGTCACTGTGATGCATGAGTCGTTTAAAAGAAAAGGTGTGAAAGTGAATGTTGGAAAGACGAAAGTTATGGTTATGGAGAGGAATGAAGATATGACGGAATGCAATATTATGATAGGGGATGAAAAAGTGGAACAAGTGAAAGAGTTTGTATACTTGGGGTCCTTGTTTACAAGAGATGGGAAGTGTGAAGGTGATATTGAAAGGAGAGTAAAAGCAGGAAATTGTATTAATGGCGCCATATACTCGATAATGGCAAGCAAAACTATACCAAATAAGGCTCGTCTTGCCGTACTTGAGGGAGTTTTGGCGCCAACGCTTATGTATGGAAGTGAATCTTGGGTGTGGCAGTAGAGACATGAAAGCAAGATTAATGCTGTGGAGATGAGAGCGTTGAGAAGCATGTGTGGAGTGAAATTGAGTGATAGGGTGCGCAATAGTGAAATAAGAAAGAGATGCGGATTGAAAGAAGATGTAGTGACTAGGTTGAAAAGGGTATGCTACGGTGGTTTGGACATTTGGAAAGGATGAGTGAAAGTAGATTTACGAAAGAGGTGTACAGAGCAAGAATGGATGGTGCTGTCGGAAGGGGCCGCCCTAGGCGAACGTACGCCGATCAAATTGGCGACGTTCTTAAAAAGGGCCTAGTTAAAAGTACCCGTAACCGGCGATCATGTATGAAAAGATTAATGAACGTGGAGGAAGCGAAAGAGGTATGTATGGATCGAAGCAATTGGTGTTCCCTTGTCTCTGCCTACCCCAAAGGGAGACAGGCGTGAGGTTATGTATGTATGTATGTCATAACTAAACCAACATTAGGTATTAAAAAAGAGGGTTATGATAAATATACCATGCTTCAATCACAGATGCCGTATAACTTCGCGCCGTGTGCTGTCACTGACGCTGACATTGAAAGCATCAATAGTTTCGCACCAGTGACGTTGTCACAGAAGACGCCATTACGCGTCCTACATAGAAGACCGCTGTTGACTCGTTCAAGAGGGATTTACGAGCTGAAAGCTGAGACAGTACCTGGTTAGTTATGTCTATATATTTTTTGTACCTCTGTTAAAATAATACACTTTTTAATTTGAATTTATCGCATATAATTTATGCTGGACTGGAACCAAAAGAAAAACATAGAATGTACCAGCTGCTTCTCTTCACGGGCATACTGTAAAAGTCAGTTAAGAGACAGAGGTGTTATGAGTGGTTTCTTTTTGTGGGCAACAAGCTGACTTCCTGTCCCTGCAATAGTCTCTCTCCAGTATAATGCCTCCGAATATGTAAAACGTAACATCAGATGGTTTTATGACCTCTGGTGTCTGCCTTCCCCGTAAGGGATACAGGCATGAAGTTATGTATGTAATTACATTTTACACTAGCCACCGGTTTTACCCGCGTAACTTGTTCCCGTGGGAATTTCGGATTCAAATCCTACTTGTAGTTTCTGAGATTAGCGCGTTCAAACAAACAAACAAAAAAACAAACTCTTCAGCTTTATATATTAGTATAGATTACAATTTACATGCACCACGGGTGCTGCAAAGACACAGATACGACGAACACGACAGGGGGTCAGCCTATCGCCCGCAAAAAAGACAATAAAACCTCCGTCCCTTAACTGAATTTACAGTATGTCAGGGAAGAGAAACAGCTGGCACATTCTATGTTTAAAACATATAACATACACCTAAAAAAGAAAGAAACACGAGAAACTAACACCCTTTCATATCATAAATCAGTATATTTAAAATGCTTATTAAATCTCATTAGTATATTTTATTGTTTCTGCACACAGGTCATCCAACCCTACTGAAAATACGTCTCAAAACCGAAGCAGGCACTTACGTTAAAGAGTTCGTTCACGGGGAATGTGGCCGAACCACCCCCTGCCTCGCTGACGCACTGAAACCTAGAAAAAACGAAGAAAACATCAAAACTGACATTGACACTGACAAGCAAAATGGCGGCGACGTTGACATTGACAAGAAAAATAGTATTGACAGTTTGAGAAATGGAGAAAGTGATGTCAATTGTTTGACGAGGTTCGACATTTTGGCTCTCGATGTCGATAGTATACATCTGGAGTGGCCTGTTGTAAGATAATGTTGGAAATACATGTTTGATAAGTTTATTTTTGTTTTATTTACTTAATTGGGGTTCGTAACACAAGATTATTAATTTTTTCTTGACGGCATAGTAGATACGTAAATAATAAGTATATCATTAGTGAACATTAACAGACTCGTTTTAAATAAAATTTGACTTACATGATGTTTATAATGGAAATACATGCAAAACACTCAGTCAAGTTATTGTTTGATCTATATATATTTCGAAATATACCTTTTCTCAAACATGCTTGGTAATTTGAGCATTATTTTGACAACCTTCTTCGAGATAAAGCGATTGAACTTGCTGTACTGGTCGAGCAGCGGCCGGCAATAATTGTATGAAAATCCATATCTGTCTATGTAAAATCATATTTGTAGTGTAATTTGAAAATGAAACGATCTTCTACTTCGCAACATGGCGACCAAAGAGGTAACTTATCAAAGGTTTGATTTCAATTTCGAACTGGCTTGCACATAGTGAAAAAAAATTTGGCATAAAAAACTAAGTTGTTATTAAGTAGTTGTTCGTCAACTTCGTCATTGGTTTTAAATACTATTGTGTTTGGCAAAATGAGTTCAAGTGAAGACAATGAGTGTGATGAAGCCGAAGACTCAATCAACCATCAATCTCAAATAAATGAAAAATGTGATAAATAAAAATTATCCGACCATTATTCGAACCTGTTCATTTTTATTTATCACATTTTTCATTTATTTAAGAATAATTGAGCATTTTAAATGCAAAAACTTAAAAACATTATTAAAACATCAATCTTGTTAGAATTATCTCAAACCGGCACAATTCCCGGAAAATTTTAAGAATTGAACATTCAATAATTGTATTTTCAAATAAAAGTTCTTGATTGTGTAGTTAGATGAATTTCAGCGCATTATTTGAGAAAAGTAAGTACTATAAAAGTCTTCGCAACAAGGCATTGATGGACTTCCGTATGTGTGGCTCGGCTTCGCTTCGGCCCACATACACACGTTCGTCCATCAATGCCTCTCTTGCCGGCCGCTGCAGTCAAAGATTTAAATCCAATAAAGGCCTAGAAACTATTGATATTTAGATTAAGATAAAATATCTTGCTAAATTAATAAAAATAGATGACAATATGGAAGATGTCTTTGGCTGTAAAAAGGTGATCACTCTGGAGTTTCTTACTACTAATTTTAAGCTTAAAAATAGAGAAGATTTAGAATTCTGAGTTTCTTAAATGTTACTTTTATTTCCTTCCCACTACCACGGTACAGATATCTACAGTAATTCAACTCGGCCGCATCTTTGAAATAAATGCCTACAGCGCCGCGCTCCGCTCACATGTGATAGGGCTGCCCGCTTTCAGCATTTAAATTAAATTTGCCTACTTTGTGTTTAGTTTCATGTAGTTTTGTGACTGCAAATATACTTTTTTATATAAACAAATAAAATACTTTATAAATTGAATAGGAAGTGTTCAACAAAAATACGTTTTGTGTCAAAAAAACATGTTTACGTTTGAATAGCAAATCATTCTTATAAATCAGTGACCGTAAAATACTTGCGCCTCGACTGAGACGTACGAAAAGATGTATTAATTAATTTTAAAGTATCAATCAACAATTTTTTAGGCATACAGACACCCACGACTGGCCGCATGCCGAGCGTATGCTGAGATCGAGCCGCGTAGGTATAACTCGCTTTTCGTCCCTTTGTATGTAGTTGAATTACTGTAGATATCTGTACCGTGCCACTGCAGTGCTGGTACTTTTACGTGTCTAGTGAATTAGTTTCTTATGTCTTAGTCTTCATGTTTACAACAGGACGCATTGTAGACCAACGTCCTATCCTTATAACGTAAAAAAGACAGGATAAACAGACAAACCTCCTGTGATTTGCTTTTCTATAAAATGTGTATAAAAAGTCTAGTCTTTTCGCATTTAATGCTATGGGTAGAAAACCTCCTACTTCTTCCACTAGAGGCACTGATTAAGCTTGGCTTGACCATAAGGCTGCAAACTGGACGGCAGTGACAGCGACAGCAGCGGCGCGGCGCGGGCAACGATTTCCGCGACACGATAGAAAGTATTGAGTTTGTATTGCACCGCGACAAATCGCTCTCACGCCCGCTGGCGTCGAGAACGGCCCAGTTTCCCCGCGTCGCTGCCCGCGCGTAGCCTTACATCTGTCAAATACCATAGTAAGTTAAATACCATAGTGATTTTTATCAAAAAATTAGAAATGCGTCATTGCGTAGTCATAAGTTTTATAGAAAATGGGATAGGTTACTCTTGTTTCTCTGAGGATCTACACTTGCGCAAGTTGTGGATGAACTTGATTGAAACTTTTGTGTAAATGTAAAATTTCCACATTTTGATACAGAAAAACTAAATATTAAACAAGGTGTTCCTTGTGATTTCCCATAACTCTAGGGTATTAATGGGACCATTTAATAGAATCGAACAACATTTGAATAATTTTTCATTTTTATTTTTCATACCTACATAATAATTTCATTAAGTCAAAACATCATGTAAAACACCTTTATGCAAAGTATGGCAACGTCGCATTTTCTATCCCTTTTTATCGCTATGCACAAGTATATACAGTTCGCAAAGTTTTGCGTTGTATGCAACGTTCCTCAACTTTTGAAATGTTTTTGTTGTATTGTATGGCTTCAGTGGCTCGCGTCTATTGCTACTCAAAGCATTACTCATTTTGATTGTGAAAAAAAAAACGTAAATCTGAAAGTTTGTTACGAAAAGTACTTCAAAGGCAATAAAGCTTTTTTTATAACGGCTTTAAAATAGTCATCAGTTCGATACGTATGTATGTTATCCATGTTATCCGGCATCCCAAATTTCACAAGTGTATGTACCTACCTATGTATGTTTGACCGCGTGTATCTACAAAACTACCAATGGGATTGCAATGATTATTTGCACTTTTCATAACTAAAATTACGAAATACCAAAGTTAAACCGACGTCAAATTTGAAGTTGAACATTGAAAACATTAAATTTGATGTCGGTTTAATTTATTTAAATTGTGTACTATCGAACCAATTTCAGATCTACCATAAGCTAATTTTGGCAACAAGCTAAATGCTAGTGACATTCACTGAGTACAGAATTTGTACAGAATCTAAATAGTCTTAAGTGCATTATACGCGATAGACCTTACAAGTTTGACAGTTTCAAACGAATTATCAGCAAAGTGATGACCCATGCATGATTCAGTTGATTCGAAAAAAAAACAATTAAGCTGGTCAGGGATTGTAATGGTGATGTTCGATGTTCTGAGATCTTTGTCAGAGTTATCAAACCTTATTTTTATCACATTGCTATCACAGCTTGTTTTGGCACAAGTTTTGGATGTACGTTCCATTTGATTAAATAATTATTTTTATAAGGTAGGTATTTATTTACATCAATATCTGTATTTTCCTTTTATTCGAACAAAATATTTACACTTTATTAGAACAAAAATACCGTATTGCACGCTAAATAAATCATTTAAAAATGTCCCTTTTAATCTATACTAATATTATAAAGAGGAAACCTTTGTATTTTTGTATGTTTGCATTGAATAGGCTCAAAAACTACTGGACCGATTTCAAAATTTCTTTTACCATTACTTACGAATCCGTATAGGCTACTTTTTATCTCGAAAATCCCGCGGGAATCGAAATTGCGCGGGTAAAACCGCGCGCAACAGCTAGTAATTGATACATACATACATAACTTCATGCCTGCATCCCTTATGGGATAGGCAGAACACCATAGGCTGTAAAACCATTTGATGTCACATTTGACAAATTTGGAGGTATTATAATGATGGTGAGAGACTATTGCAGTGACAGTGAGTCAGCCTATCGCCCGCAAAAACGCCAGTAAAACCGCCTTCCCTTAACTGACTTTTACAGTATGCCCGGGAAGAGAAGCAGCTGGCACATTCTATGTTTTTCTTTCGATCCCAGTCCAGCATGGAAGGTATTGATTGAATAATTGATTTCCCATTTAAATCACTTAAATGAGCGAAAGCGACAGCGAGAGCGACAGCGGCGCGGGCAGCGATTTCCGTGACACGATAGAAAGTATTGAGTTTGTATTGCACCGCGACAATCTTTGTTTCTGACGAAACAGACACATTTTTTCGTAGTCATGTCATGTCCTGTTTATTCTTAGTGTCGATGGTTTGGCGTGATCACTCAAGACAAGAAGTAAGTGTGATTAAGCTTTGCTGAAAAAAATGTTTAAAATTTTTAACTGACATCTGTCTTAGAGTCAAACGCCATAATAAAAGTCAGATATATAATGTTGTACAGAAGTAAATATTTTGGAAAGACGCATTTATTTTTATAAGTATATTTAAATAGAACACTATTAGGTAAGTCTACAATTTAACTAAAACTTTGGCTTTTGCTTCCATGCTGGACTGGGAGCGAAAGAAAAACATAGAATGTGCCAGCTGCTTCTCTTCCCGGGCATACTGTAAAAGTCCGTTAAGGGACCGAGGTGTTACGGGAGGCTTTTTTGTGGGCGATAGGCTGACCCCCTGTCACTGCAATAGTCTCTATCCACTATTATAATGGCTCCAAATTCGTCAAACGTGACATCAGATGGTTTTTATTACCTCTGGTGTACTGCCTACCCCATACGGGATACAGACGTGAAGTTATGTATGTATGTATGTATTTGGCTTAAAGAAAATATTGCCACTGCTTTCAGACAGTGGATTCAAGGAAGTTTAAAATATTTTAGAGTTCAACATATCTATTACAAGTAATCAATCTTATCATGAATAAAGTTGAAATATAATTTATAAAAGAAATAGAAATATCATTATTTCTTATTTGTCAGAGAAAAAAAATAGAAACACTTATTTCAAAAGATTAAGTACTTACAAATATATCATGTTCAACTTAGGACTTTCATACCTACATAAATTAACTTTTGTTTTACAGTTTCTTAAATTTTAAGTTATGTATGTATGTTTTTATCAAAATTAAGGGTTTTTTATATAGTAAGGATAGGACGTTTGTCTTCCATGCCACCTGATGGAAAGTGCGCATGAAGACTAAGATGGTACACGTCCATCCACGAGAAACCTATTGTCGACCTTACTTGAAGCTTCAAAGTACCAGGACTGTAGTGGTCAGGAAGAACAGACGAAGGCAGATTGTTCCACACCTTGGCAATGCGTACCAAAAAGGAACTATCGAAACGTTTTGTTCGATATATTTTTTTATTAAAGACAACCTGCGTTTAACTTCAATCTCACCTGATGTTAAGTGAAGCTGAGGTCAAAGATAAAAGATATAATAATAATCAAAACATAAACATGTCACCGGAAAATAACAAACACCGTAAATAATTTACTAGGAAATTTATAAACTTCCGTAGGATTCTAAACGGGAGATAAAATGTATTATTTTACGCCCATATTTTCGCAAATTGAAAAACTTACCGAGCTCACGCGTTAAATAATAAGTACCTCAGCTCTGCTTCTGCTGTTTGTCTGCTGTTGTCAAACGTGACACCGCTGACCATCTGATGTCACGTTTGACAAATTTGGATGCATTATAATAGTGGAGAGAGACTATTGCAGTGACAGGGGGTCGGCCTGTCGCCCACAAAAAAGCCTCCCATAACACCTCGGTCCTCGGATGACTTTTACAGTATGCCCGGGAAGAGAAGCAGCTGGCACATTCTATTTTTTTCTTTCGCTCCCAGTCCAGTATTTTAACAATAACTCCTACGCTGGACTGGGACCTAAAGAAAAACATAGAATGCTGTTTCTCTTTCTGGGCATACTGTAAAAGTCAGTTAGGTACCAGAGTTTTAATTGGCGTTTTGGTGGGCGATAGACTGACCCCCTGTTAGTACAGCAATAGTCTCTCTCCTTCGTTATAATATCTCCAAATTTGTCAAACGTGATAGACGATGTTCTTACTTCCATACTTACTTACATTACTTCCATGCTGGACTGGCAGTGTAAGAAAAACAAAGAATGTGCCAGCTGCTTCTCTTCCCGGGCATACTGTAAAAGTCGGTTAAGGGACAGAGGTTTTATTGGCATTTTTGTGGGCGATAGGCTGACCCCCTGTCACTGCAATAGCCTCTCGCAATCATTATAATACCTCATTAGTCAAACGTGACATCAGTTGGTCTTATAACCTCTGATGTTCTGCCTACCCCATAAGGGATACAGGCGTGAAGTTATGTATGTATGTATGATAGACGATGCTTTTATAACCAGCATTTATATTTTTTTCAGTAAAAGATAAATAGTTTTGCTTTAATAGCTTTTTAAAGTTCCTATTATTGACATATTTTTAGTTCTTTTGTGACTCGGAGAAAATGAGTCAAAGTCCGCCTAACCTGTTAGTTCCGGTTTGTCCCAGAAAAGTTTACCCGGGAGACTCTTGTACCGTAAGCTGTACGGGGTAAGTAAAGCCCTTTTAAAAGAGATATTTACTACAGTCACTAAAAACATAGGACATTTATTCTCAAACTGAATCACAAATTCATTCACGCACACGAGAACTTATATGTAAACTGAATAAGTATTCATTTTATAAGTTCTCGAAAGTAATAGGGCCGCCAACCAATGCTTCCAACCAAGGTTAAGGAAGTTTAAGTTGTTGTCAACCAATTCCGAGTCATCCACACTGTTACAAACGGTGGTTTCCAACAAGGAGACAAACAAGAACACAAGCCAAGGTCACGCCAGCCCACCCTTAATCGTCAGTGTGCTCTAATCTCTCGCGTTGGCAACATCTTCGCGATGGCAGTTATGTATGCAATTGAGGATACAAAGATGGAAAGGTTGAAACGCAGGATAAAAAGCTACAAAACTCGAGTCATTTCTAGTTATAGTTACATAGTAAAATATACAATAACAAGCGTACACACAGTCCTAAAAACAGACATACATCTACATAGATAACGCAAATGCATATCCTTTGCGTGTCCGAACCCCGACCAAGCGTCAAGGTTGGTCGCCTCTAGATTTAATATGTATTGTAATATGCGTGTATGTATGTCTGTTAGAAAATCGAGTCCACAATATCAATATCGTTCTTAATAATAATAATAATAATAATAATATATTTATTTCCAAAAAGTAGTTACAAAGCTGAACAGGTTTTACATAGTTATAGGAATTAAGATAATGTACATTATATATATTCTTCTTTTTTTTTTATACAACAGACCCCGAACTAGGAACTTGTCCTGTATCTCGGGAGTCTATAATTATGATTACTTACAAAATTAATATAAAAATTTTCAACTGAGGAGCTAATAAAGTTACAATCCTTTTTTATGGAGATTATTACATACGGCGGATCATTTGAGTGTGAGTGAGTGTTTGTGTGTGTGTATGTGTGTGTGTGTGTCTGTGAGTGTGTGTGTTGAAAGTACCCAGTGTTTGTGCAGTTATGTTTTTGTGTGCGCGAAGGGCATTATGTAGTAGCTTTTGGGAATTTTATATTAGATATGAAATGGCGAATGTTCAGTTCCGAATCTGTGACCAAACTCTCTGTAGACAGGTAAGAAAGATGGTGCAACAGATTGACTACTAGAGTTTTGGCCTCTCTTATGCTGCATTCACTTATGTGGCACAGTTGATGCATGCGATTGTATACAAATGGATGAGTGAAACTAGGTAAACGACATGCAAATGCAGTGTTTACGCATTGTTGAGGAACAGCGAAAACTCTTTTTTTTAATAAATTCGTGTAAATTTCAGAGTTTAAGATCTTACGGTGATAATAAAGTGTTACACGAAGAATGAATAGTTTACGCACGCTTAGGAATTTGGTTTCCCGGTACAGCTGATCAGTGGGATAGTAATAATGCTTCTTATATGCAACTTTAATTACTGATCTCTGAGCTCTCTCCAGTCCCAGCATTGCCGTCTTCCCAGCTCCACCCCACACTCTTATACAATAACATATAAGGGATTCACAGAGGGCCACATAAACAAGCCGAACTGTTTTGGCGTCGGCTGAGTTACGCAAGAGTTTCATGATATGAATCAGTTTGCGCACTCTGTTTGCCATCAAAATTAAGTGTGGTTTAAAGGACAGGCTTTCGTCAATCTCTACTCCCAGGTACTTAATGCAATGTGTGCGCTCAATCGATGGACATACACAATCAGTGTTATTGGCAGGATTACATTCTGAATGAACTGTTAATTTAGGTACTAGCCTAGGTTCGGATGCTTTGGTAATTCTGAAACACACAAATTTAGTTTTGGAGATGTTTAAAGTAAGAAGATTTGCATCTAGGTAATTATTTACTCGATTCAAAGTGAGCTGAGCTTGCTGAAAAGCTATATCCCAGGTTTTACCATATGAGAGCAAGACGGTATCGTCAGCGTAGCAAATGGTATCTACAGAGTGAGGGAGCAGATTCGAGATGTCATTAATATACGCTAAGAATAGAATCGGGCCAAGGACGCTGCCTTGAGGAACGCCAAAATTCAGAATTACTTCATCACTGATTGTGTCTCCAACTCGTACGCATTGGCGCCTATCACTCATGTAACTCATAAACCACTGAAGGGGTAAGCCTCTGACTCCCAGATTTTCAAGTTTCTTGAGGAGGATACTTGGTGATATGGTGTCGAATGCCTTAGCGAGGTCTAAGAAAATACCAATGCAGTGCTGTTTACCGTCAAGGGCATTCGACACTTTTTCCACAAGTTTTTGCACTGCATCCTCAGTGGCCATGCCTGATCGGAAACCATACTGGTTTGTCGATAGCAGCGAGTTTTTTTCAAAGAAGCGAATAAGACGAGAACTCAGTACTTTTTCCATCACCTTGGAAAGTACGCTAAGCAATGAGATCGGTCTATAATTATTCGGAGTGACTTTAGGGCCGTTTTTGTGTATTGGTACGACAACAGCACGCTTCCAATCACAAGGGACAGTACCAGAAGAGATACTCAAATTAATTATGTGAGTGAGAGGACGCAAGATGAAGCATTTGAGAGATTTGATTAATTTTGGAGAAAAACCATCCAAGCCCGGTGCGCTATTGCATTTTAGATTTGATATAATTTTGTTTAATTCTAACTCATCAGTAGGTTGTAGAAATAAAGAAAATGAAGGGGGGGTAGAATTAGTATTAGAAACTAGATCGTCTATTGATTTGCTGTTTCTAACTAGGGTATCCTTTGCCAATTTTTCGCCTACTTCAGAAAAATACTTATTACATATATTTAATGATTCAACTGGATTGTTAGGGATAATTTTAAGAAGATTTGAAGCACTGGTGTTTACGGTGTCAGTTGCCGTGACGGTTTTAATGGCTTTCCAAAGGTGTCTGGGATTGTCTTTGTTATCCGATAACATTTTACTATCATATTCATTTCTTAAACGAGAGAGTAAAACTCGGAAAAAGTTTCTGTAACGCGTGTACACCAATTTTTTAAACTCATCTTCCGGGTTACCACGAACGTCCAAGTGTAGCCGATCTTTGTGTTTCATGCATCGAATCAGCCCTGGCGTTATCCAGGGTTGTAGAGCAAATTTCGAGCGGCTTATGCGCTTTTGGATGGTGTGTTTTTGAAGTGCGAGCGATAATATTTTATTAAAAGTACTTAGAGCCTCCGTAACATCTTTTTTGTTCAGAACTGGATCCCAGTTGACTGATTTTACTTCATTTTTCAGTCCTTCGTAATCTATTTTATGAATGATTCTATCACGGCGAGGTTTATTTACAGGGAGACAAGAAACACCTAATATACAAATGTAATGATCGGTTATACTCGTTCTAGCTACTACCCCTAGCGCGTTTGGTAGAGTATTTTTGGAGCGGATAAATATATGATCAAGGCACGAGCGATTTCTAGTAGGTAACGTGATTGCAGGATGAAAACCAGATTCAGCCATCAAACATAAGTAATCAGAAGTGTCAACATTTTCCCTATCCAGGATATTAATATTCATGTCCCCGGCCAGGACAACATTGCCATGTTTTGAATAAGTAGTTGTGTTTCTGAGAAAAGTAAAAAATGAGTCCAATTTTTTTATTGAAGGTGAGCGGTAAATGCCAAATATTGTGATGGATTCATTAAGATCTATTTGAAGGCATTCTACGTCGTTTGATAGAGGCTCTACGACATTTGGTGTCCACTTGTTTGATACATAAGCGACAACACCTCCACATTTGTTTTTGTTATTATTAGTGAAAAATCTGGTATAACCAGGAATGGATTTCGTTGTAACACCGGAGTCAAGCCAGCACTCAGTTAGTATTATAGCATCAACCTGCATATCCAGTCGCTTAAGGGCAATACAAAATTGATCGATATTTTTATGAATGCTACGAATATTAAAAGTAAGAATTTTGAGATTATACGAATTATTTAGAACAACCTTACAGTCTTCAAGTGAGCAAGTCTGACAGTCAATGTTACAAGCTTCATCAAATTCATTTAGTGTGCTAATATCAAACGTAGCCATAGATAACTATTAAATTATACAAAAGATTTCCCTGAAGGATTTGAAAACTGTCAGACTTGTTAATTGATTTCGTTGTTTTGAGATTTGAGCCCATTATAGATTGTTCGTGTATAGTTATTTTTACGTGTGATTTTGTGGAGAGTGGATTGTGTATATGTGTGAAAGTATTGTGTAGTGTACATACAGAATAATGTGATTTGAGATCGAATTTAGTAAAGAGCGATGAGTGTATTGTGTTTGTTACGGTATAAATGTTATGTTTGAGATCATCAATAAAGAGCTGTTGGTCCGTCGCATATTTAAAACATATATAAATATAGAAAAACAGTGAAAGACTAAGAGGACCTCGAAAAAGATTACAAAATAGACGGCAGCTTGAGTTTATCTTCCAGAGAATTCCAATTTCTAATTTGTATTGCAGGAAAGCCCCTTCCTTCATCTTTTCTGACATGGATGATACCATTTTGGATCCAGCAATATTTAAAAGCCAATTGGCGGGCTCTAATTCGACATTCACGAAATAATCGCCGATTTTCAGCAGTAAGGCGTTCGTTAAAATAAATTTTGTTAGTGAGATTACCAATTTCAATGTCTTTAGGCGAGATATTCCTCCTAATCTTGGATGACTTCAGAAAATCATCCCGTTTTATTTTCCTGAGGAAGCGTATTACTACAGGTCTTGAATTGGGGTAAGTATCAGCAGAGTCAGCTTGCTCTGAATTTGTCGGCAATTTCCTCGGGCCAGTTCTGGACACCCAATCTATGTCTTCGCTTTTTAAGGATACACCGATCTTTTGTGCCATCATCAAAGTTGTGTGTTCCAGGTTTTCATTAGGCAACTCAGGGATTCCTATAATCTCAACCTCATTTTTTAGGGCATATTGGGATAACACATTTAAGGTATCGTTTAGCTGGGTTACCTGGCCCTTCAGTTCAACTATCTGCTGCTGTTTCTCCTCCAGTTGTTGCAAGCGATTGCGAGTTTCGGTATAAAAGTCCGAAAAGCACGCAATTGTTTCCTGGCATTGGCTTATGGAAACTGTTAATGTAGTAAGTTGGCTCTTAATTTGCGACATGTCTGTCCTCATGGATTTGATTTCGTCTATGATTTCCATGAGCTCAGGGAGTGTAGAAGTCGTATGGGATGGACCCCGGGGTCGTTGGTTGACGTTGAGGGACTCCTCGTGGGTAGGTAAGTGTGCCCTTACAGGAGTCGATGAATTGTCCCCAGTTCTTTTTTTACTGCAAACACAGATAGGGCAGACCCACGTTGGTATTTGATTTCCTGCAGGCGCCGTCCCGCCGATACATCCTATGTGGAATCTTAGGCTACATTTTTTATTTGAACATTGTAGTGTTTTTTCATTTCCTGCAAGGTTATTACACCCAGCACATTTAAGTTTACCTTGTTTCTCAGATGAAGACATAACAATTCGTAAATGCAATCCGTAAGGTTGAATGTAGGGCGTTATATTACGGAACGCAACTCAATCACTATTGAAAGACAGCAAATGTCACTGTCGGGCTCAAGTGTCAAAGTAAAATGTCAAATGTCACTCACAGTTAACCTCGAACAAAACATAAACAATGTGAAATTGAAATATGAATGGTGGATATTATGTTCTCACTCCAGATCTTCAATTCAGCACCAGCAATAAATGCAAATAAAATGTCGAAGCACCCTCATCAAGTTTTTATAGAAGCACTGGTGATTATTTTAAAGTTGAGATTTACGTAAATACACTATGTTTACGGCACTTTCTATTTGAGACAAGGAACTTTATGCACTCACGGAAGTTTTTCAGTTATGCTAAGGTAAATTTGGTAACTTTAACTCAGGAAATAATTATTTAACTTTGCGCAGCGATTTCAATTCTCGAACGAACGAACGATATTTTGATAATCGGTTTCATCGGCGGTATCGGTGTCTCTGAATCTTTTTGTATTTTCCTGTAATAAATATCAGCTGTGACGTCACAATAGGTCTTAAAAAGTCGGCACGCTTGGTTCGAATACAAATCGTGGCACTTGCGTTGTCTATGTAGATGTATGTCTGTGATTCTAAACACCGCCGTTTCCAACCCGCCAAGGTCATGTAATTTGGTTGTCAACCAACAGCAGTCTTCACTGTTGGAAACACGTTGTAAACTAGCAAGGTCACCTTGGTTTGATGTTTTGTTTCCAACAGTGTAGTTGGGCTTTGACATTTGACAATTTTTTTTTATATTAAATATATTATATTAAATAATTTCTGACACTCACACAACTTTATCTAGCCCAAATTAAGTTTCTTAAAGAACTTGTGTTATGGATACTAGATAACTGATATACTTAATGTCGGAAGACAAACAAAACGAAAAGAAGCGTTACTCGCAAAACACGATAGAATTAATCCCTGGACAGTTACTTAGTACCGAGTCTATGGGCTTGGCTTAATCACAACAAAATCTTAATTCGCGAGTCCGTTCCGTCAGTTACTTTACAGTTACAATACCAACTCAATTAATACCGAGCTACTATCGACCGTCAGTCCGAGATACGTCCGCGCACCTAGCCTTCCTAACCGTATCTGAGTCACTTGCCATCATCCTACTTCAAGATACAGCCTATGGCGCTGCAATCGAATGTCAGTCATTTATTGCATTTAGCGCCCTCTTTAACAGTACTACCAACATACTTCCGCTACCATGAAGTCATACAAACATCTTAATATCGCAAACTCATCGTTATCGCCAACACGGCCATCCTGCGATGACACACGTCCTCGTGTGTTAATCTGAAACAATCATACCAAAGTGGCGGCTTGGCCACTCCTGACAATGAAGTCAAGCTAATTCTCAAAAGAAAAAACACAAGTTTGAATTCTTTACATTATAAATCTTTTAGAATACTCAACAACAAAAATAGTTTTAGTTAACCAAGTTTCAAGCACCATTGAGTAACAATTATCTCCAAATCAAACATTGAAATCCATTAATTTCATTATTAACAACAAGGTATATCGTTCGTGGTTATAGTAATTACATCATTTCCCCACGGAAAACCTGAGTCAACCAATGACTCCTTCAACACACTACCCAGAATCATTCTGGCGTAGTCACAAAACCAACGAACGAGAACCTGTATCCACAACACATTAAATCTCTTGCAAAACCAGAAATTACATCTTTCTTTACAACTGCAATGGATACTTGTACTTTTGGCAACTTCAAAACTTTAACCGCTACAGATTTTTTTTTTTTAATTTTACTTCAATTTAATATTTCCATCAAAATTCTAAATCCACGATTTAATAATTTACGTAAAGCTACCACTGGTTCGGAAGATCCATCTACTGAGAAGAACCAGCAAGAAACTCAGTAAGAATCGGCTAACGTCAACGCATTGTACGAACCACAATACTTTCGATAAGAATACCGCACATTAAACAATGAAATTTACTTTGAATGTAACATCAAACAATCTGACAGCGGTCGAACAGTAAACAAAGCAAGCATAAGCTGCTAGAATAACCCAATTAATTAGCAAACAATGCAAAGCTCTTCTGCAGTGACGTCCATCCCGTCACAAAACGTAATGTAACCTCCACTAGGTTACATCACCTCACACTCATAACCTCTATCCGGTTATATCAACTCACACTCATAACCTCCATCCGGTTATGGCGTATATCAAACCAATAAGAGCATTGCATTGTACTTCATAATTCACAACAACAAAGTACTAAAATTGTTCGACAACTGCAAACAGTTCGACAGTAAAATCCAGCTCTTTTGTCAATCGCAACAAGTTCAACGCATTTTCAATTTTCAATCTTTTCAATCTCGACGTTATTACCTATCTCCGTGATTCATTAAACACACCCTATCGTAATATTACGTTTCAATTGCCAAAATAATAACAAGTTTACTGTTACTAAAACATAAGAAAACGTGTCTCCTAAGAATCGCAGCAAAATAATCTAAGATTGGCAAGATACAAAGCGATTTCTACCGAGTCACGGATACACGATAATCAGAAAGAAATTCTACAACTTCAACGTTAAATTTACTTTCATCATCATTAAGTACTTAAAACGCAATATCAAAACTTTTGAATATTATCTTTCGCCTTAAATTGAACTTCATCTATATCAACTAAAGTTACGAAAAACCATTTGATACATCTCGACAAACCGTACGTTATTTCAAAACAATTTTACCTTGTCACATCTGTGCAAGCTATACAAAACTAACAAAAATGATGAACTATCTTAGGCACGTGAATTTACTCTAATCACTGACTCTCTCAGTCTAAAACTGTTTCCATAATTAATCACTTCTTTAGACTTAGACAGGGATTAATTATAGTTCTCTCCATAATCACACAACCACAGATCCTTCCGTCAGATAGCTCCTTTAGACTTAGGCAGCATCCGATAAGGTTCAGTTATACACCTTTATTCTTAGGAAATATACTGCCTTATTTCAACAGATCTATGATTGTATGTCGGAGGTTACCACAACTCACTCTAATCACAAACGAAAGTTAAGCTTGGGCAGATCCGAGAAGACTATTCGCAAAAATAATTCGACACACTAATTAATATTAGGATTTAGGCTTATCCCACTTCTGATATCGGAAGACAAACAAAACGAAAAGAAGCGTTACTCGCAAAACACGATAGAATTAATCCCTGGACAGTTACTTAGTACCGAGTCTGTGGGCTTGGCTTAATCACAACAAAATCTTAATTCGCGAGTCCGTTCCGTCAGTTACTTTACAGTTACAATACCAACTCAATTAATACCGAGCTACTATCGACCGTCAGTCCGAGATACGTCCGCGCACCTAGCCGTCCTAACCGTATCTGAGCATGGAACAATATACTCTCTTACGAGAGAAGAACGATTACTTCATACTTCGTAAATGCATACATACAGCTCACTAGCGCTTCAGTTAATGCCATCCGCAACTTTTTAGTGTATTAATAGATCCACTGTACACAGTAGTAATCTATGCAGTCTATTACTCTAAGATAGGAACTTAATGTATAATTTTTTTTTGACATTAAAATTGTGTATATTTAATAAAAATTCATAGGTGTTTATAAATTTATTTTCCAACCATTATATTAAAACTACTGCACAAAAGCGTCAATTTCGCAAATAAACAAACAAACAATTACAAAGTATTTAGTGTCACTATCACAATATAAAGTGTCAATTTCGCACTGAACAAATAGCACTTCCGTAAAAACACACAGCTTACAGATTTTCAAATCAAAAATTTTACAGGTTTTCAAATTAAAAATGGGTTGCTGAAATTACGCAGTTAACGCAATGAACCGTTTTTACAAATGGCGTCAGTCAGTCGTTGGCGATGGATGATTGTTTGTCTTTGATTGTCACTTTTGAGAAGATTGACATATAGACTTACGTCAAAGCAAAGTACTTTAAAGCTTTCTCATTCATACGTATAGATTTGTCCCACTTTGGCTCCGGCTGCCATCGACAGCATTGGCTAATAAATTAGTAAACTCCCCCTGTATCTGAGTCACTTGCCATCATCCTACTTCAAGATACAGCCTATGGCGCTGCAATCGAATGTCAGTCATTTATTGCATTTCGCGCCCTCTTTAACAGTACTACCAACATACTTCCGCTACCATGAAGTCATACAAACATCTTAATATCGCAAACTCATCGTTATCGCCAACATTAAGAAATATATGAACATAAATATGTTATAAGTACATATTTTTTTATTAGAATAAACTTAAATAAACATATAAACATCCATGACATGACGACTAATATCTGTGTTCATCACACGCCGCCGGGATTCGAACCCAGGACCTCTGGCATATTAGGCAATGACGTATGTTACCGCTACACCAGACGGTCGTCAATTATTGTTTTAAATGTGGGTACATACTAAAACGAACGATGAATTTGACAGAACGGGGATTTTATTACACCGGTACATCTTAACTAGATGTGTACGGTTGTACATTCGCTATTGCTGGGATTAGAGAGCCTGAATAAGAGACTTCTTGCTTGTATTTTTCCTCCTTTATTACTAGGGCAGCTGTGGCCGGACTTGCCTGTGGCGTACCATAAGCTGAACTGTATAAACTGAACTGAATGTCGTAAACAAAACCACGCAGCTTTTATAGTACAAATCTGCGTGGGAATCACGAATATTCCAAAACCCCATACATTAAACGGCCGTTTTCTAATAGCCAAATTTTACAATAATATATAGTTTCTTTATATCAATACATTTTAAAACACTACAGTTGTCTAAGGCCGCGAAAGTTACCTTTTTAGACAATATAAAAGGACATAATCATAAAAACTTAACAAACTGCTTTCTACGTTTCTTTAAAACGATACATCTGTACACAATAGAGCGTCCCTTCGTACAACTTTCCCAAGGCGCGGAAGTAACGCTTTTAGACAATAGAAAAAGAAATGTCTAATCATAAAACTCTAACAAATTGCAACGTTTCTTTAAAACAAATGTTAAACTATTAACGTATGCCGTCTCGTACAAGATGTAAGGTTCTTCTTTAAAAAGTTTATAATATTATTAAAGAGCAGGCTTAGAATTATGTGCGGGTTTTTCAACCGAGTTCTCAATTCATCTGTATGTTTTTTTTTGTGTCTTTGTTTCATGATATTTCGGACAGTTATGAATCTATTTGAAAATTCTTGTTTCGTATGATAGAGGACTTCATAGTTGGTCCAATATAATTAAAGATTGTCTCTGGCAATTCAGCGGGGAAAAGCGTGATGGGCACTTTTACACCTTTAAGAGGCGGACTAAACGGGAAGTACATATACAGGCTGACTGGTGACAAATTTTAGATACTGAAGGAGAGCACTCTGTATTCGATTCCGAACATAATTATGTAATAAAAGTAGGTACTTAATTTTTAACTTGAATTCTCTATAAATAAATACCTACTATGTTACTATTGACTTTACATACAACTGAGTCAATCGCGGCACGTGACCTGGCACGCGGATCGCTGCCAACGCTAGCGTAACCGTGCGTTGCGTTATCAATTCTTTAACTTTCGGCTTTTTGTATGATCACTAAACATAAACTATCACGTCCTCGAATTTTAAAAGTAACCCACCAGTCACCCTGTACAATCAATATAATATTTTTACAGGAATTAATTTTGTAAGATATTGTGTAAATGTATTTTATTGACTGTGATGAATATGTGAACAAAATAACATGAATGTTTTTTGCTTGCAAATGAATTATTTATTTCTTTCTTTCTTTCTTTATCCGTCATGTAGTAACCAAAACTCTTGTTTTTTTCATTGGTTATTAAACTTGTGTTTGAGCTGCCTCTTGCCTGATGGTAAGTGAAAATGAGGTCGAAGGGCCCAGCACATGAGTTTGGAAGAACTGGCTCTTCATGAAACTGGAACACATCAATGCAGGAGCTGTGATATTTGGCAGTGGACTTATACAGAATTGTTTTTTAGTCAACGGCTGATTTTTTTTGCGCAGTGTGTATCATTTTTAGAAACAATTTTGCAAAAAAAAGGTGTGAATTTTTTTACAAAGAAATTATTATATTCGCTAATAAATTAAGCAAAGCATTGTCACTAAATTATTAACGTATACCATTAAAACAAAGACGAATACGTGCTACTACAAAACATCTTGTAGTACTACGTCGTAGTATTATTTTTATAGTAGTATTTTTGACGACCGGCTGGTGTAGGGGTAACGTACATTGCCTTCTACGCCAGAGGTCCTGGGTTCGAATCCCGGCGGCGACGGATATTTGTGTGATGAACACAGATATTAGTCGTCAAGTCATGGACGTTTTTATGTTTATTTAAGTTTATTTTCTAATAAAGAAAATATGTATTTATTCAATATGTATGTTTATATATTTCTTTTATCCATAACACAAGTTCTTTAAGAAACTTAATTTGGGCTAGATAATGTTGTGTGAGTGTCAGAAATATTTATTTATTTATTATCAATGAAATGCCGCGTCGTAGTAGCTGCGTTCATCAACAGCGACTATTTGTTAAAAAGTTTGTGTTCCCTTTTCTTTATTTTTTTTTGTATTGAGAGATACTAAAATTAATATACAGGTTCGGTTATATCGTATTAAAGTAAATAACATTTAAATAAGGCTCGTCTGGCCGAATACCGAATAAGGCTCGTCTGGCCATACTTGAAGGAGTTTTGGCGTAGTTTTTGTATGGTAGTGAATCTTGGGTGTGGCAGAAGAGACATGAAAGTAGGATTAATGCTGTGGAGATGAGAGCGTTGAGAAGCATGTGTGGAGTAAAATTGAGTGATAGCGTGCGCAACAGTGAAATAAGAAAGAGATGCGGATTGAAAGAGGATGTAGTGACTAAGATTGAAAAGGGTACGGTGGTTTGGACATTTGGAAAGGATGAGTGAAAGTAGATTTACGAAAGAGATATACAGAGCAAGAATTGATGGTGTTGTTGGAAGGGGCCGGTCTAGGCGAACGTATGCCGATCAAATTGGCGACATTTTGAAAAAGGGCCTAGTCAAAAGTACCCGTAACCGGCGATCATGTATGAAAAGGTTGATGAACGTGGAAGAAGCGAAAGAGGTATGTTTGTATCGCATATTAAAATATTTGCGTTTACCACTCCAAATTAAACATTTTCACGTAAAATAGGCTGTATGTGCTATACAGACATTGACACATTTGGCAGAAAAAAAAACCTACGCGCATGCGCGAGGTTCGGCGCCATTATTCAATCACAATTCACAGCTTTGTTATCAAGTGTGTTTGTTATTTTATGACCACGTATGTCTGTCTTTTACTCTCATTATTAAGCCCTCGCCTGCGGCTCGGGCTCAAATCACAGCCTCGACTGTAATTAGCAACTTCGCTCACTTGTTACATACGACGTTTTTCAACACACTTGTGAGTAAAAGACAGACATACGTGGTCATAAAATAACAAACACACTTGATAACAAAGCTGTGAATTGTGATTGAAAAATGGCGCCGAACCTCGCGCATGCGCGTAGGTTTTTTTTTCTGCCAAATGTGTCAATGTCTGTATAGCACATACAGCCTATTTTACGTGAAAATGTTTAATTTGGAGTGGTAAACGCAAATATTTTAATATTTTATAACAAATTATTGTAAATTGTGAACAATTTGTTTGATATACATATTTGTTTTACTAATATAAGGCGCAAACATTTAAAAATGTATATGGATTTGAAGTGGTATAAAACCTCTTTGTTGTTTCTAAAAAAAAATAATGTATAACCCGGATCAATAAAATATGCTCTGTTTACTCGCATGTGATTTGCACAAAGGTACAATTCAACTTTGTAGGATTCATTATATTATGCACTAGGGTATAATATATTATGCACGCGTGACTTATAGCCCAGTTTATAGTTCTAAATTCAATAGAATAAGGCTCACTTTACGAGCAAGTGTGTTGAAAAAGATGTTTTGACTAGGGATGGGCCGAAATTCGTTTTACATTCGATTTAACCGAACTTCGGTAGCTTGCGCCGAATTTTGTCATTCGGCCGAAATGTGGTTTAAATGCCGAACATTCGGTACAAAATATACTATATACTATACGGTAAAAATATATAAATATAAATTACTAAAATAACAGTGAAATAAAATTAGTCTAACTCATTGACATTTATTTATTTAATGAATAATTAAATTTATTTAATTAAATACTAAATTAAACTGGTCTCCTCTTAAGTTTGAAAAGAATGCAATAGCTTGCAGTCTTTTAACACAGTTTCATATCATAATAAAGAAGGTACAAGTCGTAGGTAAATTGAATTCAAAAATATTTTATTTTTATTTTCATAACTTTTAGGAATAATTTATTATTTTGGTCTTTTAAGTAGCGGTATTTTCTTCAAGTACCTACAACCTAGATCGTAATAATCAACGAATGCAGAGCATTAAAAAAAACGACTTCGTGTCAAAACTTTTGCTGAAGTAGAAGGTCATCAAAGTAAACGATCTCCGAATTCATACATATTTAAAAAAAAAAACATGAAGCGCTCTATCAATTTCTATGAAAATTATATGGAACCAAATGGAAAGTATCTTCTATCATATGATGAAAAAATCATCAAAATCGGTTTACCCAGTCAGAAGTTATGAGGTAACAAACCTAAAAAATAGATAAGGTATTCAAAAAACGCGGCGACATTAAACCGATGTTCGGCCTAACTTCGGTCGATTTTTTTATTCTTGCCGATTGTTCGGTCGAAGTTCGTATTCGGTTCAAACCACATTCGGCCCATCGGTAGTTTTGACTTAATTGAATTATTTTGTGATAGTATTAAGTGTAAAAATGTGTAAAGTTACGATGGGGTTGGCATGTCTAAATAGAAAAAAACCCCAAAATTTAATAAAACTAAAAAAAAAAATATTTTGTATAAAAAAAAATTAAAAAAAAAAAAGAAAAATTCACATGTTATGGGAAATCAAGCGGAACACCTTGTATCGATAAACGCTCAGTCCCAGCTTTTTTTTCTTGTTCCATGCGGGAATCGAACCCGCGACTACTGGCGTCTGAGGCAGACAGTGTTATCCCATCGCCAAAGTGGTCGTAAATACCTTAGAAATAAAGATTTTTTTGACTTTGACTGAGAGCAAAGGAATAACATTGAATGTGCTAGCTGTTTTTGTTCCCGGGCTTACTGTAAAAGTTAGTGAAGGGACAGAGGTTTTATTGAATTTTTTTTTGTGAGCAATAGGCTGACCCTGCACTGCAATAGTATCTCTCCACCATTATAATGCCTCCAAATTTGTCAAACGTGACTTCAGATGGTTTAATAACTCCTGGTGTTTTGCCTGTATGTATGTTTATATGAATGTAAAGAACATTAACTTGGGTTCGATAATTTGGTTTTAGCATACATAAATACATAACTTCACACCTGTATCCCTTATGGGGTAGGCAGAACACCAGAGGTTATAAGACCATCTGATGCCACGTTTGACTTTGGAGGTATTATAATGATGGATAGAGACCATTAAACTGACCTTAACTGACTTTTACAGTATGCCCAGGAAGATCTGATGCATTCTGTTTTTCTTTCGCTCCCAGTCCAGTATGGAAGCATGTTTTTTTTCTTATGGTGTTAGAAATATTTACTTTTTTATTTTGTTTTTCGTCAGGTTAGACTCCGATATATGCATTGGACAATCGAATGTCGTTTTCGTCGCCGATGATTTAAAAAAAGATTTATCTAAAAAAGGTTTCGAAAGCGATAAAAATGGGTTTATTGTAAAACTGCCGAATAGAAAGCTGTCTCATCCTGAATATTGTATTGAGGTAATTACACCTAACTTATTATTTATTTAGCTATAAGATGATTATAGGTGACAATCATATTCCATAACGCGCAATCTACTGACAACTAATGCCCTATGAATTGGCACAATAAAAAATAAGTAAATAAAATTATTTATTCAAAAATGTAAATTAAATAAGGCCTTTCTGCATTAAACTTTCTCTAAGTTGATACTCAAGTCTCTAGGACGTGCTTAGCAACAAAAATTGCGTTGCAATCAGAGACATACATCTACATAGATAACGCAAATGCATGAACTTCGCGTGTCCGAACCCCGACCAAGCGTCAGCGGTTTGCGATTTGTCGCGGTTTCATACAAACTCAATACTTTATATCGTGTCGGGGAAATCGCTGCCCACGCCGCTGCAAGGGCCGCTGTCGCTCTCGCTGCTGCTGTCGCTGCCGTCCAGTTTACAGCCTTAAGGTTGGTCGCCGCTAGATTCAGTCCGCGCGTATGTATATCTGTTAGAAAATCGATATAACAACATCGATATCGTTTTTAATAATCAATTTCATCATCGGCATCGGTGTATTTGAATCGGTTTGTATTTATCATTGCTAAATATCAGCTGTAATGTCACAGTAGGTATTAAAAAGTCGGCACGCTTGGTTTCAATTATACAAATCGTGACAATTGCATTTTCTATGTAGCTGTATGTCTGTGGTTGTAAAAAACTCCAGTCAATGCCTAAATGCGTAAGACATTCCTAACTTTATGACACCAATTTCCCATGTCATGATTATAAGCAAGAATTTATGCATAGGTACGACGTACGTTCGAATAGTTATGCCAATACAATAGATAGAAAAAATGGATATGTATTTATTAAATTGGATATTTTTCCAATTTTATGGATATTTTTATTTTTACTTCTTCCATGCTGGACTGGGAGCGAAAGAAAAACGTAGAATGTACCAGCTGCTTCTCATCCCGGGCATACTGTAAAAGTCAGTTAAGGGCGATAGGCTGACCCCCTGTCACTGCAATAGCCTCTCTCCATCATTATAATACCTCCTTTGTCAAACGTGACATCAGATGGTCTTATAACCTCTGGTGTTCTGCCTACCCCATAAGGGATACAGGCGTGAAGTTATGTATGTATGTATTTATTAAAACTTACCAAGTAAATTTTTTGAAAAAAAAAATAACTTGTAACATCAACTCCAACATGAAAATTCCTTTGTCCTTCACTGGTTGAATATTGAAGAAACGTGAGCTACGCAAGTTCCCACAATACTTTATTTACGCGATTATTCCCTTACTCCTGTTATTGTGACTCAAAATATCAAAGCCAACATCTTTGATCATCTGTCGAGTCTAATAGTAAAACATTCTCCTTTTTATTTTACAGCTATTTCTCCAGATAAAGTTAAGATATCTATACTTTTCATTTCCTCTGCTGCGCGCACAAATTGTTGGTGATGACAATTTGTGCTCGGGAATCATTGTCATGATATAACCTTTACTTTTGTGTACCTTTACCCCACACACACATTTTTAACCATTCTCTATCTTCTGGTACCTTTCCAGTAGCCTGGAAACGTTTGCACGGTATACCTGTACCTAAAATCCTACCGCCGTAACCCATGTCCGCCCTTTTTCGGTCCTACCTTTTCTTTCGAAAGTTCTCGAACACATTGTGCATAAACAATTATCAGCATTCTTTTCCACCAATAACGAGGGTAATCAGTTTGGCTTCAGCTCTGTTTCAGCTTTAGGTCACATAACTTATGAATGACATTCACTGGGCCATTGAAAAACAAATCCCTTACCCTACTTATCCTTCTCGATTTCAGAAATGCCTTTAACGCTGTTGATTTCGATATCCTTCTGGGTATCCTTCAATCCCTAAATATATCCCCCTTGGCATTGACTTGGTTTGAGGCCTATCTTCAGCGGCCAGCTCACAGCAGGTCCGCCTTGATGAGAGTCACTCATTATTTATTATTATTTATTTATTTATTGTTAGTTATACGGACAGTGCCCAGTTACATATTGGTATTATCATATTGGTGCGATCTTATTGCAGGCGTGCCGCGGGGTCTTGTCTCCACTTTTTTATTTTATTTTTATCAACTCAGTCACCAAAGTCATTCCATGCAAATTCCATTTCTACGCAGATAACCTGCAAATTTACCATCATTTTGCTGTTCCTGACCTTGATTCTGCTTTAAGTGCTATCTCTGCAGATATGTGAAGAATAAGGGACAGGTCAAAGTTTTTCGGCTTACTTATTAACCCGCAAAATCTCAAGCTATGATCATAAACTATGACTAAACGCGGGTTTAGCCACTTATAAAAAAAAAAAAATAGGCAGTCGTTATGTTCGTGGTTGTCCTAACTTCTCTAATATACCTACAATAACCTGGGGCAAAGTTACGATTGCTTTCACTGATACAACTAAGAATAATAAGTAGTAAATAAATATTTCTGACACTCACACAACATTATCTAGCCCAAATTAAGTTTCTTAAAGAACTTGTGCTATGGATACTAGATAACTGATATACTTAAGAAATATATAAACATCCATGACTTGACGGCTAATATCTGTGTTCATCACACCGATATCCGCCGCCGCCGGGATATGAACCCAGGACCTCTGGCATAGAAGGCAATGTATGTTACCACTACACCAGCCGGTCGTCATTGATTCGAATATTGAATGAAATGCGAATGTCAGTGAATATCTATTATTTTACAGCAGTTTCAAATTAAACAGGATCACAAATCACAACTGACCCGTGGAATAGGCCAACTAGAGAAACAACGTAAAAAAACGTGCTAAGTACACTACCCCCTAAATGGCGTGGAAACGTTTGCCTTGTATGTCAAAAACGGTCGCTTGTAGGAAAAAAACTAATGATCATTTATTGTAGATAATTTTATGATCATGATAAAAGTTACCGTTCCGCTGCAAACTGAAAAAAAAAAACATTTGACCTTGAATAAAAGAAATCCGTACAGGGGAAAGATGGGGAACTTTCAAATGTTATTTTTAATCATATTTTAAACAATACATACATACATAACTTCACGCCTGTATCCCTTATGGGGTCGGCAGAACACCAGAGGTTATAAGACCATCTGATGTCACGTTTGACTTTGGAGGTATTATAATGATGGAAAGAGGCTATTGCAGTGATAGGGGGTCAGCCTGTCGCCCACATAAACGCCAATAAAACCTCTGTCCCTTAACTGACTTTTACAGTATGCATGGGAAGAGAAGCAGCTGGTACATTCTATGTTTTTCTTTCGCTCCCAGCCCAGCATGGAAGTCTTGTTTATTTTCAGCTTGGTTGGAATAAAATGTAGCTTTGAATGTCAGATCTACCGATAGTTGATAATACCTAATGATAAACTTTATTTTATTTATTTAATAATTTATGTACACACATAGAAACTTAATTAAAGAAACATATAAATTTAAAAATAAATGTACAAAGGCAAAGCTTATTTCCATAAGAAATTTCTACCAGCAAGCCTAAGGCTGGAAAATGAGATTAAAAAGAACAAATTAAGTGCGTACAACTTACTTCAAATTTTATGTTTCATCCCATACAAAGAAAATGAAAAAATAAATCCTATCAAACTAAGAGTCTTAGAGAAAAACTTTCAATTACAAATATTAATGAGAAAGTGATCTAACGACAAGTTTAAAACAAAATGTAAAAATTATCCCTATATCCCGTTTTATTAGTTTCGACCACAAAGCAGATACATAGTAGAGCTGCTGTAAGCAAAGTTGCACAGCTTCAATTTGGGTTGTCCTGACGTCACAGCCTTTAGTCCAAGCTATTCCTCGCTAGAGGCACTTGCGTCAGTTCGTCGCTGACTTCTGTGAAGTATGTACACGCGTAGATATTAAAAAAAAATTAAATCTTCCATTGTTTCTCGATGTAAAATTTAGTTTTCTATACTTTTATAAAGGAATTACATTGAAAATCCAAATAAAATTAACTTACCACGAAGATAATTTCATTCATAATTATTTTTTACAAATTGTTTGTTTTCCAATTTATTTGTGTCCAAAATTCCAGATAGTTATTTGTTGTCTAGGTGATTTTTATGCCGCGAAAAAAGGTTGCGCTATCTAGCGTCAAGTAGAAATACTTTTATTTCGCGGTTTTTTCTGACAGATTTGGAACGTATGAAATTTCGTTAAAAAACTAGAGCCAACTAGTAAAGTATAGCTGAACTTTTTTGATGATCATGTGAATATTTTAACCTTATGTTTCAACCGGTTTTTACTACTCGCTGCTAGGTGACTAATGCCATCGCCTGTTTGGCTATGATTGGCCATAACCCACCACTTACCCCTCCTGCAGCCCGCGCGTAGGCTTCACTTGAGTCCCTACAAAAAACTGGATGGGGCAGCTCCTCTATATATTTCCTCCGTAGTTTCGACCCTCTGTGTGACGCCCTGTTGTCAACTTATGTCGAAGTGGACAATTCATTCAGTGAAAAATAATCATCAAAACACAGTGGGCGGGTTAATTCTTTTAATGACAAACTCTGCAAACAATTATGGCCAAGTTTGAGCAAAATTAACTCGATTTTACACTTTATTATTTTTAAGCATAATTTTGTAGATAAAAAACTAAATGAAATCTCTGTTTATTTTCAGCTGACAGCAATGTGTTTCGGATGTATCAACATCGTCGTCGAGAGTATGATGTGTGTTATGCAAGTGCTGATAAAATCAGTCATCAATACTATCTTATTTGTGCAGACTCTGATCAGCTATATTATTACTGGCCTCTATAATACACTCTCTTTTGTAGTAAACTGTTGGGCACTAGTACCATGTTTAATTTATCTGTTTTTGGCAAATAATTGTAGGTTTATAATATGTAACAATGGCATCGGCCCATGTTGCATTTATTATAAAATACAAGTCATCATTATTTCGTTACCCGCTATGGCAATTACTTGGTACCTTCTAGGTGCTGTGGGAATCACAGATGCGGTAATGAAATCAGCTGGGTATGAGAAAATAACAGCCAAACCACCGAGTGCTTTCTTTTATCTTCGAACATCTCGAACATCACAGAATGTTATTGATTATGACATGGAAACTGTAACAACACTTAAATATTTCGAAGAGGATATAAATATGGATGATTTCACGGAACAAGAAACAAATTTCATGCAATTTGTAACAGCTGATAAAATTACACCCTATACTGAAGAACAAGCAAACTTTACCGAAACTGAAACGCCAGATAATTTAAAAGATATATCCATCTATGATACTATAATTGAATATGATTATATGACTGAGAAAATACAAACAACTGAAAAAGAAGAATCAGTAACTAAACTTAAGCATAAACCACCTGACAAGTATCATGAAAAAGAACTTTATTCGATATTTCAAGATGAAAATCCCGAATTAAACAATACTGTAGCTTCTATGATAGACACTACACACAATTTCGAAGACATTGCCAAAGGATTTATTGAAACTACCTATAAATTTGAATTTGAAACCTCGGATAAAGTAGAAGAAACCACGACCAAAGTACAAAAAAGTACGGCTAAAGAAGAAAAAACTACTCAACATATCTTCTTTAAAGCTTCAGAAACTAGCAAAGAACAAACAAGTGAAACTGAACAAACATTTGGAATAATTACAGAAACTGATTTCAAAGTTACTGAAAGTGAAATCAAAGTTTCATCTTATTTAGTTGAAGAGAATTTTATCACTGAAGGTATGACGACTTCTACTGAATTCCCAGAAGCATTTGTTGTACTGGAAGAAAGTACTACAAAACCAGATGTTGAAAACGATAAAACAAGGAGTACTTATATATCGAAACTAAAAGGAATGAGTATATATGATGACACAGAGTCTACAATTAACTATAAAGATATGTCAACCTCTAAGGAAAGTACACGCAAATTTGAAGAAATAAAAAGCATGCCAACAACTACAGTTCCAACTGTACAAAGTTTTGAGGAAGTTACGGAAAGTTTTGATAATACTATATCTGAACAGTCCACTATTACCGAGGTCCCCGAAGAATTTGTTATGTTAGAAGAAAGTACAACGAAGTCAATTTTTGAAGAAGAATCTACTATAGTGTCTCCCAAAACTTGGATTGTAGTTGATGAAGAGACTAATACTGTTAAATTTGAAGAGGTAACGTTCGATTTGGGAACCACGTAGATTTATTTAAACTGCTATAATGTGAGTACAGTGGTACTATTGCAACCGAAACGTGATAGAAATGTATGATAATAAAACTTACTTGTTCATGTGTAATGTCATTTTAATTCATTCTAGTGATTCAAAATTGTTCATTTTTAAAAACTTCGTCCACTTTGCTGAATTTATGATGTGTCGATTAAATTATAATTTTATTTTTGCGGTGATTATTCTAACGTTTGATATCTATCTTTACCTATGTGCCTAGTCCGATATAACATTGAACCAGCAATCACATTCTCAAATTTTCGGATTCCTATCTTCCTATTTTGACCCCAAACAAAACGCGAAAACCCGATGGTACTTATTTGATAAACTTTTACAGGGTGACTGGTGACAAATTTTAGATACTGAAGGAGAACACTCTGTCCTCGATTCTGATCATAATTGTGTAATAAAAGTAGGTACTTAATTTTTCACTTGAATTCCCAATAAATTAAAACTATTATGTTACTATTTACTTTACAAACAACTGAGTAAATCGCGGCACGTGAATGCTAGCGTAACCATGCGTTGCGTAATCAATTCTTTAACTTTCGGTTAAGTTTACTCAAGAAATAATTTATATTTATTTTTTATTATGTTTTTCAAATTAAATTACCAAAAAAATTTAAATAAGATAAAGCAAGAAGTTGCTTTGTTAAAACACAAAGTTACATGAAATCAAAATATTTTTTTTGTGATAAGTTGTTTTCCTCGTTGTCCTCGGCAACATGTCGTCAACACAACTTCTAGAAATGCTCGTATTTTAAAAATTGTTTAAAGAATCTGCTGATCTTCCTTCACTTTTCATACAGTATTTCTAAAGATATGTTTCTGCCTAGGGTGATAGATAGGAATAAGAATTAAAAGTAAATTCTATTTTTTAACCTAGTATAGGGTACATTTTAGGATATACGTTTCCCATACGTTATTTATCAAAAGTATTTGATTGTGAATAAATTTGTCTCTTACATCACAAGATTTCAATAAGCACTTTAGGAGCTATCGTAATTTTAAAATAACTCCGCAACAAAATAGGTATTCGTGGGATAACGCGCGCGGGCGAGCGGGTGGTTCGCTGGCATGGTCCACGCGATGACTCAAACTGTTAGTTTTTCGAGATACCTACCGAACTCTGGGTGGCTGATAATGTCAGAAGGCCATATTTACTCAAGTTTCACTATTTCACATATAAATTTTATTTTTATGAACCACTAAGTGTAACGGGTTCAGAGTAGGACCAGGCCTGGCTCACTCCGCGCGGTACATCCGTTATTTACCTACAGCGAAGCGCTCCGCCGGCCTATTTCGAATGGGTCGTGTGTCTCGCGCGCACCCGTCGTCGGGACGTTGTAGATACCTACCTACCTAATAGCACTCACAGTGATTCTATGATCGCGGTCGCAAATAGTATTTAAAAATGGACATAAAAAGAAACAAATATTCAATTAGATTATGTTTAGCTTTGATTATGTTCAATTTAGCAAACAAAACATAGGTAGTATTACTAATTATTCGTCGTAACTTTTTTTCATTTTGTACTTTAGGTAAGTTGAAACAATATTTTTTACAAATGTAGAATAACAGTAATACCTACATCGGTAGATACTTAATTACAAATAAGGAGATTAATTATTCTTCACTAGGCAGCAACCCTAACAGCGTAAGAAAAGATAAGAGGCATGCGATAGAAAGAGACAAAACTTCTAGGTATATAAATTTGCAGGTACGTAATGCTGTGCGAGCTGAATTCCACCGTATCGCGTCGTAGCAAGGCTCGAATTTATTTAGATCTTCTTGCGGAGTAATTCTTCTGTACCAACGGTACTATTACTTATTCTGTGGTAAGACTACCTACAAATTAAATTTCTGCACTATACGTGATTGTTACAAGATTTTTGACTGGTCCAGAAATTTGGTAAACAGACTTTGTATCCTTGCTATTCTCGATGGTTCCCAAAAATGAAACAATACTTACTACTTAAATAAAAGAAAAATGTGATAAATAAATAATGTGATTCTTTTATTTAAGAACAATTGAGCATTTTAAATGCAAAAACTTAAAAACATTATTAATACTTTTTTTTTAATCGGTGACAAAGACCAAGTTTTATGATTTTTTATTAAAAAATATGTTTGCGTTTGACCGTAATTTCACCTGGTGGTAAGAGAGGATCGACTAGGAGTTCGACTAGGCAAGAACTGGCCGTTCATAAAATATTGCTGGAACACATCACCGATGGAGTGGTAATACTTTGCGGCAGATTTAATTTGAGCCAGTTGGACCCTGACTGAATCAGGCGCGGTCCCAGACTGAAATTTTGGGGGGTCACAACTGAATTTTGGGGTGGGTCACGACAATTTTTTTGTATCAGGAGTATCTTTTTTTTCCTCCTTCTCTTTTAAGGGGTTCATCTTTTCATGATTTTGGGCGGGTCATGTCCCCTGTGACCCCCCCCCTGGGACCGCGCTTGGACTGAATCCTTCCACCAAGTGGGGGTCGCTCAGCTAAGTCGCCTTTTATAACACGCTTACCCGAGGCAATAAGGCTATTCCAAATCAACGGACAGAATAGATTGATCTCAATGTCATCTGATGGTAAGTGAAGACGAGGTCGAAGATGATATTATGATATTATTTAGAAAGCTCAAAATATTGCCACTACCATGTATACAGGGTGTCCAGGCATTAATGGATAACCTTTTAACTGCGGCTAGCTTGACCGATGCGCTACTGGTAAAAAAAATATGACCTTAGTAAAAGTGTCACGGTTTTCGAAATATCGTACAAAAACCATTTTTTAAATAAATTTCTCCCAACGCTCAGTTATTTTCATGCCATTTCATCAAATATCAACATTTTTGGGTTCTGTATTTTTTTTAATACACCTTAATAGTTGATACTTAAAGTGAATACATTATTTCAGTACTTATTTATGAGTAAATAATTTAAAAACCAAGTCCTATTGAAAAAAATCGGCAAAATGTTTATAACTTCTGTCTTTGACCACCTACGGTGAAAAAAAAAAGTATGTAGCTTCACGTGCCAATTATTTTAAAAACTTGCTTGGCTAACACAAATTATAAAATAACATTAATATCGATATTTTCGTTACTAGAACTGATTTTATTGCTTTTAGAATACCAAAATGGGCGTTTTTCCATTTAATTTATTATTTAATTAAGAAAGATTTAAGATATTGAAGGTGTAAATGTAAATGAAATCTCAGTTATGATTAATTAAAAAGTTTTTAGATTAATCATGAAAGAAAGAACTGTTCAAAATGACGACCTTGTGCGGCTATGCACGCCCTACATCTAATGATGAAAGATCGTATTACACGACGTGCATAACTTTCTGAATTTATCTTCTCCACTGCCATCCGGATTCTCTGCCGAAGATCTTCTTCGATACCTAGTTACTGGGGTTGCGTAGACAATGTCTTTTAAGCAACCCCAATAAAAGAAATCTAGTGGGTTAAGATCTGGTGCTCTTTCTGGCCAGAAAATAGGGCCTAAGCGCCCGATCCATCTTCTTGGATAATTTTCATTTAAGAATGTTCGAACTCTAGTTGCAAAGTGTGCCGGGCACCCGTCATTCTGTAGCCACATGTGTTGTCTTGTTTGTAGTGGAACCTCCTCCAAAAGTTTATACAGACGGTTTTCTAAAAAATCTTGGTACATATCGCCAGTGAGGTTGCCCGGTAGCTCATAAAGACCAATCACCTGTCCATGCAGGATGCCAGTCCATAAGTTTATTTTGAACTGGCGCTGGGACTTGTCCTCTCTCGTCATGTGAGGGTTTTCCACCTGTCAACTATGCATGTTGTGAATATTCGTGCAGCCATCTTTTCGGCACGTCGACTCATTGCTCCACAAAATCTTGCTGTAAAATTTAGGATCTTCATTTATTTTTCTCAACATTGTTCTGCAGGAGTCCACTCGTTTTGCGTAGTCCGCAGGCTCAAGACATTGTACGCGCTGTAGATGAAACGGGTGTAGATTATGCTGTTTTAAAACATTGTGTACAGTACTTTTTGGGATTCCTGTACTTCGCGCTATTTTTCGCAAAGATGTAGAGGGGTCGGCTTCAAATTCATCTTAAACTTCTTCATTATCATCGTCTTTGAAATCACCGGTTAAACAGAATCCAAATCGCGAAGCAAAACAAGTCCAAATTTCAAAAATTTCAACAAGTAATATAAAAAAAATAGCCCCTTTGGTATTCTAAGAGCAATTAAAACAGTTCTAGTAACGAAAATATCGATATTAATACCATTTTAGAATCTGTTTTAGCCAAGCAAGTTTTTAAAATAATTGGCACGTGAAGCTACATACTTTTTTTTTTCACCGTAAGTGGTCAAAGACGGAAGTTATAAACATTTTGCCGAATTTTTTCAATAGGACTTGGTTTTTAAATTATTTACTCATAAATAAGTACTGAAATAATGTATTCACTTTAAGTATCAACTAATAAGGTGTATTAAAAAAAATACAAAATCCAAAAATGTTGATATTTGATGAAATGGCATGAAAATAACTGAGCGTTGGGAGAAATTTATTTAAAAAAGGGTTTTTGTACGATATTTCGAAAACCGTGACACTTTTACTAAGGTCATATTCTTTTTACCAGTAGCGCATTGGTCAAGCTAGCCGCAGTTAAAAGGTAATCCATTAATGCCTGGACACCCTGTATATATTTTTGAAATCTGTTTGTTTGTAAAAAATAACTCAGAATATTTTAAAACGAATGAGCAAATGGTATATGGTCGAGGTAGACATGCATCCAAATTATATGCACCCATGCAAAAACTAGAATTGTATAGACGAAATGTATACTGTATGGCAATACGACTATATAACAAATTACCCAAGACAATAAAAATCCAGACTGTGATAAATTTTAAAAAAGCATTGTATAATTTTTTATTAGATAAGCAGTATTATAATATAAATGATTTTTTAAATGAATGACAATGATTTAATATGCATGACATTTAATAATATAATTAAAAATAAATAAATAAGTTTGGACATAAGTAATATACCTAATTATTTTGAATTGTTAAATTGAAAAGTGGACAAAAATTTGCACACCGATATTGACAGTTGAATATGCTGTACAATATATTTAGATCTAAGAACTTTTTTTCTACCATATTCTGCGAATAAATGACATTCTATTTTATTCTATAGCAAACAGGTTTATGATAGAGCTGGCTCTTCTTCAATGTCTTCGGGAAATATCACAGCTGGTGTGATCTTTACAGTCAGGTGACCTTCAAGAGATCCTTCCACGTGTCCGCTTTTCTAGGTGTGGTAACGTTATTCTGTGCCTTACGTGGCAAAAAATTTATTGTTTACTTACTAAGTTTTGCCTAAATCCATTAAATGCCGGTTTTCAATATTCAAGGGAATTTTGTCGACCACTTTGGCGATGGGGTAAACCTGTCTGCCTCAGACGCCAGTGGTTGCGGGTTCGATTCCCGCTCGGAACAAAAAAAAATGGTGTGTTTATCTATTTATATATTTATATTCTAGGTTCCCCCCTAGTTCGCTACATGGTATACCATAACACAAGCTATGCATACTTTGGGGCCATGTAGTTGGTGTAATTGTCTGGGGATTTTTTTTTTTTTAAGGGAATGACAAGCTACGAAAAACGGTTAGGAAGTAAAGCTTTGAAATGACAAGACGTTCAATATTGAAAAATTTTATAGCTGCGCCTGGTAGCTAATTTTCCTTTACGTAGGCTCAACGAACGAACTTCTTTGATGTTGAAACGCGGCATTAATAAAACATTCTTGATGGTATTGCAATAGTCTCTAACCATCATTATAATACCTCCTAAGTCAAAAGTGACATCAGATGGTCTTGTAACCTCTGTGTGTTCTGCCTAGGTACCTCATAAGGGATACAGCCGTGAAGTTATGAATGTATGTTAAATCTGAGTATAATATATAATAATAGTATTAACATCGCTAAAATTAAAACAGATGATAACTTATTTAAGTTTAGTGACTGTGCAACAGTAGGAATATTTGAAAGCAGAGAAAGATTATATGACTTAAATGATTTCAAAACATATAATAATCATTGAGTTACGATGTACTAACATACAAACTCAATGATAATCATTATGAAAAACTTAAAGAGTATGTTAATAATATTTGAAAGTTTTTGCATTTAAAATGCTTAATTACTCTTAAATAATTGAAAAAAATTAAGGGTAATTAAGCATTTTAAATGCAAAAACTTTAAAATATTATTGAACATTGCAATGCTTCACTTTGACAGAGATTCACAATTTCTGAAAAGAAATTGGTCTCCGATGGTCTTAGCTGCAAAGCTATACAATTAGATGGAGCTAAGTTTGAAATATAACGTAAAAACAAAAGTGTATTAAGTAATTTCGATGCGTACCGCCTGGCCCCGGTAGCTCAGTGGAAGAGCACTCGTCCGGCAAACGAGAGGTCCCAGGTTCGAGTCCTGGTCGGGTGATTTTTATTTTACACATTTAAAACTTAATTTTAAAGGGACAAAACTTGAGCCCTGTAAATTCAACAGTGTTTCTTGGCATAACCCTAGACGCACACCTACAATGGTGACCACACACAGAAAATTGCCGGAGAGACTTAGTTCTGCAGCATATGCCGCCAAAAATATGCAAAAAAGCTCTAATGAAGCTACTGCTCGATTGGTTTATTTTCATAGCTTAACGAAATAAAATGACGCCAATATTAACACTATTTTTGTGCTGCAGAAACGAGATATTCACGCAATCGACACAATTAATTCCAGAGAGACACTTAGAAATAAGTTTAAAGAAATAAATATTCCTACGTTTGCGATACAATATATCTTTGAAAATCTTATGTTTGTAAAAAAGAACCTAAACATGTTGCGTAGAAAATGTGACGGATATGATAGTAGACTTCATAAAGTCACCAACTCATTTATGGGTCAATTTAAACGTTTTTATAATAAGGTTCCTTTATATATTCAAGACTTACAACTTGTAAATTCTAAAGAAACTATTACACAAAAATTGTATAATAAAGGTATTATACAATATCTGAATACCTGGACGACAAAAGTCCATGTGTAGTGTGTGACGCACCTCCTCAAATGTATCGTTTTATTAGTCAATATACAATCTACTTTAAACCTAACCAGTCGTGTATTATTTCGGCTCCACCTAACATCCTAGCTGGCGACCCTGCCAGCGCTGCCTTGCGGAAATAAATTTGCTGCCTTTATTTTAAAAGGAAATAAATTTTACATTTAAACACAGTAATAAAATAAGATTTATTAATAAATACATATATCAAAAAAAAAATAAGACAAAATAAATAAATAAAAGAAGAATAGCAATGGCACACCTAAACTATCCATGGACGAAAGAAACGCGAATAAAAGTACAAAAATACAAAGAATTATAATGGGAAGAGAGACGAGACGGCGGCGGCGTAGTGGATAAGTCGCAGTCATCTGGTTGAATTAACCACTCAATTGGACGCCTAGGCCGAATCAACGGCCTAGGCAGATACTTGATTGAACACGAAACACTCAACGTTTAACAACTTGGCGTGTTGAAAGTCAGCCCTTTGAAGATGGCTGACCAAAATTCAGCCAAGTGATTTCAATTTGGTACAGTTTTGGATAAAGTAATAATTACTTGGTCATGGTAAGATTATCTGTCATGTCAACTTTTAAACCGGATTTATCGCGTATATTTGCATTTCAAATTTTAACTCGACTTTCGGTGTCTTTGCAGACCCCGTGGTCACGAGCGACTGAGGTATCAAGCGTCGGATTGATAGATGGAAAAAGTTATACATCATCATCTCCATCTGTTTCTCAGTCTTCGAGCGTAGCGTTCTGGATTGACACAATACGAGCTGACAGTATCTTGAGTTTTACGGTTTTTCAGGATAGGGTCCCATGTCGGTGATAGTTTCCAACCATCTTCTCTATTGAAGTTAGGGTATTTTTAATTTCAATCGCTTCTCTAATCATTCTAGGAATGTAATGTAAATTTCACAGAGTCAAACCTTAAGTAAGTAGTGTTTGGGCTTGTCCATGGAATGCTCACAAACTGCAGACTTCGAAGCTCTTCGATTTTTAATATCAGCTATGTTCTTTTACGCGGGTTGATACGTTTCTTTTGGTTTGACCAATGTAGGAAAGCCCACAGCCGCAGTAGATCTTGTTAAAATGCGTTTTATTTAATAGTATGAATCGCGAAAACTTAAGACAATATTAAGTGTGTTTTTCTAAGGTCAGCCATTTGATATTTTCGTCAAATGAGTTCGTGTACCATTATTAATAGGTAAACATCAAAATTATTTATTCTGTTGAATAGAAATGTTTTACTGGGTAGCCAATAGAGAAAATTATCAATACAGAATAAATGGCTTAGATATTGAAGAAATATCAAAACATGGTAAGAATGAAATACTAGTTAGAAATAAAAATGGTTTGCTTATTAGAATTGGCATAATTTGATTGTACGTATGAGTGTAGGCAATGAGTAGGACTTTGTCATCATCATCATCATCACAACTCTTTGTAATGAGCCCACTGCAGGGCATGAGTCTCTCCCCTGGGTGAAGAGGAGGCATAGGCTATAATCCACCAAGCTGGCCCAGTGCTGGTTGGTGGATGCCAGAATTTTCAGGGCGCCAAGATGGCTTTGACAAGATGACTACTGTAAACAATTATACAGCACCCGGGACCGACTGCTTAACATGCCCTCCGAAGCACGGAAGTCGTCATGAGAAATGAATGGTCGGCGGTCACCCATTCAAGTACCGACACTTCCGAACGTTGCTTAACCTGTGATATCGTATGATACACAGTAACCACGGCGTCACGACGACTTTGTACAGGTACAGTATTAAAATACAAGTATTAAAGAACTTTGTACAAGTATTAAAATACTTTACGTCATCTGAAGGATGCGATTAGTTACTTGTTACATAGATTTGGATGTAAGGATTTATGAATATATACATTGGTATAGGAAGGCAATTTAATGTGTAAATTATAATAGGCACATAAGTGGTTTTGATTGGTATAGCAAGTTAACAAAAAGTAGTAGGAAATCTTCCATAATATTGAGAATTAAAAATTATTGGACTGATCACCCAAGAATTTTTATCTAATTTCATATTATTGGAATGATTTATTTTGGTAGAGTCTTAAATAATTGGTTTTTAAATGTTTAAATATTATTATAGTGAATAGTATTGGGGAAGATAAATAAGTATTTGGACACAATTAGGGTAGGTACAAGGGCACAAAGCGAACTTTCAGTTTGATCATGGTGTAAACGAGATTTCTCTGTGCAAACAGTGGGAGACAAAATGTCTTAAAACGGTGACCCTAATTAATCAATTTAATATATAAAGTAAAAGTTGCGAGTTGACTCAATAAAATGATGTCCCCAAAAAATATGATATGAATAAATACATACCTAAATATTAAATACGATAGCCATCGACAGTACTGAAAATATCCCAAAGTAGGATATAAATAAGTGTAGCCAATACTGTAAGATGGAATAATGATTGTAATTTGATTTGTTATATAGATATTGAAATGTTTTTGTAGAAGTGATAAAGGCATAGTTAGGTATGTGAAAAAGTTAAATAATTAAAATGAATAAAAAGTAAGATAAATTACTTATAAGTTTAAATAATAAAAGAAAGGTAAAGCATACAGAATAAGTTTTTTGATAGGAGTAAATTTTTTAGCACTTTTGATAAAGGAAAAGTTTAGTTTAGTTTGTTTTAATTCCCATTTTTTTAAAAGCTATTGATAGGTTCTTAAATACCCATACTTCTTTTTGAATCTTTAGATATTGTTTTATTCATTTTCGAATTATCTTTAAATTTAAAATATTGATGTTATAATACTTATTAGAGTTTTTATTTTTAACCCTATTTTGTCAATGCAGCTAAGTGAGTTAATTTAGATGATAGAAATGTTAGATTGTTAGATTTATTTTTGAAGAAATGTCATGCTTACTTTTGTTTTTGTGTTAATGTAACTTGCTGTCATAAGCAATGTAATGTTTTTTTTTTGAAATATACTATAATTACCTAACTTATTGTTGAAAGAATAAAAAAAACTACATTTTTAAAGTTAATGTCTAAAACGATAAAATACAAAACTTAAATAGAACTTGCACTTAATTAACATATTTATGTTATTTTAAAATTAATGTTTACTTAATAACTTTATTAACTTTCATGTAAGTCATATAATTAAATTTATTTAAAATTGTGAGTATTAATATTTGGTAATAAAAAAAAATCTACAATTTTTTTATAAAAATTGCCGGGGACGTGAAGTGTGTGACGCACCTCCTCAATATGTATCGTTTTATTAGTCAATATACAGTCTACTTTAAACCTAACCAGTCGTGTATTATTTCGGCTCCACCTATCATCCTTGCACATGGTTGTAAATTGATTTTCAAAAGTTCATCTCCATCTCCTTCTTACCCATACAACAGCAAGAACGTCATGCTCCCTCAGGCGGCATGGCTAGCGGTAGCGTCGGGTGTCGGGTCACCCTCTTCCCTAAAATATGTTTGAGGAGGGTGATGGCTGGTGCTTGCGTTATACTCGTGAACGGGTGCTGCTAGCGGTGCCAGGTCGTTTTGCTGATGACTTTATGACTATGTAAAGTTTTTGACTCTGACTTCCCCATCTCCATGTCCGTGTCCACGTCTATCTCCATCTCCATCCACATTCTCTCTAATCCCTCTCACCTCTATCGCTACGTCTATCTCTACTTCTATCTTTAACTCTATATCTATAATGTTTTTAAGTTTTTGCATTTAAAATGCTCAATTATTCTTAAATAAATGAAAAATTTGATAAATAAAAATCACCCGACCGGGATTCGAACCTGACACCTCTCGTTTGCTTTTTTATTTATCAAATTTTTCATTTATTTAAGAATAATTGAGCATTTTAAATGCAAAAACTTAAAAACATTATTAAAACATTGCAATGCCACACTTTAACTGGGATTCACAATTTCTGTAAAGAAATTGGTCTCGGGTGGTCTTAGCTACAAAGCTATACCATAAGATTGAGCTACGTTTATTTATTTAATTTATTGGATACAAAATTGAAATGAAAGATACAACAGATATAAGCAAATTTCAAACTAAAAATAATTACAATTATTTCCTTAGGACGTTTCACTGAGGACATACACAGATATAAAAAAAATGTAACAATTAGGCGCAGCAGTGTCTTGTATAAAAAATGAAAACAAAGAACAGTGGAGAATTGCATAAATGAAGTACTGCTTGTTATAATATCAAGGTACAGAGGTTAGCAATATAACGTAAAAACAAAAATGTGGTAAGTAATTTCGAGGCGTACCATCAGGCCCCAGTAGCTCAGTGGAAAAGCACTCGTCCGGCTCTATATCTATGTCTACGTTTCTATCTATTTCCCCTTTGCCTAATGTATAAATATAATAGTAGACTCCAGAAATTCACTAACTCGTTCATGGGTATGTGTACGCTTTTATAATAATATTCCAAAAATATTTAAGACGAGCGTTTGCCCGCGACTTCGTACACGCATAAACTCAAAAGTCCTATTTTCCGTTCCCGTGGAAATTCCGGGAATTCCTTCCATTATACAAACAGACACTTATTGAGGAACCTTTATACCAAGTATCACATCCGTGCACTCAAAGAATAAGATTTTATCATACAAACTAAACCATCAATTATTTCCTGTTTCCGTGGGAATTTCGGGAATTCCTTTCATAACACAACCAGTCTCTTTTTGAAGACTTTTATGCCAAGTATCATATCCGTGCACTCAAGGAATAAGATTTTTCATACAAACTAAAATGTCCAATAATTTCCGTTCCCATGGGAATTTCGGGAATTTCTTCCTTAGTGCACCTCTACAACTCCTAACAAATGTATGTTCTAAATTTCAGCTCTCCACGCCCAGTAGTTACGGCTGTACGTTGTCTGTCAGTCACTCAGTCAGTAACGGAACAGTTTTATATATATTGATTATTGCTTATCCCTTCGATAGATTTAAGGATAAATGTTGTGTAAAAGGTCTACTATAAGATATCCGGATGCAAGAAGATGGGATTCCCTGGCTGTAAATTGTTATTATGTATTTTTAAACGATGATAGCTGTTGAGTTTCTTGCCACTTCATCTCAGATCGACTTTCCGAAGTGGCGGTAGATTCAGTTCAATATGTAAATAGTTTGACTATTTTGTGTGTATTGAAATACCTACAAAATAAAGATTTTCTTGACTTTGAAGCCGTAATGCCACAGTCACTATGATACAAGTATCACTAAAATAATTGACAAACCAAGAATCACAATATCATCAAACGTTATAATTCAAAAAGTTATATAAGGCCCAATCATACGTAAAAACTACGTGCAACGTTGCTTTTAGACCAAAATGGCTGCACTTACCGAAGACACCAGATACATCTTGACGATCAATGATTTGATTCGAGCAGTCGTGAATAATATTTTATAAAAAAAAAAAAAAAAAATTATTCTATACCTGCTCAGTTGTTAGGGCGTGGATCTCTATTTGAATTGCACCGTATTATACAGAATTATTTTCTATAATGAACCATTTGGAAATAATATTAAGAGCAAATACGATAAGCTGAGCGGTGCCCTGGAGATGGATCCACGCCCTATATTGTACACCAAAGACTTTAACAAAAAAGCGGGAAAAAAAACAAAAAAAAAAACAAAAACTAAATAACCAGACTGCGAAATAAAAAAAAAATATGTGCATTCATTCGTCGAGGCTTTTTAGGCGCTTGGATGATAACGTCAGAGGGGCGTGAGGGTGAAATAAGGGTTACCATTAAATACAATTTCCCTATTCTCAGGGAAAAATATGGATGTATAAACGTTTAGTTATTTTCAAAATTGGAAACAGAAATTATTTCATTTTATGTACTACAAAAGGTTTGTCGCGTAAACTTTGAGAAAAACGTAAGTGGTACAAAAACATAGGGTTGAAGGTATAAATATATGATTCAGCAAGAAAATATATTAAAACGTGAACTGACATGAAATTAAGATCATTTTTTTTACGTTTTTTAAATTGTTTACTTTCTTTCTTACTCGTCACCATTACTTTCTTTATAAGGGACCTACTCGTATCTAGATATGCTCATAATTTTAAAGGGTTGTAAAAATCTGCTTATCTTTCTTCACTTCTCATACAAGAGAGAAAATTCTCTTGAAATAATGTTTTTAAGTTTTTGCATTTAAAATGCTCAATTATTCTTAAATAATAAGGATTCAAACCTGGGACCTCTCGTTTGCCGGACGAGTGCTCTCTCTCTGCGGAGAGAGATTCGAGTCCGGGTCGGGTAATTTTTATTTATCACATTCTTAATTTTTTTATTCTCTTGAAATCGTAATCGTGAAATAAATTATGTTCTAAAGTATATTTTTCAAAGTATGGCAATATGTAAATATTGCAGAGGCAACTTGCTTTTTTACTCTTACAAAGGGATTTATTGAGACGTTAAATTGTTTCTCTTTCGAAAAACAACTTCATCAATTTTATAACTCCAATAAGTAAGCCCACATTTTTTAAATTTTGGCGTATTTCATATCTTAATATTGAATTTAAAAGTACATTAACAAAAATATGAGCGGTAAAAGTCATGAAGTGACATTTCCCAAGACGGTTCGCCGATATTCTTTTGATACAAAATTAGATCAACAAATTATATTTGCCAAGTCCTTAGGTGTGCATCTACTTTAGGCGATTGTGATGTTACTTACATAACCTTACGCTTATCTGCCTTTGGGGTAGGTAGAGACAAGGGAATACCAATTGCTGCGATTCAGACATACCTCTTTCACTTCCTCTACTTTCATCAATCTTTTTCATACACGATTGCCGGTTACGGGTACTTTTGACTAGGCCCTTCTTCAATATGTCGCCTACTTGGTCGGCATTCGTCCGCCTAGGCCAGCCTCTTCCAAAAACATCCATTCTTGTTCCGTACACCTCTTCCGTCAATTTACTTTCAGTGGACTGAAACACAGTTGACTGCCACTGACCGTGTTCTATCTTTGTCTTTGGTATATGATTTGTGACAGTTAATTAATACTTACAGAAATGTTTATAATAGGTACAAGCATTATAACAGCAAAGAATCACAAGATATACAGTTCAATATTTTGTATCTTAGTTTTTACAAATATTACTAAAATGCTTTTTAGCTGAAATTTTAATGTACAATATAATTTTTTATCAGTATCTTTTGTTCTGCAGTCGGGTTTTTAGTTTTTGTAATTACTTTTTTAAAAGAAGTAAGTCTATTGACTATCTTTTTTTTTGTTGAAGAGTAATTTCTTAAAAAAACTAACTAAAAGAATTAAGATCGAATTTCGGGACTTTTATATCAGATAATAATATTTATGTTATTGCATCAAACTCCTTGTTAATCTATTCTATAAGTACTCGAATAAATAAAATAAAAGAACCGCTTTCAAAATTGATATATATTGTTCATTGCGCACAGAAAATGTTATTAAAAAAAATATTTTCTTCACGCAAAATTTTACTAAGAAGTGTCAACGAGCCTTTATTTTTTTAAACAAGAACATAGTTAAGCCCCACCGATATCAATGACCCATGTCACTCTGTCAATATCAGAAATGTGCCCATTACTCTTTAGTTACAGTACTGTTTTTTTTTAAACAATATATATAAAAGCTAGAAATGATTGGGCGATTATCGGTAACAGAGTATTTTCTCTTTGAAATCTCTTGTCGCTCAGCGACTAACAAATGAAAAGAGTGCACTGGAAGTGTGAATGTAAACCCGTTTTCATAAATGATGTCCCGTGCATTGCTCTTATGTCAAACACATAGGGTGTATTATCGCTCAAGCCGCAGAACTTCTTTCATGAAAAGGAGTCTAAGTGATCACCTATCAATATATGGGTCTGTTTCGTTCATACTGAATATCTATTTTACGTTTCTTGAGCGAAAATATTGCCGATAGTTCCTCCTTTTTGTTTGCGGTCGTGGGACAGTAGTTTCTCATAACTAGTTTATTATCTGCAGCCTCTTGACCTCACAACTTAGCAACAATGATCGAAAAAAAACATCAATACCTATCTAACTGAAGATCACCAAAAGATTTTCTCAAAAATTGCTCTCTAGGTGTTGTTGTCAACACATACGCTTGATATGTTATAAATTTCATATTTGTACGTGTCATTACATATTTTTCGGATGTTGGAGTTGGGGTGTTCTGTATTGATCTTTCGTATTTTTCGAATGTTGGAGTTAGGGTGCTCTGTGTTGATCTTTGAGAATACCATTTTTTGGCAGGTTTGTCATAGTCTCCAAGAGGTCTAAATTTATCTATCACTTTTCTGCCATCAATGGGTTCAAAAAATGTTACTTGTAGAGGGCGACTCGTTGTTGACTTAATAGCGACTTTAGTTTTCCTACTGAAGAGCAGATTTTCAAACGTGCCATATGGTGGAGTATGTGTTGGAGTTTGCGGAATAATCCATGATTTGTTTCTCAAAATATCCTCAAGTCGATCTAACATCATTTTCTTCTTTGTAGTTGGGTCTAATTTGGGGTATGAAGTTCTCAATAACTTCATATAATTTGTATATTTCATTGAGCTTAACTCTTTGATCTCGTTTTCATAATCCTCATTAGGTATGCTTCTGTCTCTTGTACGAGTACCTGTGATTCTCTGAGCGACTGGCTGAGGGTTTATTGATTTCTGTCGTGAATTCAAAACTGTGTTTGGCTTTATATGGTCTTTCCAGGCATCAACAATCGGAATGTCGACCAAATTTTGATCACCAGGTTGTAAATCGTTTACTAAAATTACTTCCACATTTTCGGTGACTCTTTCAGTAATTATAGTTTCATTCATTTTTTTAAGTTCAGTGATTTTATCAGTTTGATGAATTTCAAAGGTTTCATTCGTTTTTAAATATGTAACGTTTTTACTAATGTTTTCAACATCAGTATGATCAACTTTATCTATTTTATCTGTTTGATGGATTATATTTATTTGGTCAATTTTATCATTTTGGTCAACTTTATTAATTTTATCATTTTGATTAACCTTATCAGTTTTATCATTTTGATCAAGTTTTTCAGTGTTACTTTTTTTATCTTCGAAACTTTCAGTTTTATTTATTATTAACTGCACATATGTCTCTTCTTCTGTATTGGAATTCCAATCACTGAAATCTGTAGTAGTAGAAAACTCTATAGGCAAGTTCCACGTACTCTCAATAATTACCTCGGTTGATCTTACGCGTGCTCGTTGTCCCAAAGTGGAAGTATACAAAAAAAGTCTCGCTCTATATTTGCTATCTTTGGTATACCCCAATGCCGTCATAATTGAATCAAGAAAAAAAATTTTTATTATTAAGAAGGCTACAATAAGGAATATAATACAACTTATAGCACCATTTATAAAATTGCAAGTGTTAAGGCATCTTAACTTGTAGAGTAATCCCATAATAAGTAACGGTATCATGGAACCAAGCTGATATATAAACATAAGGCAGTTACCGCAAATGATTCCTAAGGTGTCAAGACATTTTTCTATCACACCTGCAACGTCGGCAATATTTTGTAGAAACGATCGTAAAATGTTTGTTACAAATCCTGAAATTGCGTATATGAAGTGGTCATCACTTAGCTTGAATGAAAACTGAAAAACAAAATTATTACCATATTGTGAAAAATAGACCTTTTCAGCTAAAAAGACTTTATTATAATAATAATAGGACAGCGCGGGACCGATTTGTGTCGAGAAACTGCTATTTATTCTTATTATACATACTTACTTTCACTTAAGCGCGATAAAACATAAGAATAGCATACCTGATTTTCGTCGAATTTAGTACCTTTAGGTGCATTTCCACGAAATTTTGTCGCCTAACTTGTTGACGTCTTAAGTTATAAGTAAATAATTAATAAATAAATCAATTTATTGACACACAAAAATTAAAAACATATACATTAAATAAATCAATACAATATTTCTGTGCCAAAAGGGATGCTTTCAACAACGTTGTCTTTAGAAGACAACGCTGTTTTTCAAAGCACCCTATTTACTAAGCGCCGAACTGTACATTAATAAAAAAAAGAAATTATACACTTACAAATTACAAATCATAATTACTATTATTTAAAATCAAATCAAATATATAATGATTACTATTCAAAATTAATTTAATTTAATTGGGTAATTTAAAATAAAAATATACGTACATAAAAAAAAAATCAACTAAATTTTTACCATCATTTCAAATAAAAAAAGATAATATTAATTGTATATATTAAAATTACAAAAGATTTATTACTATAATTTTAAATCAGACAAAGCAACAAAGCAAACAAAAATATATATAATATGCATTTAAAACACGCAATTCAAAATACAAAATGAAAATCACTAGTTATGAGGTCATTAAGCGCACCTGGTGGATCGCTTGTGTTATTAGATCGTTTCGATTGTTAGTTTCGATTATTAGTCATTAGATCGGGTTTAACCTGACCAGGTAGAATTAAAGTATTGGGCTTAAAGGAAAGTTAGTATGTTTAAACTAATAAACTAACTATTAAACTAACAGACTGTACTGTTCCCTTAAGCCCAATAAAACATAAGACGTGTTTGTTTTCGCCAGGTGGGTAAAATAAGACGTTAATGTGATTGAATACAAATAGTATATTTTATTATCACTTTGATAGTCACTTTATCACTTTATCACTTTATCTGCCCTACTGTTTGGCCACAAGCTCGCAGTAGTGCGAAACTCACCCTGTAAAAAGAAGATTCTTTAGAAGAATATGATTATAATAATAATAAAAACCTTTATTTCACATTTACACACAACATACACAAAATACACAATTTAACACATTCATAAAATACAAAAAAAAACTGTACAATATTACAAACGGAAATAAAAATACTCACTGCCAATAAAACTATCGTTTTGACTTGACACAAATAAAAATACCTAGTAGTATGCGTGTAGGTGTGAGTATGTATTTGGTGATTTTTTGGTGCGGATGTGTATATATGTATGTTCCGTGTGTGTGAAAATGGTGCTGGCTCAGCATGTGCCACAGTTAGACTGAGGCGCTGTTATTCTGCCAGTAACTAAAAAGAACAACTTACTAATGAATTAAATCAATGTGTGTGCCGAGTATTAATAAAGCTTCGCTTATAGTTTAAAATCCGAAAAGTAATAAGAAAAAAATGTGTAAAAAATATTTAAAAAAAGGAATTCCATAATTTAAGTGGAAAAAACATAATATAAATAATAATAGTACTAACATCATGAAATAAAAAACTAATTATCATTACCTAATCAATTTATAAAAAAACTGAAATGTTGAAAAATTGCAGTTTCAGGTACCCAGCAAAACCTGAAGCGAAAATAAATAATTTCGATATTAATTAGTAATCAACAGATATTCAAGAAATATGTGTTTCAATTAGATATGGGATTAAATAGTTCGCTTAGTTCATTTTGATTGCTAAGTATTGCACGTCTGTGAATGTGGTAGAAACTGGTAGAAAGGTATTGAATGATTTCCAATTACCTCTAGCAAGAATATCTTCGATATTGAACTATTCAGCCCAATTCTTGGAAGCTACTGCTACCCTGCAGCTTCCCGGGGAGGCCTCAATTCAATTTTGCATTCCTTCAGCTGTAATTTCACCCAACCAGCGGTAACGGTTCTAGATGCTGCTTTCAGTTGACCTCTTGTGGTCAAAAATAAGATTTCTGACCTTGAAGCGTGCCTTATTTCTTGTGATAGTTTTATTAAGGTTTCAATTCAATAAACGGGGTTTAGTGATCTGTTTTCTGTATTTCTTAACGGATTTGTTTTGTGTTACTTGGCGTACTTGGCCAATAGTTTAAGTATTTGCCTCGTTAACATCATAAGGGGCATCGATTGTGTGCCTCCTTCGTTGCGTTGGTACGAGACTACCGTTTTGTTGTCACAGTTTATTAGTATAGATTTGTTTTTCAGCATTTGACAACGGTTCTGGAGGATTCATTATGGCATACATTTCTTTGTGATTGCAGTGTAGTAATGTTTGATTGATCGGCCATGATCCCGATATGGTCTCGTTCGTTATCCCACATCGCTGGCTAACTATGTAGCGCAAAGGTTTGGTGTGAAAGATTTTTGATTTGTCTTTGTGCTGACGGTGCCACTAAGAAAGTTCCTCCAGCGCATTTTCGGGAAGAGAAAAGGATTTTTTAATGAGCTTGTTGCATTGTTTTTGCAAAAATCGGTAATTTAATTGGCCTCTTGGTACTGCAAAGCTTGCGAAGTTTAATACGCCTATTAGTTTTTCAAGGTCCAATAAATTCACTTTTCCTTTTCTGAGAAGATCTGGGGTTATGTTCTCCATTTAGTTGGAGATTCGTGCTGGAATACTTTTCGAGTTTTGCCAAGAGTCCCACACTATGCTGAGAAACACTGCTTACACTGATTGATTAGGTAAAAGTCGTTGAGGTAAATAAAAAGGCGCACTCACTGATCTCTTAATATTGGCCTATCCAGTTCGTCAAACCTGCGATGGTCTTTGGGGTCAGACTGAGTCCGAAAGGTTAGCAAGATATCTCCATTAGTTTTCCTTCGTAAACCAGCCTGAGTAATTTTTGCCATCCAATCCTGCTCTTTAAGAAAATCTGAAACCTTGTGGAGTTTTATAAGTCTGAACTTCGTATATAATTGTTGAAGACGGGCCGGTAAGTACCGTCGCTTTTCAATCTTGGAAAGATGGAGACAAAGCTGGGTGAAGTCTCTCCTGCTGTTAAAACTACCTGATTTATCATCTTTTCCATGACTTTGGACATTTCTTTTGAATATGGCGTTATTAAACTGTGACTACTTGGGATGCATATTGTTGGTTTTTTATGAAATGTAACTGGTAACCTTGTATTACTTTTAGTATGTATATTGGTACTCCTAGGCGATGCCATTGCGCGAAAATTGTGATCTCCGAGTATTTTGGGATACTGGAGAGTGCATTCTTGGTCCCCGGATTTGCTTATCATCATTGCGTCCTCTATGAGTGTTATTTCCATGAAAGGAGTATTGATTACTTCGTCTCCTGTTACTTGGTGTACGTTCGCTAGCTTTGGTGCCTGGTTTTAAATTTTTATTTTGTGAATAATTTATCTGCACTGGATCGGACCGCGTTGCGGAAAAACTGCGATCTTTTTACCAAAATTCATTTTTTACCCAACCAAGTTTTTTCAGTAATGAAAAAATTGTTCGCCGTTGGCGATATCTTACGGAGGGCACTTTTGCTAAAATTATCTTTGAAGGAAGATAATATTGTTTTATGACGATGTTGAATTAATTCCGGCCGGTGCCCGCAAATTATCTGCAATGTGTCGTTATAATACGTGGTATATTCTTCGGTGGAAAATATACTGTTTAGTTTAAACTAGATTGACTCGTAATCTAATGGAGGGTCCATCAAGCTTGAGATATAAAAGAACGGAATTCAGCTTGTAGGGCTTGTCGTTGTTTAAGCATAGCATATAATAGGGCTCCAAATGCCCTTTCAGAATTAGAGTTTGTGTGAAATTGCTCAAAACGCTTAACTTCATGGTTCGTTTCTAAAGCGGTAAAGCCGAGGTCCCGAATGTACCGTTTCTGCACTTCTTTATCAAATATTTGCAATTCGTTTAGTTGGCCTAAGAATTTGGGATCGGCCGACTGAATCGCGGGTTCTGTTCTTTTAGGCACGGCCGTTATATTCAATTCACTTCTTCTTTCGGGAAATAATGTTTCATTTTCATGACTATAACTTAGATTATAGCGGTTTTAATCCTCGTATATATTTTCAAAAAAGTTTTGGTTTTCTTGTGAATGTGAGTTCAGATGTTGCTTGTGTTCTTAAATTTCGTTAAATAATTTTTCAATCTTTTGGTTTCGGTGTCTGTGTTTCTCATATTTTCGAGAGCCTGTTTTACGATGTCTTGTAATCGAGTCTGATTATGATGATGAATTTCTTGATATTTTTCTTTTTCGGTTTTTTGCACTTGCTTCCAGTATTCCCTCGACATTATCACCAGTTTTACTAGTAGAAGGCTCCATATTCATAATTTACTGTTGGAATTAAAAACTAGGTATTCTTATTATTGTAGGATATAAACTTTCTTGTACAAAGTAAATGTAACTGCCACGATCGAAAATCAAGACTCTCATGACTAACAAACACAATCAATCCGCCAGGAGGTCTTGATGACCTCATAAATTAAGACGTAAACAAGTTAAGCGAAAACATTTCATTAAAATGCACCTAAAGGAATGGGTTCAGACCAGATGGCAACAGGCAAAAGGTCCTAAATTCGACGAAAATCAGGTATGCTATTCTCATGTTTTATTGGGCTTAAGGGTTTACAGTTGGTTTAATAAGATCTGGCGAAAAATATATCCACTGCAGTGATGTGTTCTGGCATTTTTATATGAAGATACAGTTCCTTAATTATCCGTGTACTGACCGTCCATGTGGTCTTCCACCTCGTCTTCACTTACCATCATACACTTACCAGTCGGCTTAGAACAGCCATAACACCCATGGCGTGTCGTAAAAGGCAATTATTCCGAGTGACACCTGCTTGATGATAGGATCTCGTCAAGGCTTACTAGCGGAAACCCTTCATATAAAAACTGCAGAAAATTTTACCGGTCCCGAGGTGTCAGTTATTTTCTGAACCTAGAATATGTATTTATATTCTAGGTTCCCCCTAGTTCGCTACATGGTATCCCATATCACAAGCTCTGCTTAGTTTGGTGTGATTGTCTAAGGATAATTATAAAAATTATAAAAAAGCTTACGTTGAGGCTTCGTGAGTCAGTTAGGGTGCTTTATTTATTATTACATACATACATAACTTCACGCCTGTATCCCTTACGGGGTAGGCAGAACACCAGAGGCTATGAAACCATCTGAGGTCTCGTTTGACAAATTTAGAGGTATTATAATGATGGAGAGAGACTATTGCAGTGATAGGGGCTCAGCCTATCGCCCGCAAAACTGTCAATAAAACCTCTGTACCTTAACTGACTTTTAAGGTATGCTGGGGAAGAGAAGCAACTGGCACATTCTATGTTTTTCTTTCACTCCCAGTCCAGCATGGAAGAAATTATTTCTGTGGTATTTATGTTTCCCCGATCACGAGTGCCACTGTTTGGTTAATATGTGATTTTTATACATCGCTTAGGTATTTGCTGCATTACCAATCTATACTCCTATAATGAAGCTGCATAGTTGTTTGCTTATTTGCACGCTCTCTCAGTGATAGCCAGAATTCTAGAAATTTTAAGAGTAACGTGGCAAACACTATGCGTAGCTTCTACTAGGTTATAAATAGTATGTATCTTTACCTTTCTTTCTGGGCACTCCTCTATGTAAATATTAAATGCATTAGACTTGTCCTTCGTCTTCTCCTCACCCTCTATTTTAAACTTATCAGGGGAATAACAGATGTCATCTGCGCTTGCCTCTAAGTTGCAGGGATACTTCGGAGGCTTCTTAGTTTTAGGCATTTTAAACTTATTTGAAAACTGCTTTTATATATGCTGTAACGAGTGATGAATATGATGCAAAAATACTAAAAAATATGTTTGTAAAATAATAAAAAATCTATAAACAGCCAAGCACAAATTAATATGTACTGGACACAGAATAGTAAATTCTGATTAGCTTTCAGAAATGTCAATGCGACGTTTAATTTTTTTTCTACTGCCTTAAAATAAGCGTCCACAGATCATGTACGTCAGCCGTGGTTTACTTTGTATGGAATCATGTTAGATACCTACCAGGGCTGAGTTTTTTGATCGATGTTACTATATAAATAAATAATCCCATTTTTAGTAATGGCAATAATGTTATCCTGACCGAACGAAACGAATGAAGATCAAGCAAATATAAACAATATGGCGTCCTGGTTTGCAATTAGTATTGCGCGCATTACATTGTCCGGCCAGAATTCAGAAACACAATACTTTGTAGTGTATTTTCGTGAGATATTGAATCTTTGACCCCATTTATTTCGCACCTGTGACCTGTGGTTTTTCTCCTCGACTTTAATCAGTTAGGCAAAGAGTTAGGCTATTCTTAAGTTTAGTGCAAATGGCCTTAAATGAATATAGCATCTTGGAGACATTTTGTATTTATTTTTATACTTAATAGGTACATAAGAGCTAGTTTAGTCTCCGTTAACCAGACTAGGTGAGTGGTCTCGACAAGATAATCTCGAGGCTGCGCTCCTGGTCTTGATGTGCATGCTAAAATTTACAATTAATCGTGAGCTAAAAATGATTCAAATTTCCCGCTACAAATAGTTTACCTTGGGGTGCCTATAGATGGCAGTACTTCCAAACTAAACGACAAAAAATCGTACCTATTCTTTTTATATGAAGTTGATCTTCTTCTCCTAGAGTAATTGTGTTCTGTGATGTACGTACGTATCGCATCAAACGGATTGTGGTATTATTTGTATAGAGTCATACAAGTGCGTCCACTGATCCGCACTGTATGGATAGCATATTACCTTTAATCAGTTTGCTGCGATGCGTCCGATCTTTACGATGCGGACGTGTAGACGCTTACCCTTATAGTCTGCTAAGAATATTTCAGCGAGTAGCAAAAATCAGATCTTACTGCTTAGTGCCATCTTTTGGAACGTCATTAAGCTTCTGTCGTCTCATATTTGTTGTCTCATATTTCTATTACTTTCTAATATTATCTATATCTACAGACGCAAACATCTCCCCCGGTTTGAAGGATTTCCTTCAACAAATGAAACGAAGCGATAAAACGATAGGGCGAATGAGAACTAAAGCGAAATTAAACTATATGAACTAAACGAAGTAATATCAACTATTGCGGACTTAATTTAATCATTAAATTCTTAGATTCAGAGGCAGTTTCAAGTGCTGCTTCTTAAATCTGGTAGGTTTTGCCACCTCCAATGCGACTAAATATGTCAAGAGACGCGTTTAAAACTAAAATGAAGACGCATTATCTTTGAGTAAATAAGTTGTTAGTTTTTCGGTTTTGATTTGCTATGTATGTTTATACATACATACATAAGTACATAACTTCACGCCTGTATCCCGTATGGGATAGGCAGAACACCCGAGATAATAAAACCATCTGATGTCTGAAAGTTGTCAATATTTGACAAATTTGGAGGCATTATAATAGTATGTTTATTTATTACTATTAATGTTTTATGTATAACTTGTTTGCATATTTATTTAAATATGTATACATTATTTATACGCGGTGACTGGTGGGTTACTTTTGAAATTCAAGGACGTGATAATTATCATTGAGATCATACATGAAGAGAAAAAAAATGTAAATATATTTACTGAGTAAACTTAACTAAAGGTTAAAGAATTGATTACGCAAAGCATGGTAACGCTAGTGTTGGCAGCGATCCGCGGCCAGGTAACGTGGCGCGATTGTAAAGTGACATAGTACTATTTATTTAAAGTCTAAAATAAAAGTTATGAACTAGCTACAAGTGAAAAATTGTATGTTTAGTCAATTTATAAAGCAAAATGTATTATTTTACAAATAAGTCAATAGGTTTAAGTAAAAAAAAAAGAAGAAACATAAGAAACTCCATCCTGCAGCCTTACCAATCACTTCCAGATATTTAATCTGTGTATTGGTAAATCTGGAACCTCATGAATGAGCAGCCGAGATGGAAGTCGATGTTGTACTTCGATTTCCACGAATATTGAGACATCAATACCACTTGCATTGAAAATTTTTTTTGGTTTACCTTTGTATAATGTCCTACGGCATCCTACTTTGGGGCAATGCCGCAGACATTGACACGATATTTACACTGCAGAAAAGGGCTATTCGTGGAATGTATAAACTTGGAAGTAGAGAATCTCTAAGAGAAAAGTTTAAAGAGATTGGTATCTTGACCTTTGCATCACAATATATATGAAAACATTATGTATATTTATAAGAATAGTAGTAAATTTAAAACCATGAAAGATAAGCATGATAAAAATTATTCTGTAATGACAAGGAACGACCATAAATTAGCGTGTCCCAAATTAAGGCTGGCTAAAAGCCATAGATCTCTTACATCTCGCTGCTAAAAGCACCAAATCATTTATGGGAATGTCAATACGTATTTATAATAAAATACCACAGTCAATTCAATCTCTAACGTTTAATAAATTTAAAAGAACTATCAAAGAAACATTATGCAAAAAAGGCTACTATAAACTCCAAGATTATTTAGATGACAAAAGAGCGTGGGATTGATGTCTCCACAGGTTATTTCCAAATATTAAACATTAATCACTATGTAAGCAGCTTGGCTGCGACATGATATTGGCAAGCACGAATAGCTGTCTTCTGTTTGTTTGTTCATGTCATAGCAGAGCTGTATTTCTGCCAAATTGTACCTATAATAAGCACTTTTTACAAAAGAGTGCCGAGAGTTTTTTTTCCGCCGGCTTTTTTCCTCTCGGTCTACCTAGGGTTCTACTTTCATTTCGTTTTTTAAAGCCGAAGAAGAAGTAGTAGTAGACATCATCAAGACATTGGTGGATAATGGGCGATCATTATCTTTATAAGCTGAGAGACGCACACTTCTCGACGGAGGCCTTCCCCTGGATTCTTCATGTCGTCCGGACCCGCGCCGCCCTCATCCAGCATTTGACGTTCGTAAAGTGTATAAAATTACCTACTACGAATAAAAAAGTTTTTATTTCATTTCATTTCATTTCATTTTCATTTCATTTTCATTTTCATTTTCATTTTCATTTTCATTTTCATTTTCATTTCATTTCATTTCATTTTCATTTCATTTCATTGCATTAGGTTAGGGCCTGTAATTATGGCTGTATATTTTTAAATAAATAAATAAAATCATTTTTGCACTCAGTGCGATATGGTTTAACATTATAATGAGGTTTACTTAATCCATCATCCAATAAAGAGATATTCAATTCTAGAATTTCGCCCCACTAAGTGTCGTGTAGTCTTAACAATCTAGCTGGGCTAGCATCCTGCCGTCGACAACGATAAATCGGGCCTTTTATCGATATTATCTTAGAATATGGTATTTAGTGTATGTAATTGATTAAGATTATGACATATTTGGTTCTGTGGTCTGTGGTCTTTAGTGGAGTAATTATCGATGGTTGCATGCTAGCCCTGTAGGACTAAAGTGAATTTTGACGCTGGAAGATTTGGTATGTTCTCGCCAAAACATCAGTTGTTTCAATGAGATTACTAATTTTAATAACAATAGCCTCACTTTAAAATGCAATGTTGCTTAATTTAATTAAACTGATAGTTCGGATTCTTTGATCGGATACTATACACAACAGAGTACCAGTTTTGAAATTCAGATGAGGTAAGGAAATATTTGCATGTGAGTATATAATATATACATACATACATAACCTCACGCCTGTGGGTTATGTATGTATGTATACCCCCTTGGGTATATGTTATCAATAATTTACATATACGTGGCTGTAAATTTAGTTTTAAGTGGTAACACGCGTAAATTCATTATAGAATTTAATAATTACCCAAATAAATATAATGTAGGTATTATATTTCGTCGCTTCATTCTTCAGATATTATATAACAGGTAGTCCTTTTTAGGTACTAGGTAACTTCGCATAATTTAAAGTATCATAAAAAAAACACTGTGGTGGGGCGCCGCGTGGCATGATCCACCCGGTTCGCGCCAAGCCCTCATTCTTTTTTCGTGCGTGGTAACAAGCATACGTCATTTACTTTAATCATTTACTTAAGTTTTTACAAAATGCCTAAACGTACAGCAGAAGAACAGCTTCAACATTATAATATAAAGATAAAAAAGTTGGAACAAAAAATAAATAAAAAACGGAAACAGCGAATTATTTCTTCTGATGAAAAATTCGCGCGGAGCGTAACAAGTTAGACGTGTCACACGATCGGTCAGTGCAATACGCATACTGCCTACCAAGTGTTCGCGAATAATCACGCACGCGTATATATATTAAACAAAATGGGAAAGTGCCATAAATGTGCTAAAAACGTTACGAAAAAATCACCAGGACTGCAGTGTGGGAAGTGTTCAAAATGGTGGCACGGTGCATGCGTAGCGATCTCCACGGACCAACTAGCCACGATGTCGGCTACAGACTCAGTGGACTGGAAATGCAAGTCATGCACGGGAATGGCCAAGACAAAAAGACTCTCCTGCATTCTACCGGACCCAGATGAGGAAGATAACGACTCAGACATCATGCCAGCCAACATGTCTAAAACACAAGTACTACTCCTCATTCGAAAGGAAGTCAGAGAAATAATTAAAGAAGAGCTACAATCCCACCTTCAATATTACTCGGACAAAATTGATGATTATGAGGAGAAAATAAAGATGTATGAAGAAAAAAAATTAAAAATATGGATAACCAACAAAAAGAATTTCGTTATACAATAAAAAATATGCAAATAACTACAGAGACATTGGAACAAAAAATTAATAACATGGAACAAAATCAACTCAGTAACTATATAGAATTATGTGGTATTAAAGAAGAAGAAGGCGAAAACCTAACAGAAATAACAAAAAAAATATGCCATAAACTACAAAAGAACGAAAAAGATATTATAAGAGTATTTAGAAAGAAAAAGCATGTATCGAACAAAAAGGAAAAAAAAACAGAAGATACCTACAGCCCTTTAAGAATCCTACTCAAGGATGGTTCCAGAGATGAATGGCTTATTACTGCCAAATCTGTTAGTATATCTACCGCAGATTTAGGGAAAGACTATGCAAACAGGATTTATTTACGTGAAGCCCTTTCGCCAGCCACGGCTTTCCTACTATGGAAAACAAAGACAGAACTCAAGGAATCAAACCAATTCAAATATGTATGGTGTCGTAATGGAGTTGTGATGGCCAGAAAAAATGACAACGATAAGTACCACATAATTCGAACCGAAAAAGATCTCGAGAAAGTCATCAAATTGAGTGAGTGAAATTGCAGCTTAATTTCAATAGTTTTTCTTTGTAACAGTATAACGGTTAAAAAATTTAAAATAAAACAGTGGATACATACGACAATAATATATACGAAAATGTGTATCATAAATGGAACGATTATATCAGGGACGCTAAGTACATAAATAACCCTCTAGTGGTATTACAATTAAATATTCGTTCTATGATAAAAAACTTTGCAGAATTGGATCTCTTAATTAACAATAGCTCAAAATTAATTCACCTCATATGTGTCACAGAAGTTAACTTGAAGAATTGCACTAGTTTGTTTGAAATAGAAAATTACATGATGTATACACAACTAAGAACACACCAAAAAGGCGGGGGAATTATTCTTTACGTACATAAAAGTTTAAACTTTGAGAGGAAATTCATAATAACGAAGTACTTTGAATGCTTGACTGGCGAAATCACTTCTAAGGAATTAAATATTCAAATGGGTTTATGTATTGTGTATAGGCCACCTGAAAAAAATAAAACATCATTTATACACGAACTATATAAACATATAATAACATATTCCATTAAAAAAGACTACTTATTATTGGGTGACATGAACCTTGATCTTAAAAAAAATGACCCCATAAAAATCAACTATCTGAACTCATTAAGTGAGTTAGGTCTACAATGCGGAATAAACAATTACACTAGAGTCGAAATAAAAGACGGATTTTTATCGAAGTCATGCATAGATCACATTTTTACGCGCAGCGTTCAAAACAACGATCGAATAACAGGTGTCGTACAATGCGCGCCAGCTGATCACTACATAACCGGTTTTATTATGAGCTTGGCAAAGGTCGAGTGCGCGAGTAAACAAAGTAGACAAGTAACTTATATAGACAGAAATAAGTTAGTTAGTGAATTAGAAAACAAACAATGGGAGGAGGCATTACAATTAAATGATCCGAACGAAATTTTAGAATTTATACTCAAACAATTCTCCTGTGCTTATGATAAATGTACAAAGATTAAAAACATACAGAACGTCTCAAAAAGATCCGAATGCAACTGGGTAAATAAAAGATTGATATATATGTGTAATAAAAGGGATAAATTATTTAAAATATGGAAAAAAGATGAAAATAATATGATGAAAAAGAAATTGTACAATAAATACAGAAATAAAACAATATCATACACAAACCTTTTACGCAACAACAAAATTAAAACTGAAATTAGTGAAAACTTTAAAAATACAAAAATAGTTTGGAGTATAATAAATAGACTTACGGGTAAAATCATAAAATCCATAGACGAAGTGTTATTAAAGGCTTTCAAGACCAAAAATGCAAAAAAGCTCAGTAATGAATTTGCTAATGAATTTCAAAATAATGTTCAAAAAATATGTACTTCATGTGACAAACCTTTGTTAGAAAAAAACTTGTATATCAAAAATTCTGACGTGTCGTTACGACTAAAGCAATGTAATGAACAAATTATAGTAGAAATAATAAAAAAAATTAATGAGAAAAAAAGCCCCGGATTCGATGGTATTAGAGCAAAAGATATTAAATTGTGCTATTCTAAACTAGCCCCCGTCTTAACCCACTTAATAAATAAAATAATAGCTTCAAAAGTATACCCGAATAAACTTAAAATTGGCGTCATACTCGTAAGACCCATTCATAAAAAAGGATCGTATAAAGAAATTAATAATTATCGACCGATAACTATACTTTCAATAATCGATAAAATAATCGAAAGGTTTTTTGGAGATCAAATAACAAGTTTTTTAAATGCAAATAATATAATCAACGCTGATCAATATGGATTTCAAAAAAATAAAAACACCAACCAATTATTATCAAAATTTACGAACGACATAAATAAATTACTTGACGAAAAAAAACATATAATTGCAGTATTTATTGATTTTAGCAAAGCATTTGAAACTTTACATTTACAAACACTATACTCCAAACTTTATGAAAACGGAATACAAGGTCCAGTATTAGAATGGTTCAAAAACTATCATAATAATAGATTTACGGCGGTAAAAATCGATAATCAACTGAGCGACCTGATCCCCAGTAGCATAGGAACAGCCCAAGGATCGATTTTAGCGCCGACAGAATACCTACTTTACGTAAACGATATGCCAAACGTTTTAAAAAACGGTCAAGTATACCAGTTTGCCGATGATACTTGCATTATTACGTCACACAGAAATATCACACATGCAATCGAAGAGATGCAGTTATGCTTCAATAATCTATGTGCATGGGCGCATGACCTTGGTTTAGTAATTAACTATGAAAAGACTAAAATGATGCATATTCATTCGGCACATAACATAGCGCCTATAGAACCGGTAATTTTAGCCCACGAACATAGATGCCATCATAACAAGTTTCTAGACTGCAGCTGTAAGTGCTTAGAGAAGGTACATACACATACTTATCTCGGTCTTATAATAGACAGTAGGTTCTCCTGGAAAGAACATATTTTACACATTTGTGACAAACTAAGAGCTATAATATGCAAAATGTCAATTATAAAATTTAAGCTTCCCTACGCTGTAAGAAGAACTTTATATACAGCATTAGCAGACTCCGTTATTAGTTACGGTATAAGTAGTTATGGCAGGTCATATAAAACATATCTAGAAAATATATATAAATTACAACTTAAATTATTGAAAATAATAGTACCTAAAAAAATTAAAAATGAACATAGACATAATGAGTACACAACATTATTTGAGCACTGTAAAGTTATAGATATATACAATAAAGTAAAATTCCAAATTCTAAAAGAAAACAAAAATATGATAAACAATTTACATATAAAAATAAGACCCAAAAAATTAAGAATCTTGTCTGAGGACATAAAATATACTTTACCGAAAACCAATAATATATACGGTCAAAGAATGTTAGAGTTCATGCTTCCAAACCTTCTAAATAAATTGCCAAGTCAGGTATTCAAAGTATATATTTCAAACACAAAAGTGGTGCAAAAATTTAAAGAATACTTCTACCAATCAAAAATGTAAGCGGTGTGCCTACAATAAGAATAATCTTGTTTAATTTAATTATTTTTAATATTAAGTATTAAAATGTATAAATGTGCGGCCCGCTGTCACACATAAGCGACAAGCTTACGTGACAGCTACATAGTTTTTTATATTAATGTAAAATTGTTATTTTGGATAAATAAATTAAAAAAAAAAAAAAACCTACTTATTCGGTTTAAAAATGTTATTTAAAACATCAGAGCAGAAAATGCGTGTAATCTATAATAGATATATCACGTTATCCGCTCAATATCGTAATGATGTAAACTTTAATAAATTTTATCTGATCTTATCGATCACCTTTTGTTTTCAATACGATTACAGAAAATGCGGGTAATCTCAAGGAGATTTATCTCGTTGTCTGTAATACGTTATGGGCGTTATATTAATATGAATTAGACATAAACATGTCGCCTCCAAGGTTATTTAAAAAATCAGAGCAGAAAATGCGTGTAATCTATAATAGATATATCACGTTATCCGCTCAATATCGTTATGATGTAAAATTTAATAAATTTTATTTGATCTTATCGATCACCTTTTGTTTTCAATACGATTACAGAAAATGCGGGTAATCTCAAGGAGATTTATCTCGTTGTCTGTAATACTTTATGGGCGTTATATTAATATGAATTAGACATAAACATGTCGCCTCCAAGGTTATTTAAAAAAACTGAGCAGAAAATGCGTGTAATCTATAATAGATATATCACGTTATCCGCTCAATATCGTAATGATGTAAAATTTAATAAATTTTATTTGATCTTATCGATCACCTTTTGTTTTCAATACGATTACAGCTGAAATAAATGCTGAAATCTCAGCAGCCATAACTGACATAGCACGAGCACGTGACAAAAAAAAAAAATCCAAAACTTTCAGCAACAGCTGGGGTACGGTATTACCACCATAAATCGATAATGGACGTCCTCCCTGAGAAGGAAGAAAACAAAATGAAGGCCTTCCGTCACGTAAGTGATGGATGCTGCCTATTATCAGACCTCCACTTTATGTTCACCAAAGATAGGGTAAAACTGATTTTACCTAATTTGGATACAAACTTTAAACATGTTATACAAGACTCCGAAAGAGACGAAACTTTATTCGGAAGTTCGTTGCCGGAAAAATAAAGGCAAGTAAAGCCATTGAAAAGTAGGGAGCCCTAATTAAAAAAGGCCCAGCCAAAACAGTCTCCTCTCAAATATCAACGGTCAACCGGTCGTCTCAGCAGGGAAACTGGACAGGACCTCCTCGTTACCCGTAGTTCAGGGGGGGCGGGGAGGTCAGAGGAAACCGATAGCAGCTCAAACACAGCGGCGCCCTCAATCGAACTCTGCGTTCAACGCCAAGTTCCAGCCGCAGACTTAGTCCAGGACGCGTGCTCCGACCCAACATTAATCAAGGTACATGCAGGTCGAAGTAATTTATTTTATGATTGTTGGACAAAAGTAACTAAAAACGAAGTTATATTGAAGTGGATAAATTATGGATTTAGAATACCATTTGATACTCAAATTTGTCAGTATTCTATTCCTAAAAATAATTTGTCATCATGTGAAAAAAGAGACATGAAAATAGCTATTAATAAATTATTAGACTTAGGGGCAATAAAACCTTGTTCTCCTTCAAATGATCAATTTATTTCAAATATATTTTTAGCTCCGAAACCTAACGGAGAAAAAAGGTTTATACTAAATTTAAAATCTTTAAACAAGTTCGTAACAAAAGTACATTTTAAAATGGAATCTTATAAAACAGCCTCGAAATTAATTCCTCGTAATGGATACTTAGCCAACATAGATATGAAAGAATCATATCTACTTATGCCGTTTTTTGTTAGTGACAGAAAGTACCTACGATTCGAATTCCAAGAAAATGATTCGTCTGAGCCGATCACTTACGAGTTCACAGCAATGCCGTATGGATTATCGGTAGCTCCGTGGGTATTTACAAAAATTATGCGTGAAGTAATGAGTCATTTGAGAAAACAAGGTTTTAAGTCTACTACCTATTAAGACGATCTTCTTATTGGAGATACATATGAAGAATGCATGATTAATGTAAGAGAAACTTTGAAGTTATTACATTGTCTAGGTTTTATTGTAAATTTCGATAAAAGTCACATTGTACCAAAAAAGTCAACCAAATTCTTAGGTTTTATGTTCAACACAGAACAGATGTCTATTACGTTACCTGGCGATAAGCGGCATAACATTGCACAGTTAATAAATAGGTACATTAATCTTAAAACTTGTTCATTACGAAATTTCGCTAAACTTATAGGTGTATTGATCGCAGCCTGTCCAGCCACAAAATATAGATTCTTATATACAAAAATATTAGAGAGACAAAAGTTTTTAGCCTTAAATAAGTTCGGAGGAAACTATGAGGTGAAAATGAATCTTAAAAAGATATTACTAAAAGATTTATGGTAGTGGAAAAATAATATTAATATTATTTCTTGTCCAATCATTACTCAAAATTATAAGTCAGAAATTTACACCGACGCGTCTAGGACAGGCTGGGGAGCAGTATGCAAAAATTATAAATATAGTGGTTCATGGACGAACAGTGAAAAAGAAAATCACATGAACTTTTTAGAATTACTCTCGGTTTTGTTAGGTCTCAAAAGTATGAAGGAAAAGATTGTGCAATATTATTACGTATTGACAATACTACCGCCATTAGCTACATTAATAGGATGGGAGGTATTCAGTTCCCACATTTGAATATTTTAAGTAGAGAAATTTGGCAATGGTGTGAAAACGCAATTTATGGATATTTGCTTCTTATGTTAACACCAAAGAAAATCGAGCAGATTTCGAGTCCAGAAATGGGCCCTCTCGGATAGCGCTTTCCAACTTATTGTAAATAGTTCGGGCCCATTAAGATCGACTTGTTCTCAAGTCGAGCCAATGCCAAATGTTAATTATTTGTCACCTGGAAGCCTGAACCTGATGCAGTCGCAGTTGATGCATTTACAATAAGGTGGGCTGACTTGGATTTTTATGCATTTCCTCCCTTTTCTCTTGTATTAAAATGTATACGAAAAATCATTGATGATAAAGCCGAAGGGGTACTTGTATTCCCCTTCTGGCCTTCCCAGCCATGGAATCAGCACCCACTGCACTCCAGCCTTACCCTGGGTGCCGCGAGGCTCTCCGGGCGTCGTTCAGCCGGCGCAGCTGCCCACCAGAGGCTCTCACGTTGATGCTCGCCTTGCTCGCAGACACTACTGTTCGCCAGTACAACGTCTCATTGAAGTTATGGTTTCAAGAAGTGTGGTTATGAATTAATAGTTTCGAAAAATCCATTCCATTATTTCTTTGATTCTTAAACGAGCAATTTAATAAGGGATGTTCTTACGGTTCATTAAATACACATCGATCTGCATTATCTCTTTTATTAGGAGAAGAGATAAGTGATAATAGTTGTGTTAAACGCCTCTTAATAGGAGCCTATAAAACTAAACATATTAAGCCTAAATATTCATTTACTTGGGATCCAAATTTAGTACTAAATCAACTGTCTTCTTGGTATCCAAATATTAATTTATCATTAGAAAATATTACAAAAAAAAAAAACTCGTTACATTATTAGCTTTATGTACCGGTCAAAGAGTACAGACATTGTCTTTACTTAAATTAGAAAATATTGTTTTTCAATCTGATAAAGTAAATATTATTATAACAGATATAATCAAGACTTCCGCTCCAAATCGTGAACAGCCCTTATTATCTCTCCCAAACTTTCAAAGCAATATCAACATATGCCCAGTATCAACTTTAAAAGAATATATTTTTATTACAAAAAATATCTGAGGTTCAAACTCCGGGAATCTCTTCGTAACATTCAAAGCTCCCCACAGAACTGCATCAAGTCAGACGCTAAGTCGATGGATTAAGCAAACGCTCGCCACGAGCGGCATTGACATGAGCGTTTTAGTGCGCACAGGACACGACACGCGTCGACCTCAGCCGCGCGCGCGGCCGGTATCAGTGTCGATGTCATTCGAAAAACGGCCGGGTGGACACAAAACTCACAGGTGTTCGCAAAGTTTTACCATCGGCCTTTAGATGATCAACAAAATAACATTGCTTTGTCGATACTTAATCGAGACATGAACAATACTTAACCTAATATTAAAAATAGTTATTGAATATTACGTATTTTGATATTAAGTAAATTACTACATTAAAAATTATGTATCTATAAATAGACTATCACTAAGTTTCATTAATTTAAGCTGATTATAATTTCTAGCGACTCAAAAAAAGTAAGATTATTTGAAGCTCATTATGTAATAATACTAATTATTAAGTACTATAATAATAAAATATGTAATTACATATTTATATCTTTACTTATTTCAATTCCAAGTATATACCTAAACAAAACTTTCTATCTCTGAAAATCTACCTGTTATATAATATCTGAAGAATGAAGCGACGAAATATAATAGATGATTAAACGAACTTCTAAGTGAAGTTCTATCGCTATTATATGAGTCGCTTCATTCGAAGATATGACGTACCCACCCACCCCAGAACCCATTTAAAAGTTTCGTTTAGGGTCTCTAAAGAATGAGGGCTTGGCGCGAACCGGGTGGATCATGCCACGCGGTGCCCCACCACAGTGTTTTTTTTATGATACTTTAAATTATGCGAAGTTACCTAGTACCTAAAAAGGACTACCTGTTATATAATATCTTCGAATGAAGCGACTCATATAATAGCGATAGAACTTCACTTAGAAGTTCGTTTAATCATCTAGTATTTGTTTCTAAAGTGCTTTTCAGTAAGAAAATCAATGACATTATTTTATTAGCTTAATAAATATTTAAGTTATCAAATATATTAAAGCTGTGTAAGTTGTAACTAGTTTTTAATTGAGCTACTTTGAGTTTGGTTTTCGGAGCAAAAGAGGCCATAATTGTGTCTAAGAAATTTTACGACTCTTTACATCATCATTTCTTGATTAACTTGGATGCCACAAGGATAAAGAGGTGAATTATAAAATATTTTTCATATTCAACTAGCCTCGATCACGATACAATACAATAGAGGCAATAGAGAAATCTTTAGCGTAATTTGTTATAGTTTTATATAGCATTTGGGGTCTATACTGAAAGGGAATGTATTGAAATTTAAGTTAATATGTTAATTAAAAATAAATGCATCAATATTACTCCAGAATACAGACAGAGTATCCAAGAAGTATATCTGGCGCACTTATAATTTTAAGCACTCGCAGAGGTCTAATGATCCTTCATGGTTTGGTAAAAAATTGGTTGTGAGAGTGGGATCCAGTATCAATATTTATCAGCTAAAATATTTCTTAGGATATATACGATGCGAAAACCAAAATGTTTTTCTGTCACGCCATATATTTGGCTTTTTACTACATCCAAGTGTGGATACTGTTACTCGCCTATTTCGCTAATGTCGCCCATGACTAATTTGTACTGCAGCTGTACTGTCAAATTTAAAGATTTTCATGTTCGGGATGAATATATTAATGTCAAAAATACATAGCAATTCTGACTGACTCCATTTGGACTGGCAACGCTCAAGCCAATGGGGAGTTTTCTGACAGCTCATAAAAATTTGTTCAAAAAACCACTATAGATGGCACTTTTAAAAAGCCGAAGGCGTTAAGTCTGTAAACTATAATATAGGTAAGTGGTATCTACCATCTATGGTTATTTATACGTTCAATTTCTGATACAGACGTCAATTAATTTATTTTACTTTTAAAAACGCAGTGTGGAATAAATTCTTTGCCTTCGCCTTTTGTAAAGCGCCATTTATCGAAGCCTTTTGTACCAATTTTGTACAGTTTTGTTTTTTTAATGAGCTGTCAGAAAACTCCCCATTGCAGTTGTATTGTCAAATAATAGTATAATGTTAAAGATTTTCATGTCCGGGGTGAATATATTAATGTCAAAAATACAATAGTCTACCTTCAACTTTAAGGTATGCAATGCAATAGCAATTTTGATTCACTCCAGTTGGACTGGCAACGCCCAAGCCAATTCCAGATGCATCAATAAATATGTCAACTGGATGAATTAATTTTGTGAAGCCAACAGTGGAAATCATCTGTTAAGTGGCTACCTATTTTCTTCATTGATTTGGAATAATCAGTATTATTCAAAACTAGTATTTTTTTCCTTTTGAGCAGCTTAGAACATTCATTTTGTAGCATCTTCGAAATATTATCTGGTGACCAAAAAAAAACAATGTTTTACAAATCCTGTAAATAAATTAAATTTTAGCTTTTTTTATACATTCTGCGGTAATAAACGGCTGGACATGCTGATATAAGTAACACTAAACATTTCGCGCTAATCAATAGCGCGGGCTGAGATGATGATGATGAATGTAAACGTCATATCCTGTTTGTAAAAAATAAAACCTAAAAAATACAACATTGTTTGGTACAATGGCCCTTTTTTAGTATGACTTAAATTGTAGAGTAAATTTAGTTGTAGTGACATTTATTTATCACGTCGTTAGGTATAAAAAACTACTGTACAGGAACAAAACGTCCAACTCACATAGTACAGAAAGCAGACTGAAGGAGGAGCGGCTGTGCTATGAAACCTCGACAGGTTTTAAAATTTTTGTTTAAAAAATTAAGGTGCATATACATAGGTCAAAGGAAAGAACATCTTATTGAACAAATTTTGAGTCCCATTCGAACCGTAACAGTTTTTTATTGTCTTTAGATATTGGAATTTAAAAATATGCATCCAAAAAATATGTAGGTTAATATAACTCATAAAATAATAAGCCTGCAAAAGCTTAAAAGCAGTGCGTTAATCCTTCACCTTAAAGAGTTTAGCTTCTAATAGTTTATCAAGTCCCTTAAAATTTTACATAAATATATGTTTCCATTCAGTTTAGTCATATTAAAATTTGATGAAATGAATTATCCTTCTCAATATGCGCAAGGAAATAAAGAGCCTGATAACAGTGCTTCGCATTCATAACTTTATTCTGAGATGGAGAAAATACATAATTATAGTTCTTTGGTTGGACTATTGAAACAGGTGACCTTTGACCCAATTTAATAGTCGATTAGTTAATACACTCCATTTATGATAAGAGTATTGTAAATGTTCTGCAATAGGTAACTGTGACTCCCCAGCGGCTACAAGCGGCTCTTGACCTGGTACTGGCAGCGCTGAATATTGAGAAGATGGTTCCGGCCTCAAGGCGCAACCTGGGGACGGTCCTGTGCCGGAGCGGTGGCCGCGGTGCCCCCACAAGTTTAAAGCTGATGTTTGAGCCTCTTTGATGTTAAACAGATATCGGAGGTCAGAACAGGGAGGTGAGCCTGGTCTCTTCTCCGATCCTGTCCTTGTTATAGCTATCGTAGATTTATTATGGTTTTATGAATTGTTACCTAAGAAATAGGCATCCATTTTTGTATCGTTAAAAGTACATATCTATTTCAGATTTAAATAGAAATCGTGACTCACGTATGTTCTGTAAGAACAGCTGCTGGTGTTTTAGTACATCCTATTATGTTTCTTTAGGTACACCATTTAAAATAATATGGGCCCTTTGCACAATATCGATATATTATGCATTTATTTAAGCAGAAGGGGTCTTTGTATGTTGGGTCTTATAGGATACAGTCAGCATATGTCACGCTCCAGGTGGCTGTGACTTTGATTAGGGCTCTAGCTGAATAATTTTTTTTTTATTTTTTTTTATAAGTGGCTAAACCCGCGTTTGACCTCAATCTCACCTGATGGTAAGTGACGATGAGGTCGAAGATGAAAGCACACGGGTTTAGGAAGGAACTGGCTCTTTATACAATATTGCCGGAACACATTACCGCCGGAGCGGTAACATTTGGCGGCAGACTTTATATAAAGGGTGGTCGCTAGCCAGGCGGACCCAGAAGGGATCCTACCACCAAGCGAATTTCCTCATTATGTCCGTAAATCTATCTAAATCATTACAGATTCAGTCATTGCCGGACTTGAGAACAACAATTACGTAGGTACCTTATTAAAAAGTGTACCACTAATGATACTCTTGTTACTAAGTAGATGTATGTACTATCGAAAAATGTTCCGGTGTTCTACCTTTAAGGCTAAATTCACTTGTGTGACTTAAAGGCACAAATTATAACTAGGCAGTTCGATTAGCTCCGCCTTGTAACTTTTCTTATTTGGTAAACAAGATTTCGAGATCAAATCATGTATTTTTATATAAATAAAACATTATAAAATAAACAAATCATTATATATTAATGGTTTTATATGTAATTCACTGTTTAGTTACAACTTATTATTATAGTTTTTAAATGGAATGTATGTTAAAAAAAGACATGATTTGATCTCCAAATCTTGTTTAACAAATAAGACAAGTTAAAAAAAATGTATCGGCGTACGTAGGTGGTAAGTAGATACAAGTGTAACCATGCATGTAATGTATGATTCCTTTGTAATGAATTCCCTTACTTTCGGTTAAGTTTACTAATTAAAAAAAAAATCTCTTACTTGAATTCCAAAAGTGACACACCAGTAACCTAGTAACCTTAGTTAACCTTAGCTAACCTTAGTTAACCTTAGTTAACCTTTTTTGCTTGGTGGTAGGATCCCTTCTGGGTCCGCCTGGCTAGCGACCACCCTTTATATAAAGTCTGCCGCCAAATGTTACCGCTCCGGCGGTAATGTGTTCCGGCAATATTGTATAAAGAGCCAGTTCCTTCCTAAACCCGTGTGCTTTCATCTTCGACCTCATCATCACTTAACATCAGGTGAGATTGAGGTCAAACGCGGGTTTAGTCACTTATAAAAAAAAAAAAACCTTGTATGTTTAAATCACAGTGTTAACGCTCGGAGATCTTAAAAATACTATTTTTTTCATTCTGATTCTCATGTATACAAACATACAATAACTATATAATTTTAATAGTGGTACCTCAATGTAGATAGATAGATATCTACATTTATTTTTATATTAAACAACCTGTTTCGCGAGGTTTCACCCGCGAAATTTCGAATCCCGCGGGAATTTCGGGATAAAAAGTAGCCTATGTGATATTCCAGGCTGTACACTATCACTATGCCAAACATACAAATCCTTTGAGCCTTTACGTCGTGATTGAGGCAAAACATCCATACATCCATAGATAGTATGTATGATAGATAGTTATTTTATTTTATTTTTTATTATAACTTTCATTTATATAATACTAGCTGACCCGGCAAACGTTGTTTTTTTCATCAAAATCCGTTTCGGAGGAGTATGGCAACGAAAACTGTGACACGAGAATTTTATATATTAGATAATACTGCCGTCCTACCAAAAAAGGCGGCTAAATGACATTTTGCCATTTTTGGACTACCTAGCTTATAAAAACCATAAAAATTCTAGATTGTAGAAACGTTAAACTCCTTAAATCGCATTATAACTGTGTAATTGCGATATATTTTCAACAGATGTGAGCTATCTTACATACAACTCTAGAAAACAAGTTTGGCGGGTTTTTGTCTTTTTTCTCGAAAATATGATTTTGCACTTAGCGGCCTTTTACGGTAGGACGGCAGAATAATGATAAAATACTTTATTGTTCATTTTCTTTACTTCAGGATAATCACTGCGGCTAATTAAATGCGAAGAAATTTGACTACTGATGCAGTAAAAACTGGGCTTCGCTGAATAATGCAAAAATATATCCAAAACAGAGGCGAACATACAAAAAAATTAAGCATAAACAGTCGATATTTATTTAATCGATAAAACTTTACCATATCTGCAATGCACTAAGGAGTCGCCATTTTACTTCTCTTTTTAAGTTTATGTATTATACACCATTTTTCATAGAAAAGGCATGTCCTTGAGTTTTTTTAATCATTGATATTAACCGATAAAAAGCAAATTTTTTCCCCGTTTACCAACATTGGTGATTAGATTAGAACACAACACAGCAGTCTCAAAATGTCAGTGTCAAAAACAGTTATTATTTCATTTGACAGATGTTTTATGACAAGCTTTTATTATTTTGCTTTCATCTTGTTCGACTTGATTGTAGTTGTTTTTATTTTATTTCCTAGTTTACATTTGAGTTGTTTATATATTTTTTATGAAATGTTAAAATACTAATTAATAATTTCAAGCCATCGTCGTAATACTGGCCTCATTATATTGATGTCTCTGAAGCCATATCATAATATCTAATAGAAAGTTTGAATCCTGCAACTTTTACTCGTACAATTTAATCCAATTTAAAAAAAATGTTTCCAATGTCACATAGAAAACGTACGAAAGACAATAAGTCGTCTTCAGTCCTAATTGAGACAGACAAAAGCGGGAAGTGTACATGTGTACAAAATATTTTAAACGAAAAGAGGAGAAAAGACAAAAAAGGCAAAAAAGACAAAAAAGACAAAAAAGACCAAAAAGACCAAAAAGACCAAAAATACCAAAAAGACAAAAAAGACAAAAAGGACAAAAAAGTCAAAAAATACAAATATGACATAAAAGACAAAACAATCAAAAGAGACAAAAAAAGAAAAAAAAGAGACCGAGAAAGCGATTCCTTTAACATCGTAATCGATGAATATTGTTGTGTAAGTGTCAGAAATATTTAAATTTATTTATTGTGGGGTAACTATAAAATTGCAATAATAATAAAAAGTAAAATCCTAAGACAATCACAGCAACTACATGACCCCAAACCTATCAAAGCTTGTGATATAGGATAACATAGCGTATAACATCATCATCATCATCATCAAGAGCCTGTAGATGTCCACTGCTGGACATAGGCCACCCCCAAGGTTTTCCACGTATATGGTGTCCCAAAATCGTCAAGTTTCCGAGACACTGGAGCTAGATGGACTTGAGGTCATAGGTTCAGTGAAAGCACTCTGGTTTTCGAAGCATTGCAACTTTTGTGATTTATTTAACATAGTTTTGATAGTTTGAAGAACCCTATGCCAAGAGAAAGAGCGAAACATTCTTAATTTATTCCATTTCTAAAAACTCGATTAAAGTTAAAGTCATCATCACAACTCCGTGTAATGAGCCCACTGCAGGGCATGAGTCTCTCCTCTGGGTGACGAGGAGGTTTAGGCCATAATCCACCGAGCTGGCCCAGTGCTGGGTGGTGGATGTCAGAATTTTCAGGGTGCCGATATGGCTTCTGACAAACCCTAACGACTACTGTATACAAGTATACAGCACCCGGGACCGACAGCTTAACGTGCCCTCCGAAGCACGGAAGTCGCCGTGAGAAACGAACGGTCGGCGGTCACCCATCCAAGTACCGACCGCGCCGAACGTTGCTTAACCTGTGATATCGTTTGATACACACAGTAACCACGGCGCCACGACGACTTCAAAGTGAATACTGTGAAACAAAATTTACTCGTAATGTTATAAAATATGCTTTATTAATGCCCTTTTCAAAATAGTGCAATTGTAGCCATTTCTTAAAACCAAATCTTACATAAATCTATTTTTGTCATACAATCTGGGAATCACAAATGGTTCGGAGAATAACTAAACAATGACCACATAATTATCTACCTCTATTTCCATTAATTTTAGTAGATATGCACCTACCTAGCTACCTAAAATTCTTCAAATAAAGGGTGTATTTTGTGGAAAAATCTTACTAATATTATAATGTAAAAGTTTGGGTGGATGTATGGTATTCGTTCCTTAATTGCAGCAGAATGGGAGAACGGATCTCGATAAAATTTTGCACAGTAATAGATTTGAGTTTGAAATAACCGATAGGCTAGGTTCGCCATCGACTCTTGTTCAAAATCTCCATTAGGAAGGAGACAGGTTATTACGTAGAATTGCCATTTTAGTTATTTTGCCACAAAATATACTTAAATCCTTTGCTGTGAACTGAAGTTTTTTTAAAAAGCTAGATAAGTGCCTACGTACTACCAAAGACCAGTAAAATAAATAGACTGACTATGCCCATACGAAAATCGTGTCACGGAAAAACTCAAAATCTCGTGTTATCTGTAGATGGCGCTGGCAGATAGCCTGGAAACTCTCATACAGGCCACGGAAACCATGAAATCACAAATAAATTCTTTTAAAAAATCGTCGAATATGTTGACCTATTTCTTCAAATATAAAATATTGGTTATAAAATAAGATTCAACGATTTTATTTAACATGGAATATGTATAACACTTACATATATTTTCTGGCAGATGGCGCTGAACAAGGCATGAAATTAAATTTATTTATGAGGACAAGTCTTGCTCAAATTGACGTCATAAGTTATGATGTTTTATAATTTATTTATGTTACTGATGTTTTTTAAAAAGATACCAGATTTTAATTGGTCGTTTAATTTTTTTCAACCTTAGCATAAATAAATTTTGCATATCATTTAACTTTCCACATAAGTAGATTTTCGTCGAAATGGTCCGCCTTGGTAGAGAAGATCAAATAACTTTACTAACGAAAAAGTTATCTAAACAAACTACATATCCGTCAAAAGCTCACACTTTAAAGATGTTTTTAGCAATTCAGTAGTCGATCATATTTGGTAAATCAAGTAAACATTTACAACTGATTACACTTAAGTCTCTTAATTAGAAAACCTAAAATATATGTCAAAAGTTAGATAAATTACTGATGTTATTATTAGAATATTGCATTGATGTCCAGCGCCATTGTCGGAATAATCCAACCATAGGGACGGGACATAAGCAAAGATTTACTGATACGAAAATCAACTTAAGTAAAAATATTTCTGTATAAACTGACTATTTTTTAACAAATAAATTGAAACAATTAAGGCAATTGTTAATATAGATATAAAATATGTTTAGTTTCTTTGAAAATAAGTATAAAAATGTCAGTGACCGAGTTGATGATTCCCATCCCTAGTGCGTGTTTAGAAACGAATTTTGCTAGTACACTCAGCGCCACGGTCGGAAAAAGACGACCATTTCTGACGTCATAAACGAGAGCCACCTTGTAGAATTTTCCATTAGTGTTGTGCTTCAGCGTAAAGTTATTATGTTCGTAATATAGGTATTGTGCGGAAATTAATGAATGTTTCTGTTCTTACTTTCCCTTAAAACTTTGCATCTAGCTTCCAATCACCCTTAATGTTTTCTAATTTTTTCATTTTTTTTTTTCATAGATGGAACCGGAAAGAAGTGGTCAACTTGTCACTATGTTGAAAAAAATGTCGTGGGATTTCATCATGTTACTTTTAAATTTAATAATAGATGTTGTAGGAATGGTTGAAAAAATATTCGATATTATATCTAACTGTATAAATAACTGCACGAGTTTTTGTCGGCAAATACTTTACGTCTTTCCATATCTTTTTATATACTTTACTGTCAAGCTTAGATGCATAAGAACTTGCAACATCTTTCAAAGTTTACAGGCTTGTCTCGTTGGTATAATATTCCTCGGAGTAGTTTTTTACATAATTAAATTAACACTGTTGGACCGTCTCATGTTTTTGATTGGGTACAGCCCAATTAGTACGCAATTTCAGGCAAAACTGTTTTTGTATACGTCTACTCTGGTTAGCCAACGAAAAGGTTTAATAAGTACAGAAAGGGTTGCGTCTTTTAGGGCCCAAACTGAATTAACCACAGAATTTCTAACAGAAATTCCTTCTACTAACGAATTAATTGAATGGGACGAAAACGAACAAGCACCATTAAATTTCACAGAAATTACAGAAATTCATCATGTAAATACAACAGATGTTTCAGTTGTTTCAGAATCTCCAGCAGTTGAGTCAGAATCTTCAGCAGTTGTGTCAGAATCTTCAGTAGTTGTGTCACCAACTTCAGCAGATGTTGAGGACGCAGACACAACTGCAGAAGAAGTAGAAATAGTCTTAGATAACGATGATCTGCCAGGCAATCAACATTTAGTCGATATACCGGTTCTTGATAATACATCCAAAGAGAGTGTAACGCCGAAAAAAAGTTTAAATCTACGTCAGAAAACAATGTTTAATTTGTTAACTAGAGACAATAACCGATATTTTGAACCTGAAAGCGTTGATCCAACTTACAACGGTACAGTACAAACAAACTATAGAAAGTCATTGGAAACTTTTACCACAGAATCCATAAGCACGAGCTCAAAGAATGATAATTTGTTAGATCGGCTTCAGAATATATTACACAATAAATTGTGGAATATGGAACAAATTACTACACAATCAAAGCCACAAAGGACATCTAGCGAAAATGCTATCTTTCATAGAAAAACACCTGTTGCCATTGAATTTGTGCCATATCGAACACAAAAAATAACTTTCTTCGCTCCTATTGAAGAAAAAAATGTTATCGAAAAGTTTAAACCGTTGGAAAATCCTGTTGTAACTACTGTTGCAACAACAAGATATATCAGAAGAACTGGTCGCTTGAACACAACTTATAGATATGAACCAGTTCTACTGCCACCAGATTTACAAGGTTTTGGAGATTTTTGATACCAGAAGAGTTGCTTTTATCACTGAATCTGTTTTTTTTTTTGTTTTCAATCCGAGGGCTGAAATAAATTGAAAACTTATTCAGTGTTCAGGTAATGTACGACTTGATCAGCTTCATTTCAAATATGTTATCTTACTCGTACTTAGTCTTTATAGTTATCATCTTTATTCATTAACTGATTGCTTTTATTCATTCACCCAAAAAGAGGTGCTCATTCCGCTTGAAAAGATTGTCAATTTTTATTATTTTTTCGAGGGCTCATTTCCTCATGGTTTGAACTCTCTGCGTAACCCACTGGTGTCACTCTAGATATAATTAAAAGCCATGGTTATAAACTACGGGTTTCACCATCACAGCAAAACTTTCAATTATGTAGGTTAAAGAGTCTCGTGGTACTGGTAAACTTATATTTTTCCATTAAGACATTATTCTTCTCAAAATGGCCTCCTAGCTCTTGATATTTCAGCTTTTACCATTTTGTCGGATACCTGAATTGAGCACAACCAAGTAGTTTTCTTTTAAGAAAACCAATTTCTTTTTGTCTTGTAAGTTGCAGTGTTTTATATTTAAATAGTCATGGACCTTTATTAACATCATAATCAACAGTATTTTTAATGTTATTGTTAATTTTAAGGTTTTATGCTTTTATTTTATTGTATTCTTTTTATTTTTATGAAGAAAAATAAACACCATACTTATCAGTTACATTTTTTTTATTCTTGAAACCAAGAGCCTTTTTATGTAGGTACCTACGATGAATACGTGACGAAACCATACCTGGCAATTAGTAATACGAGGAGTGATAAAAAGCAGTGGGAGCGACATATATCAACGAGTATATAAGAAAAAAATAATACTGGCAGGCATACAGTCATCTTGGGTAACTTTTAATTGTGTAATTTTTATCAATGTTACCTTATTTTCATGTGGTTGAGTTATACAGGGTCTGTCATAATTAATAGTTAACCCGTTAACTGGAGTTGGTCCGGATGTAAGACAGTAAGAAATTCGTATCTTCTTGCTGAGATTCTCAGCCATATGAAAATGGCGTAGACTTTTATAATCTTTCATGGTTATTCCGATCTAATACCCTAAAATATTAACCCTAAAGCGAATTCTGGGAAACGTATGTCTGAGAATTTACCTTAGGCTGGGTGAACAATAGGATTTTTTATCTTACTTACTATTCATCACCTCGATGATGTACACTTGACTAGAGATTTTCTAATATTATATCAATGATGATTGCTTATGTCCAAGGCACCAATCATCAGCACTACGTAAATTGTTAATAGGATTAAACTGTATACTGTGCCATGTGTGAAGTCGCCCATACAACTCCATACGCCATCGATGAAAAAAAACGTATCCCTTAAAACGTATCCAGTAAAACGTACCATGTGTGAACGGGCTGTTACGTTGATGCAAGAAAATTAGCGTAACCCCCCGTAAACGTTTAATTTTGGGTTGACGTTGTAAATGTAACAGAAAAATATATGTAGTGAGAAAAGTCTCTTCTTTTGTTTGTTTGGTTGGCTTTCACAGCTGGTGCTACTCTACATAATTTAACTGGGTCAAACGAATAACGACTCAAAATTATTATATGAAATCAGAAATTGTTCAAGTGCAAAATAATGAACAATGTATTAAATCGGTCCAAAAATTTGCCCCTTTTATCGATGATGAGGGTTTATTACGAGTGGAGGGACGTATTGATGAAGCGAATTTGGCACCATCAAGGCTATATCCCCTTTTTTTACTTTAATACATACATATCTTCACGCCTGTAACCCGTATGAGGTAGGCAGAACACCAGAGGTAATAAAACCATCTGATGTCACGTTTGACAAATTTAATAATAATAAAATCCCCAGACAATCAAATTCAAATTCAAATTCAAATTCACAAATTTATTTAGCACAAAACCACAAACAAGACAACACAATAAAAATAACACATACAAAAAGCAAGATTAAAATAAAGAAAAATAAAATAATAATTAAAAAAAAAACACAAAAGTACAAAATGCCAGATAAAGTCAAAATTGACACTGGCACAAAATTACATATTAAAAAAAAATAGCAATTAAGTATAATAAAAATAGCAATTAAGTATAATATAAGGTTATAAGATTTTTTTTTTAAATACTCTATATAATATTAAAAGTTGTCCTGTACTGTAGTAAAGTGTTAAATAGGGCACATCTCAGCATAATGCTGCAGCAAAAGCCACAGCGCTGATTTTCAGATGTGCCCCGGTGATGCGTGTGCTCGTCTGCGCAGCATTTACACTATACATTAATGAAATATGATAAACTTACTTAATAATTAATTTACACCCAATATACAATATGTAATACTATCTATACTTACATAAAATAAAAGCCTGTAAATAAATAAAATAAAATATATACATAAAAATATTAGTTTCAACTAATTTTGGTATGTCGAAACAACTCGTACCCCACTCGGTATCATTAATTGGTGTTGTAATAAATGCCTCTTAAGTGATGTTTTAAAGGATTGCAATGAACCGAGTTTTCGAATGGGTGGTGGTATGTTGTTCCAACATTTGGTGGCCGAGTATCTAAAACTACCACGGAAGGCAGTGGTTCGGTGCCAAGGCATATTAAGAGGTCTGCTCAAAACTCGACAGTCCCTACTTTTAGCGCGCCACTCTAGTTTACCTAAGAGATATTCGGGGCAGCCAGTTCTAATCACACCAAACAGTAGGGAGGCCAAATGTAACTCCCGGCGTAAGGCCATTTTAAGCAGACCCGCGTTGTTAAGATAGGGGGTAACATGTGTTCGGGGAGGGATCTTAAAGCAGTACCGAGCACAAGCATTCTGCACTCTCTGTATAAGACGATCGGTGCGTGCAAGAAGGCGTGGGCCATACACCAGGCTACCGTATGTCAACTTAGATAGTATTAGCGCCTCACACGCAACTCAACATTGAGAAAATCCCGAATTTTATACAGTACATGAAGCCTATAAAAACAATTTTTGACAGTTTCCACTACATGCTGCTCAAAGCGCATCAATGAGCACCCCTAAATTGCGAGCTATTGGCACACGTTCCACCTGTTCACCTTTTATGTACACCAAAGGATCTTGAGCCGATATATTTAGTACTTGGGTTGGAGATCCAAAGACCATGAATTTTGATTTTTTTGGGTTAAGAACAGGTGTGTTAGATTCCGACCATGCAACAATTCTGGCTAAATCTTGGTTAATTTTATCCACTGCCGTTTTTGTATCATTAGGATCAAATGATATGTATAATTGCGTATCATCTGCATACATGTGATACTGACAATGGTGAATAACTGAGCAGATGTCAGCTGTGTATAATGTGAAAAGAAGGGGCCCTAATATGGAACCCTGTGGGACGCCTCTAGTTATAGATGTAGGAGAGGAAAGGAGATAGTCACCATTGCCGTCAGCCAACCTAACCATCTGAGATCGATTACTAAAATAACTCGAGAACCATTTGACTGTGTTTACAGCAAAACCGTAATAACTCATTTTGGAAAGCAAGAGTGGAACATTTATTGCGTCAAAAGCTCTCGAGTAGTCCAGTAGGACCATGATGGTTCCCTGACCTCTGTCTTCGGCCAACAACATGTTATCTGTTATGTCAATCAGAGCTGTCACTGTGCTATGTCACTTGCGAAAGCCTGATTGCAAAACTGGCAATACTCCACTTTTTTCCATGTATGCATTAAGTTGAATATGCACTATGCGTTCCAGTACTTTGGACAGACTTGACAGAATGCTGATTGGACGTATATCATTATAATCTATAACGTTGGATTTTTTGGGTTGTGGCGTAACCATTGCAGTTTTCCAGGCCTCAGGAAACACACCTGTGGCAAGTGATTGGTTGACTATTGCAGTGATGGTGCTCAGGGACTCAGGAATTGTAAGAAGTAACATTTGAAGCGATATGTCATCAGCTCCAACAGCATTCGATTTTAAGGAGTTAATAACCTTCAATATACAACTTTCATCGACCGGTTTAAAAACAAATTCTGATGAACCGTGTCTGTTAAATTCGTAGTATGACAGTTGTGACAAAGAAGCTTGTGTTAGACCTTGGACTGTAAGGAAGTGTGTGTTCATCTTGTTGGGATCTCGGATGTGTAAGGGAAGTTCAGTGTCACGCAATTTCCCGGTCACGTCTAGTGTGCGTTTGAGATTCGACCAAAGAGCCCGAGGGACATGAGCATTTTTGTTTATGTACTGATTGAAGTAAACTTTTTTTTCAGAGTATAATGCTACGTTTACACATCTCTTGAGCTCCTTGTAGTAGACTTTATGTTGGTCCAGACCCGATAATCGAGCTTTATGGTAGGCAGTATCTCGTAAGCTCATCATCTTCTTAATTGTAGGTGTAATCCAAGGAAAGTTGTTTTCTTTTATTAGAATTCGCTTACTTGGAGCGTGACAATTAAAAACTAGCAACACCGAGGCACTAAAGTTGTTGACCATATCGTTAACGTCTGACAAACATGATAGTCTATCCCAGTTAATCGCTGAAATGTCACTATTAAAAATATCGGGGTTAATACCTTTTATCGGTCGTATTGTAGTGAAACGTCGTTGTAGCTTAGGTTTTTTAACAGAAAGTTCCCCGAAAATAAGAGAATGATGACTCAAAGTAGGTATGTAGTCGACAGTAGTATTAGTTATCATTGCATTACTGCATTACAAGTCAATTAATGTTGCACTATGTGCTGTGAAATGAGTAGGTAACTTTACAAACTGTGTTAGATTCATGGTGGTTAAGAAGTTATTTACTTTCATCGTGGAAATATCTGCCGATTGCAAGTCAATATTAAAGTCACCAACCAAAACTATATACGTGACCTTCGATGATAAAGAACTTATAGAATCGGTAAGAGCGTCGAAAAAGGTATCTACATTAATCCATGCCGGGCGGTACGCTGTACCTATCAAATACCTTACTCCCGAACACGACAGAGTTATCCACATCTGTTCGACGGGCGGCGTGGGTGGATGCGCACATACTCGCACAGCCAGGCCGCGTCGTACATAGAAGCCCACGCCACCACCGCGCGAGCGACCCGAGCTGCAAGCGCGCGGCGTATGCCTCAGTCGGTAGCCTGGCAGCTCAGACGCACGACCTTCCTCGCCTTCGGTCAGCCATGTCTCGTTTATACACATTATATCGATATCATGTTTTTGCACGGCAACAACAAACTCATCGTGTTTATTACATAACGAACCGGGGTTTAGTAGACCAATTTTAATACGCTTTTTACTTACGGCCGTGAATACTCGATATTTTCATAAAATAAGTGTATTTAAAAATGCTGGTAATAATTAGTGTAATTAGTTTATTATAGTTATAGGATGATAGAACTGAACGCAATATTAGTGATGACAATGTAGTGTACTGTACGTGAGATACGTGGTTTAAATAAATTACGAGTTTAAAGGGAATCGAGTATTTGAAAAGTTGTGGTTTGTGTGTAAGTAAAACAATGATTATATGATGGGTATGGATACATGTGTGAAAAGTTATAGTGTTTGCGTACGCAGAGCATAAAATTTGAGTGAAATTAATACAATACATAATACTACAGTACAGGCTGATAGTACAATAACTAATATGCAAAAAAAATATATGAAATATTAAATTAAGGTTAAGATTTAGTAACAAAATATTAGTCGAATTTAGTCGGTGCCAAAAACCTTTACGATATCCTCTTCGGAGCGGATACGATGTGCCTCGGTATCTCTTTGTCGTCGAGCGAAGATTCTGCCCCCTCTGGTCCACACAAACTTCCATCCTCTGCTTTTACCCTCCTGCCGGGCTTTACCAAACAAACGACGGTTCGTTCGGGTTAGCCGTTCGTTGATGTAGAAGCGGCGCGGCTCGCCAGGTAGGCCGAACCCTTCGGTGTCGAGGGTGCGGCGGACGCGCGCCTCCCGCAGCAGCTGGTCGCGCAGGTCGCGGCGCGTCAGCCGCAGCGCCAGGGGCCGCGGCGCCGGCGCACCACGGTTGCCGTCGTCGGTGTACCCGCGCAGGGGGCCCACACGCTCTGCCGATACTAAGTCGCTTGCCTCCAGTTGCACTGCCAGCTTACTAGCGACCAGCTTTACTAAATGAAGTGGGTTTTCACCACTCAACTCCGGCAGCCCAGTTATCTCGACGTCCGTGAGTAGCACTTCCTGGTCGCGGTTGTTAAGTTCAGATTTTAATAACTCCACTGTACGGCTGAGTTCATCGATATTATTACAACTAAGCGGGCTGTTTTTCGCTAAAGTAGTGACCCGGTCCTCAATCTCATCTAGGCGCTGACCTATGCTTTGCTCCATGACTGCTACCCGGCTCTCCATCCCAGTGAGACGCTCCTTGACGTCGCTGAGTACGGTCAGTATGGACTCAGCTTTTTTATTGAAAGTAGCCATCTCTTCACGCATAACCGCTATCTCTTGCCGAACTAACTTCATTTCGAACATCATTCCAGTCTCATTTTTGTTGGTGTCGGTTATGTTCATAGGGAGCGTGCTTTTGATGTACTCCGGGGACGTAGTCGATATTCCTTTGACGGGCGTCTCAGAATTGTCTTTCCGTGGCAGCTTAGAATTACAGCTGAGACAGATCCAGTTAGATGGTACCCTGATAGTTTTATTTAGTTGTACGCAGGCTTTCTCAAAGATACAGTGCAACTGTATCTTTGAGAAACTGCTTGCTACATCTAACACCATCGCTTGCCGAGACAAATTTACCGCATGCTGTGCACTTGGACATCTTCCTTAAATCGTCGTGTTAAGGTTCAATATCGCTTGTTGGTGTAAATGACCGCCGTGAGGTCGCCGACGGTTCGAACAAAGTCCACTTGAGCTTAACGGTTGCACGAACAAAGAGAATTTGTTTAGTTTATAAATCACTGTTTTAGTCTTAGATTATTAATTTCACTGGATTTTTATTTTATATTTTATAAGATAATATAGCTGCACTTATTTTTATAATACTTCAGACACAATTATTGCACTTTTACTATTATTTTTCACGTAAGTTCTGGGAGCTTAGTTAAAAGTCCATCACACCAACTACATGGCCCCAAAGTAAGCATAGCTTGTGTTATGGGATACCATATAGCGAACTAGGGGGGAACCTAGAATATAAATACATAAATAGATAAACACCCAGACACGGAACATTTTTTTTCTGGTTCCGTGCGGGGATCGAACCCGCAACCACTGGCGTCTGAGGCAGATAGGTTTACCCCAACGCCTCCAAATTGCCTCAAAAATAATGCCTCCAAATGACGCCATAATGGTCATCAATTTGGAGGCATTATAATAGTCTCTACTATTGCAGTGACAGGAGGTCCGCCTATCGCCCACAAAAAAGCCTCCCATAACACCTCGGTCCCTTAACTGACTTTTACAGTATGCCCGAGAAGAGAAGCAGCTAGTACATTATATGTTTTTCTTTTGCTCCCAGTCCAGCATGAAGCTAAATTTTCTCTTTTATCTCTTTTGATAGTTGAGTATTTTCATATTAAATATTTGCATTGTGGTCCACGTACTTTACAATCGTTGATACAAAGACAGTTTTGGATCTTCGCATTAAGATTACTTATTCGTTCCGTACTTTCAAAATGCGTGCGATGTTTTGAGGCCAAACCGAGTTCGATGCAACCTAGCATGGGCAAATTACCTGCTGCTCGTGTCCAGCCGTCCCGATGTTTTCAAACCACCGGGATAGATTTTGGTGGTCCTTTCTTGTTAAAAGAAAGTCGTCGTCGCGGAGCGAAGATCTATAAGGCTTATATGTGCTTTTTTATTTGCCCCAGCACGAAGGCCGTTTATTTAGAAGCGGTAACGGAATTAAGTTTAGACGCTTTCTTGGCTGCGTTAGACAGATTTATCTCGCGCCGTGGTATAAGCCATACAATTATTAGTGACTGCGGAACGAACTTTGTAGTTGCGAATAAGCAACTTAAAGAAGTAGTCGATGAAATTCGCATCTTGAATCCTGACATATCGGATGGTTTAGCAAACCATAAAATTACGTGGAAATTTAACCGTCCAGGTGCACCACACTTTGGAGAAATATTCGAAAGCGCTATAAAATCGACAAAGTACCACCTGAAACGTGTTGTTGGTACGCAGATTTTAACATTTGAGGAGTTTTTCACAATTTTAACAAAAATAGAAGCAGTATTAAATTCTCAACCACTCTGTATCTTATCCATAGACCCTCAAGAATCGGATGTGTTGGCGCCAGGACACTTTTTAACAGGAGGTCCGCTAGTTTCTTTGCCTGAAGAAACTCTTACTGAAAATACTTGCCCTCGCACTCGTTGGCAAATGGTAAAAAAAATTACTCAGTGCTTTTGGCGTATTTGGCAACGTGATTATCTTCCCACACTTCAACAAAAGCAAAAGTGATTGAAAAATCCTCCAAACGCGAAAGTTACCGATTTAGTTTTTATAAATGATCCAAATATTCCGCCTCTGTTTTGGAAATTAGCTAGAATAGAACTAGTGCATCCGGGTTCTAATAATGTCGTAAGGGTTGTTACTCTCCGAGCTGCCAATGGTAAGACGTTGCGCAGACCTGCTGTTAAGGTCTGTCCCTTACCAAAAAATTAGTTTTAAGTTATTTTTACTATTGAGAAATCCGATATTATGCATCGCGTTATTCTAATTTAACTTGTTAGATATAACATTTTCGCTTAAACTATTAAACATAAAATTATTGTTACTTCGAGCACTGCTTCTGATCCGCGCATTCAAAGCTTCGTGAAACCCTTGTGGTTTTCAAGTGGGGGGAAATGTATAATGATTAAACCGATCCTTCATCAAATATTCATATCCATTGTGTTTCCTTTACCATTTTGAATTTCGCGCCACGATGGTTTCCATTCGATCACTGTACGTACGCTCTCTGCGAGCCGATCAGTATAGACTAAAAACAGTACAGCCTTGATTTATAATATATTTAAAATTGATTTTAAGAAGATAACTGTTTTTGTTGTCAACATCTGCCTGACTTGGTACTTAGATTAGGGACTAAACCTAAAAAATCTGTAGTGCTGGTGTTGTGATAGCTGGCCGGTCGGCTCTGTGTGCGCCCCGTCGTTGGTGAATTTCACCTTTCCCGCCTATCCAGGTTAGTGTTTATGCCTTTCTTACCTTTGCGAGTCACAGGGTTTCGAGAACATATCAACGGATAAATGCAGAACTTCTTCTACAAAGATCATACACCTATAAATATCTCCATCATCATGCATACCCGAAATTGCAATACATTTTGCTGGGCGTCCAAAGTTGTCGCGTCGACACAACTAAAAAAGTATGGTTCACTTTACGTCATATCAAGTGGTATGACGCGTCACGTTGCTCACCTAGGACAACTCTTGATTGAGGTTTCATAAGGCGGTTCAAAGCCGACCCTTCGCAAACATACTTGCATAGCAAAAATCACAATTAAATAATATAGATATATTTTCGAGCTCCCTTTCTAAGTATAAAGCTGAACTCACGAAATTATTTAGTTCAGGATATACCTCTGTACCTTAATATTATAACAAACAGTACTTCATTTATGCAATTCTCAACTGTTCTTTGTTTTCATTTTTTGTACAAGACACTGCTGCGCCTAATTGTTACATTTTATTTTTATATCTGTGTATGTCCTCAGTGGGACGTTCTAAGGAAATAATTGTAATTATTTTTAGTGTGAAATTTGCTTATATCTGTTGTATCTTTTATTTCTGTTTAGTCTCCGATAAAGTAAATAAAAAATAATAAATATAGAAACGCCATCATACAGTACAGTTAATATCAACTGCATAGTTTAGAAGAAATAATAGAAGACACAGGCAGAAGCTAAAATTGATTTGCCTCTATTTAAAGATACCACAGGATGGAAAAGGATAAAATAAATATTCACCAGTTCGCGCTTATATTTATTTATTGTATATACATTGTATATAGCGTCTAGAAAAACAAAATAAATATTCTAAAATAACAATTACTACAAATAATACATACAGGGTTGTTTTTTAGTCACCAGCCAATTTTTTTATACAATAAATATCATTTATAGAATCGATTTTAGCAAAAAAATATGTATTTTTTTTATACGGAAATTAATTTATTCCCTAAAATATTAAGCAAAGCATGGTCACTTTAAATTATGAATTAATACCATCAAAAGAAAGACGACTACGCGCTACTACAAAAAATCTTGTACTACTACGTCGTAGTATTATCAGTGAAATGCCGCGTCGTAGTAGGCTGTGTTCATCGACAGCGACTATTTGTAAAAAAGTTCTTTTTTTACCATATTTTTATATTGAGCTATACTAAAATAAATACGCAGGTATGTTTATAAAGTATCAAGACAATTACATTTACAAGATCCCCTTATAAATGGCCTATTTAAGGTAACGAGGTACACTCAGCGGTTTATAATACCTTTGATTCCACTAAAGCAAACTTATTAACAGTTTAGGTCTAAGCTGAACTTTAAATTGAGAAAAAAAACTAGCTCGTGGCTTTCAAGTTTGAACACAAGCCATATTGCTGTACAATGCAGTAAAACGACTGCTATCCATGCCAGAAAAAAGCCTGCCATAAAAAAATGTTACTACAACTGTCAAACTGACAGTTTGTCATTCTGTTATTTATTGGAATAACGACCTTATTTAAATGACTAACAGAGCGGTGTCATCCTGTCATTATTGACATTTGCTGACATATGTCAAAAATCATGATTTTATGTTCCAAACCGGCTATTTTTTACAACTTTAAATTATTTATTTTATACCATTTATTCACGCATAGGTAATAATATCCTTTGTTTTACAGTCTCTCGGTTTATGCCCTTCGATTTGGTGTTCATGTACCTCCCGGTACTTATAGGGTCCAAGATATATGAAGTTAAAGTCTTGTCCTTGGCTGGTGACTAAAAAAACAACTCTTTATAAAGAACGCTACGTATATCAAAAAGTATTCTAAATTATGCTTCGGTTCCTTTTGAAATTATAAGCTAAATTTGGGCGAAATCTTTTTATCCCATTTGGCATAAGGCACAACCACGTAATGAAAGACGCAGCATAGGCAGGCCTCCGATAAAGGCTGGATGAGCGCGGCTTAAGAACGAGGGATATTTAAAACTTGTAGTCTTGTATTCTGGTTATGATGATAAATTAGATATTAATGCACAGATGACAAAAAGATAACCTGATAAACTTTCGGCCCTAATCATTTAAAAATTAAAACGTCAAAATTTTAACTTTTTCTTTAAATTTTTTGTAAGTTAATGACCGCCCGTTAGTGATATCAACACTCAGTAAGTACGAAGTTGGTATTTTAAAGCATCACCTAAGACCGATTGCACCTATTTTTCCAAGTATTGATTGTTTTGCACAATTGTATACCCACTAATTATGTTTTATATTCCGAAAGAACATCACAAAAATAAATATAAAGAAGTTGCTATAAGTTGAAAGAGGTGTAAATCTCTTAAGGAACACAAGAAGATTAATCAAATTTATCAAAATAATTAACCAACCCGTACGAAAGACAAGTTTTGAAGCTGTTTAACACCAAAACAGGTTAGAAGAACAAAAAGTCATGTCACTGATGCAGTATCGATCTCAAAACTAACTTCAGATACATCTTCAGTACTCTTAGTTGATTCAGTATCAAAAAGAATACTTATACTAGTTTCATCAGTTAACACAGTTTCACTACTTGCAGTTATCACTGTACCTGCCACAGTAAACACAGTTTCACTACTTTCAGCTATCGCAGTATCTGCTCCAGTATCATTCACTTCACTAAAGTTGATTTCCGTAGATGTATCTTCTCCATACTCATCATCTTCCACTGTTTTACTTAGGAAATCGTATTCTGTTTCCGGTTCAATAGATACTAGAGCCCTAACAGTAGGGCTCTGTGATAAAACAGCTACGATTTTCGATGTTGTAAATCGTTTCTTCGTTCCTATTGTATATTCATCAGTTACTATTTCAAACATCGTCTCAGTTACATCTTCAAACATAGGAGATGATCTGCCTTCTAGAAGCATCCTTGTGTCTTTTTTTTTCAGTTCATACCCCATCTGTTTCGTAATAACCCTGATCAACTCTTCTAAGTGAAACAATTGAGCGTAGAAAAGTAAAACTAGAAAAATTATAACAGCAAGACCAGTCCAGTAGCAACCATTATTACGTATGAATGCGCAGGAGTTCACATTATAAGAGTTAGCAAAAATGCATTTAAATTTTGTGCCTGTATAGAAGAAACACACGAGTGGTGTTAAAGACAATATCGAATGAAGCAAACCAAAACATGAAGTTAAAGTTATTAATATAGTTGCATACAAACTTTCCACCAATAGCAATGATTGTATGATACATTGGAATACCATATGGACAAAGCAGCTTATAGTGTAACAAAAATTGTAGAAAAATCTGCACATCTTGGAGTTCTGAAATGAAAAAATAGTTGATATTTAATAAAATACTTCTTTAATCAGAGCGTAGCGCGTTTGGTTATTAAATATTTTTTACAAGCTGAATCACGCGGCTCTACTTAATCATGCTTAAAGACTTTGAACCGCCATTTGATCCCTTAAAGGTTGAATTTACAAAATATCAAGCCTTAGTTAGGTACTTCTTAAAAAAATCCTGTTTGCGAGAGTAAGCTATGTCTAAATTAACCTTTAAGAGATAAGCTGGAGCAAACACTAGAACTCTGCAAGGGCAAACTTATTTTTATGATAATAATGGATACCAATACTCTCAATCTCACATAAGGTGAGTAAGGTGAGTTCAAAGATAGCATAATACGGGCCTAGGAAGGAACCAGTTCGTCATAAAACATGTCCAATACACATTTCTAACGGAGCGGTGATATATTTCACCGAAAAATGTTAATTTTCTAGGTGGCATATATAAATTTTTTTACTAACGTATCTTTATTCTGGTTAGTAAATAAAAAAAGGCTTTCACGGATCTTTGAGTTCTACAAAGTGCTCCAATATATTAATAAATACTCGCTGAATATCTACTGAATTTCCTCCTCGTCACCAAGAGATAAAAGAAGTCTGTTTAATTAGCACCCTTTTTAAAAGCGCTGCGAAAAGAAAGATTCATCTGGTAATGTGATTTTATCTGAAGGGCTGCTGTTAAGAAGGAAGTAAGCCTTCTTGGTGAATAAACAACATGATAGTCTATGACATTGTGTAACTGACACCTTTACATCTGTCTAACTGTATTATTATTGTTTTGAGCCTGTTTTTATATATCTGTAAATTATACTCGTAAATACTTCCACAATCAGTTTATTATTCGTTAAAATGGTAGCAGAGAATTAATTTTCGAATTCAACTGAGGGTGTAGATCGGCATAGTTCTAATAATTTGACAAAATTGGGCCTGCAGTCAAGATGGATAAATCTATTGCAGAGGTTTCCAAGGTTCGAATCGGGGACTTAGATGCCAAGAAATTCAACACGTGGAAGTTTAGAGTTTTCATGGTACTTAAGGGGCTACCAGGGGCAAGAGATGTGTTGGAAGGAAAGAAACCGAGGCCAACATTACTGCCTGATGCCACACCAGAAGACAAAGCGACGTACGAAACAGAAGTACAGGAATATGATAAACTCGACAGCATAATTTCCGTCCTGCTAATGTCAAATTTGCAAGATGACATACTAGAAAAAATGATGCGATTTACCTACTCAAAAGACATGTGGGACGAACTACACAGACTATTCGGAGGTTGTACGGTAGATAAAAGCTACGAACTATGCCAAGCTTTCTTTTCATACAAAAGAGACACTATGCATGATAACAATATTGCAAGTCATATTTCAACACTCAAGAATTTGTGGCACGAATTACAGAGAGCTCTGGATCTAGAAAAAGATCTGCCAGATATTCTGTTAATCTACAAAATTCTTGATACGTTACCGCCGCAATATATGATGTTTAAATCAAGCTGGTTGTTAATGACGAAGAAAGAACGCACCGTTGACAACTTAACTGTCCAATTGTGTTCCCATGAGAAAACTCTTGTAAAAGTAGAAGAAAACGAAGAAGGCAGCAGCAATGCCGATGCATTATGGGTAAGAGCAGGAAAGAAGGAAGTTAATAGCAGAGAACAGAGCAAGGTAGAGACGAGAAAAGACCAGAAAAGGTGTAACTATTGTGGGAAAATTGGTCACTTTGTCAGAAAATGTTCAAAATGGATAAGCGATGGAAGGCCAAAGAAGTCAGAAAATGATGAGAAGAAAGCCAACATGATAATCCTTTCCATAACTGGAAATGAAACAAAAGATACGACAAATTTTTATGTGGATAATGGTGCAACTAATCACGTAACAAATAGAGACGATCTTTTTGTGGATTTCAACCATTTCAAGACCAAGCACATAGTACGAGGCGCTAATGGACAACAAATTCATGCAGAAGGAATTGGTACCATTAGAGCAGAGGCACCTGTAGATGGTAAAGTACATCAGATTACTTTAAAGAACGTATGGTACGTACCCACCATTACTAGAAATCTTTTCTCGGTCCTTGCGGCACATGATATTTCGAACAACAGCACATTTGAGTCAACAGTGACAACATGCATTTTTAAGGTGAACGGTGAAAAGCGGTTAATTGGAAAGAGAGAGAAGCACGGTGATCTCTACTGTCTAGAAATGAGATGTTTAAAGCCTGCAGAACTAAACCAGTTATCGACACTGAACCTTATTCAACTTTACCATGAACGATTCGGCCATCAGAATAAGATGCACGTTAAGAAAATTTTAGAAAAGGAACTGCACATCAAAACAGAGACTAATAAGGAACTTTGCGAAGGTTGCATATACGGAAAATCTCATAAACTTAAATTTGGGACCAGAGAGAAGGCAACACGACCAGGTGAATTAATTTGTACTGATGTTTGCGGCCCTTTCCCGTTCTCTTTTGCGAAGAATCGCTACTTCGTACTATTCAAAGATGTCCATACCAAGTATCGTTGGGTATATGTAATGCGAGAAAAGTCAGAAGTCCACCTAAAGCTATCCTTAATGCTTGCTGAAGTTAAAGCAGCCGGTGTGAAAGTGAAAGAGATTCTAAGCGACAATGGAGGTGAGTTTGACAATGCTAAAGTTCGAAAAATACTGCAAAAAGAAGGTATCATACAAAGGTTTACGATGCCTTACACCCCGCAGCAGAATCCTACTGAGCGAGAGAACAGGACTGTTGTGGAGATGGCAAGAGCCATGATGTACGCTCATGGAGAGATGCCAGCGGCGTTATGGGCTGAATTGATTTTAACGTCAGTGTATATCCTAAACAGAACAGGACCGGGACCTGATGGAAAGTCACCGTATGAAGCATGGCATAGCAAGAAACCAAGAATAAAGCACTTGCGTGTAATTGGGAGTACATGCTATCCTCATGTTCCAAAGGAGAAACGAAAAAAGTTGGGCAAGAAAGCTCAAAAAGGAATACTAGTCGGATATGACCATGATGAAGGATACCGAATTTGGGATGGGGAACATCACAAATTGATTCGATCACATGATGTCATTTTCGAAGAATATCCTCTCCTGAGAGAAGCAGGCGATTTGGGAGAGACCAAATTAGAGCCTGAACGTCGAGCAGAGAAGCCAAAGATGACAAATACTCAAAAGGATTGTAGCCAGTCACAGCATAATAAATTTAATCTTGAGTTTTTAGGATTTCAGTATGGATCTAGTAAAGACAATCTTGTGGGAGATAAATCAGTCAGTAATAATGAACGAGAAGTCAATGGCGAAGAAGAAGTAGTCAATGATGAACACACTGAGACTGAACAAGGGTTAGATATCAGAAATGACGAAGACATAGTACAAGGATTTCAACCTGGAAGCGAAATTGCTTACGATGATGCAGAAGACGTAGAAGATGATGATGCAGAAATAGAGAATGAAGGTAAAATGACTCTACGCAATCGTGACAATCTTAGACCTCCAAGTCGATACCGAGATTTTGTGTGCAATGTCTGTCATGCAAAGTCCAAATCTGATAACCTAATAGAACCGACCACATACAAGCAAGCGATTGAAAGTGCTGAAGCTGACAAATGGCGTAAAGCAATGGAAAGTGAAATCAACTCTCTTTATGAAAATCAAACGTGGGATATGGTAGACTTACCCAAAGGTAGGAAAGCGATCCCTTGTAAGTGGGTTTATAAGATCAAGACCAATCCTGATGGGACGGTTGATAAATATAAAGCTCGCCTGGTAATCAAAGGTTACTCGCAGAAGAAAGGACTGGATTACTATGAGACATTTAGTCCTGTGGCAAAGACGAGCACGATAAGAGCAGTTTTGAGTGTCGCTGCACAAGAGAATTTGGTTTTATCACAATTTGATGTTTCAACGGCGTTTCTCTATGGAAAATTAAATGAAGAGATTTATATGAAGCCTCCTGAAGGATGTAATAATAAATCTGGCAAGGTATGCAAACTCAAAAGGAGTCTTTATGGTTTGAAGCAGGCTCCTCGGTGTTGGAACCATTGCATTACAGAGTACATCCTAAAGATAGGATTCAACCAATGTGAGAGTGATCCATGCCTCTTCATAAGAAACAAGGACAGTAAGGATAAGAAACTGATACTGGCGTTATACGTAGACGATGGGTTGATCGCCTCAGCGAACCCGAAAGAGACTGAGAGATTTTTTGGTGAATTGAAACAGCGATTCAAGATCACGACAAAACCTGGTTCTTACTTTTTAGGGATAGAAATTGAAAGAATGTCAGATGGATCAATTAAGATTGATCAAAAGACTTATGCGAAGCGTCTATTAGAGAGGTTTAACATGCAGAACTGTAAAGCTGCTGTCACACCGATAGTCAAAGACGCTATTTTTCAAAAGAATGAGAAAGAAACAGCTCCATTCCCTTACAGAGAAGCGGTTGGTGCACTTTCTTATTTAGCTGTTGGGACAAGACCAGACATAGCTTACGCTGTCAGTGTTGTCTCAAGAACATTAGACAATCCCAATCCCGAGGATGTGTTGAGAGTGAAGAGAATCTTTTGCTACATAAAAGGGACCAGAAATTATGGTATAACATACCAATTTTCCACTACAACAAATAGATGTATCCAAAGCTATAGTGATGCAGATCATGGGGGAGATCTTACCACAGGGAAATCTACTTCTGGAATGGTCTGCATGTATTCAAGAGGAGCAATCGCCTGGCAAAGCAAGAGGCAAACGACAGTTGCGATTTCTTCCACAGAGGCGGAGATAGTGGCAGCCAGCGAAACAGCCAGAGAGGTCATATGGCTAAAGAGAATCATGAAGTTTATGGTGACTGGGGATATCCATGCAGAACTTCATCTAGACAGCGAGTCTGCGATATGTTTAGCTCATGACCCACCTTATGAAAGGCACCAGAGGACGAAGCACATTCAGATAAGACATTTCTTTGTGCGCGAGTGTGTGACTACAGGAAGCCTTGAAGTCCTCAAAGTTGAAGCAGCGAAGCAGCTCGCTGACTTCCTAACCAAGCCGCTATTCAAGCCCCGGATAAAAGAGCTGAGCACTCTTATAGGCTTAGCTTAGCCAAAAACGAGACGGGATGTTAAGAAGGAAGTAAGCCTTCTTGGTGAATAAACAACATGATAGTCTATGACATTGTGTAACTGACACCTTTACATCTGTCTAACTGTATTATTATTGTTTTGAGCCTGTTTTTATATATCTGTAAATTATACTCGTAAATACTTCCACAATCAGTTTATTATTCGTTAAAAGCTGCAAATGCTAAATTTTCTACTGAACGAGTTATTGCCGTTTGGTAGCAAAGATAGGAGCAAGGAATTGGCTTGCAGTGTCTATTCTATAAACTACTTGTAAACAAATAAAATCCCGAGACAATCACACCAACTACATGGCCTTAAAGAAAGTCATCATCATCACAACTCTTTCTAAAGAGCCCACTGCAGAGCTATGAGTCTCTCTCCTGGGTGACGAGGATGTATAGGCCATAATCCACCAAGCTGGCCCAGTGCTGGGTGGTGGATGTCAGAATTTTTAGTGCGCCGAAAATGGCTTCTGACAAACCCTAACGACTAATCTATACATATATACAGCAACCGGGACCGACTGCTTAACGTGCCCTCCGAAGCACGGAAGTCGCCATAAGAAATGAATGGTCGGCGGTCACCCATCCAAGTACCGGCCGCGACAAACGTTGCTTGACCTGTGATATCGTTTGATACCCACAGTAACTACGGCGCCACGATGACTTCGTCAAAGAAAGTAAAGCCTCTTATATGAGATACCGTGTAGCATGGAGATCCTATAATATAAATACATGAATAGATAAACCCGAAGATTCATATTGTTTTTTATGCGATATTACGATTTACATAGTACCTTCCAGGACTACTGCGCCACGGATAATAATAGTATTATGGTTAGATTAAATAATTATTCTAGATAGCTTACTTTAAGTAAAGTTATTGCTCAAATTTTCTGTTATCTTTAAAAGTTACTCTCCCATCATTTTATCTCTGGGAATGATTCGATTCTTATCCAATGTATTTAATAATAAATAGATTCGAAAAATTGTATACAAGGTACACAAACAGTAAAATATAACCATATCCTGACAACCAATATATTAAATGTCACTTGTAAAGTTTTGGTATTGACCAGAGATCAAGTAAAATTCATGCCTTGCTATTTGGTACCTGCTAACATACAAGATGGCGCTAGGAGTAACGAATAATGCTTTAATAACTCATTCTCTGTAAGAGCCGTGCTCCTGTGGATTAAGCTTCCTTATGAAATAAAATCTGCCTCTTCGCTGAACTCATTTAAATTAAAACTGAAAAAACATTATTTAATTTTAGCGCGAGATTAATAGACGTATTCGTTATTAATGTATTATGTTTATTATATTACTAGCTGTTGCGCGCAGTTTTACCCGCGCAATTTCGATTCCCGAAGGATTTTCAGGATAAAAAGTAGCCTATACGGATTCGGAAGAATCCCTCTAAGTAATGGTTAAAGAAATTTTGAAATCGGTCCAGTAGTTTTTGAGCCCATTCAATACAAACATAGAAAAATACAAAGGTTTCCTCTTTATAATATTAGTATAGATATGTTAATTGTACATTACGTATAAAAAAAAATCGAGTTGCTTTTATTTTATTCTATATTATTTTTATTTATATATTTTATTGAGCCCACATACTGACTCATGATAAAATGTTCCTATTTTCTTTTGGTTGTAATTATTATAAGCTTTTGTTATGTATTGCTTAAGTTGTCTGGTAGAGATAGCTATAGAGCGATAAGACCGCCTTCTCTACATTGTTATCCTTTTATGTATATCTGTATTTTTTAAATAAACAATAAAGAGTAAATAAATAAATGAAATTAAATTGAACTTAAAAATCTTAGAGTAATAATATTAGGTATAGAGCGCGCGTATTGCATTTTCCGCCTAATGCGTAGCGTAGGCAGATGAATATATGACAGATAGTGTTGTGAATTATATGCAACAATTTTAAACATGTTATCGATATCGCTGCGAATGCATGACTTAACTGTGTGAGTGAGGTGCCGACTGCAAATAAAATATATATTTCCTCATCACTTTACTTTTTTATTTTTAATACATCAAGTAATTTCAAATACGACAGAATTAAGGTTTCTTTCCTATTAATGTATAATTTATTATAGATATTAAGTTTTAAATATTAGAAAAGTCACGTATTTGTAATCGTTTAGGTAACGTATTTGTATTTATAATTCGCTTCATATCGGTGAGGACCTATAATTGGCCCACTATTACTATTGTATCTTTATTATTGTTATAATGGCTGTTGGTCTTCCTAAAATAAAATAAAAAAAAAAAAAAAAAAAAAAAAAAAAAAAAAAATTGGTTTCCCTACAAATAAACTAAAAGTGTTGCAGATAGTTTGAAAACATAAGTTGATTTGATGTTATTTTTTAAAAACTAATTTCCTTAACAACAAAAATACTGACGGCATAGTGAATTACCTGCGTAGATGATACACATTCTACAAAATCGTGCAATACATTATTTTGTGACAATTTTTTGACATGATGGTAGTGCGAATAACAACTGCGTGATATAATTTACCTTTGTGAAAAATTTAATAAAGAGGGTTCACACATATCATGTTCTACCAACCACTGACTAGGGAATATTTTTAAGAATATAAAATATAGTGTTTAAAACAGAGTTAGTGCGTATAATGTACTATAATTGTGTCAAAATTCATCAAAATCCATTAATTTCTACTTTCAAATTTTGTTTTGTTTTTCCGCCAAGGCAAATTTTTGGCACCCACTAAAGCAAACAAGCAGGAGGAGGATGAATCCTGTTACGGACAAAAGGGAATTCTATAATCTGCTAACCCCAGTGGCTAACAGATATATAGAGTACCCAGACAGTGTGGAGACAGAACGTCCGTATCCAACGTGCGTATGCTACGGACATTTCAGTTTCATATGAAACGCGCGTTCGAACGCGTGGCAGCGTTGGCACTAGGTTCCATCCCAATCTATACCAAAATATACTTAGTTATTTACCTTAATATTAAACAATCAACCGAATGCAAAATAACCGGAAATATAGTTGCGGCGGCGGGGCATTACAATTCAATAAATTATCGTATGCAGCATCAATTGCATCACATCACTACTTGACGTCATTTTATGTCAAAGAGCAAAGAGAATATAATCTCTAGGTAATCAGAGGTAACAGAGCAGTGCGGACTTCGTTGTCACGCTCCCCTCCCGCGTCTGTTTCACCCCCACGGTGAGAGATTTTTTTGTTCAAAATATAGTAGAACTTTTAGTTATTTATGAAATGTTACATCAGAATTTCATTTTGTTTGTTTCGGGGTATCGTTTTTACACGTTCGAACCGCACATTTAACCATTCGATGTGTTAAATATCGAAATAAACACAGAAATTCAATAAATTGTATTTTATTTGGCAATAAAGAGTATTTATTATTATTATTTATACCTAAAGCTACACGCCTTTCGGCGGAAAGACCCGACAATAAGACCAGTCGGTCGGGGATCAGGGCAAGAGTGACAGAAACCGGCGAACTTATTATTAACTTATTATTATTTTGTATACTTATAACTACACGCCTTTCGGCGGAAAAGAAAAAATTATTATTATTATTATTAAATTCGCTCCTGACATAAACATGCTCCTGATGACGACTACTAGTGCTTGCGGTGACAACACAGCGTTGTTCTCACCCGTGCCTACTGTTCCCACTTGGTTATGCGTGCTCTATACTTTATTATTATTACTCTAAGGACATTTCCCAAGATGATGGTGAGTTCCAATTTTTACCACGCGCCAAAAAATACTTGATGTTCATAACGAAGTTTTTAACATTATCATTTTCGTCAAATGTAAATCTGGTGCCATTTAAAATTATATTTGCAAATATGTATGTAAGACCGCCTATAATATGCCACAAACACGTTTTAAATGGCGCGCGTTGGGAGAGGCCTACGTCCAGCAGTGGCTGAGATGATGATGATGATGATGACGTTTTAAATTAATATGAGTGGCTTAAAGACTTGGATACCAGGCCCGCTAAAGTATTTAAAAAAAACAGAAAGTTTTGAAAAAATCACTGCCAAGGTACAAATGGTCAATGTCTTGGAATTGCGTGACGTCATAGGGTTTCATAGCCTCTATAGGATTATTTTAGAATTAAAACTCCCATACAAATCGTGCCCATACAATTCTAGGTTAAGATACTTGATTTGTGCATTTTTTTAGTCCCGACAGGACGTTTTATATATTAGTGAGGTGTACTATAGTTTCTGTGTTGTGTTCAATTATGTAAATACCTTTGCCATGTCTACTGACTGTAGAAAATGTGCCAAGTGTGGAAAAACTCGTGAAATTGTGAAAAAGAAATAAAAAATCTACATGTATGTTTTGTTTATTCATGTCCTGAAATTCAAATCATTATGCATAGCCCATTTTTTACTACTTGTCTTATATGGTAAACTATTTGTTTAGATCAAATGTTGAAACAAGCGAATATCTAGAGGATATTGTTAATTTTGTAGAAAAGTACTAGTACGTTTATGTTTTTCTTTTCTTATCAGTAAATTACTTTTTAAGATTACCTATTTGGTATCACACATGAAAAGTTGTTTACCAAATTTAAAAAGTCGCACATCATTTCTAAAAATTGAAAATAAGTTAAATACATACATAATTTCACGCCTGTATCCCGTATGGGGTAGGCAGAACACCAGAGGTAATAAAATCATCTGATGTCACGTTTGACAAATTTGGAGGCATTATAAAAGTGGAGGGAGACTATTGCAGTGGGATTTTTGTGGGTGATAGGGGTCAGCCTATCACCCACAAAAAAGCCTCCCATAACACCTCGGCCCCTTAACTGACTTTTTCAGTATGCCCGGGAAGAGAAGCAGCTGGCATATTCTATGTTTTTCTTTCGCTCCCAGTCCAGCATAGAAGTGTTAATAAGTAATAAGTTTAATAGTAGGAAGGAATATAAACATACTACTCTGAATAATCCCGCCACAAATAGTTTACACCCATATCCTGCAGTGGCGCTAGTGATGTATATGAGTATAAGCTATGGTCGCATTTATCTACTATTGACTTACCATTCTTCTCTCTAGAGTATAATGTTCCTTGTCGTTGATTCTATGAAGCTGATAAGACCTTAGAGTAACAATAACAAAGTAACCTAACATTATTACTCTAAGGATAAGAGCCTGTGTCAAACAATTTGTTGTTATGGATAATTGCAGATATTCTGATTCAATTATCAAAGTTTTTTCAAGGCATTTCATATACTTTTGACCACTGTTTTGTTGCAAATATGTATTCGTGTTGTTCAGAATCTAAATTTTGTAAGAAACCAAAGTATAAAACAAAGGTAATGTAAATAATTAATAGCTTAAACACAAAAGGGAACATGCATTATGTTTTATGTTTTGAATGATTCACTTGAAATTAAGTAATCTTTGTAATCACTGAATAAATGTATACCTATATGTAATAAGTATATGGGAACCTATTTCGAAAGAAGTTGTCGTGGCGCCGTGGTTACTGTGTGTATCATACGATGTCACAGATTAAGCTTTGGATTAACGTTTGGTGCGGTCGGTGCTTTGATGGGTGACCGCCGCGCCGACCATTCATTTCTCACGTCGACTTCCGTGCTTCAGATGACTTGTATACAGTAGTCGTTAGGGTTTGTTAGAAGCCACTTTGGCGCCCTGAAAATTCTGACATGCACCACCCAGCACTGGGCCAGTTTGTGGATTATGGCCTATACCTCCGTGTCTCCCAGGGGAGAGACTTATGGTCCCTGCAGTGGGCTTCATTACAAAGAGTTGTGATGATGATGATGAACCTATTTAAATTTACAAATGAATTTTTAAAGTAAAAAAACATAACTTTCGCTGGTGTAAGGTCAGATAACAATAGCGTTAATAACACTAGCTAAGCGTGTCGTAAAAGACCCATGTGGACCCTCTTGGTGGTTGGATCCCGTCAGGGTCCAACTGGCTAGTGACCACCTTGACCACCATTCATATAAAATCTATGAAGTATTAAAATCTACCAAGTATTACCACTTTATTACATAAAGGGTGTCCCAGAAATGACACGTTTCCGTGACACTTAAGGACGCGTTTCCGCAAATCTTCAAAATAGGGTATTTTCTGGTACATATTGTGATAAAATGGCGCAAAGTTTAGTATAATTACAAGTACTAATAGATAGATAAGACTTTCATCTCCATTTATTATATAAAAATAATATAAATAAATTTGTTTTTGTGGCTTAAAAACTAACTTTGCGATGCCTCGTCGCACGAAAATGACGATTTTAAGCCAATTTACGGTACCACTTTTGGTATGAAAACACAAGTATTTATGAATAAAAAAAATACTATTCGATGGTTGACATGTTCATTTTTGATAATACGCATTTTTTTCTTTGAAATTACTACTAAAAACCCTTTAAAAAAAAATAAAACCAAACACGTAATTTTCTTCATGTTTGTATAAATGCGTAAATCTTAACACACTGTGGTAAGGGTTATTATACTTTAGCAAATAATGTCAATATCATTACAAACAAAAACTAGATATCTTCAGTCTGCGCTCAGCCGCTGTCGAGAGTGGACCTGTATCGCTTTTGAGTTATTTTTCGTGCTAAGAAACATCGCTGTACATACACAATTTATTACATCAAACAAGTCTCGATACTTGACGCTCTCTGAACTGAGTTGAAAAGGTAATAATATAATTTTATTGAAAAAAAAAAATTACAAAACCTTTTATGATTAGGATTGAATTTGGAAACTTGGAATCATTATGTTTGTTAGGACTAAACCTTATCTCCAGTTCTGGTAGTGGGGTCTGAAGGTATACCTCGAGGTGCTACTGGTACTCCTAGACGGGTAAAGCTAGGTAAATCGAGTTTGGGCTCATTTTGATTCGAAGGAAGAGACCTTACCACCAGTTTTGGTAGTAGGAGCTGAAGGTATACCTCAAGGTGCTACTGGTACTCGTAGACCGATAGAGCTAGGCATGTCAAGTTTGGGTTCATTTTGATTCGCAGGACGAGACCTTACCACCAGTTCTGGTAGTGGGAGCTGAAGGTATACCTCGAGGTGCTACTGGTACTCCTAGACGGGTAAAGCTAGGTATATCGAGTTTGGGCTCATTTTGATTCGTAGGACAAGACCTTACCACCAGTTCTGGTAGTAGGAGCTGAAGGTATACCTCAAGGTGCTACTGGTACTCGTAGACCGATAGAGCTAGGCATGTCGAGTTTGGGTTCATTTTGATTCGCAGGACGAGACCTTACCACCAATTCTGGTAGTGGGAGCTGAAGGTATACCTCGAGGTGCTACTGGTACTCCTAGACGGGTAAAGCTAGATATATCGAGTTTGGGTTCATTTCGATTCGTAGGACGAGACCTTACCACCAGTTCTGGTAGTGGGAGCTGAAGGTATACCTCGAGGTACCATTGGTACTCCTAGACGGGTAAAGCTAGTTATATTGAGTTTGGGTTCATTTTGATGCGTAGGACGAGACCTTACCACCAGTTCTGGTAGTGGGAGCTGAAGGTATACCTCGAGGTGCCATTGGTACTCCTAGACGGGTAAAGCTAGTTATATCGAGTTTGGGTTCATTTTGATGCGTAGGACGAGACCTTACCACCAGTTCTGGTAGTGGGAGCTGAAGGTACCATATTTTAAAAGAACTGAACAGGACACAAGGAACTGAAATCTATAGGCGGTCAGATTTGGTGGAATCGGGTTTTCATATTTTAAAAGAAATAATAAAATTTATGGACAAAGGATAATGCAAGTAATTGGGCTCCAAAAAAAAAGTCATTGTGCAGAGATGAGATGAGAGTCAGATTATAGATTAGAAACATGTCATTCATATTTGTTAGGACGCCAAAAAAATTAGCCCTGGGAAAAAAAAGATATGACCAAAAATACATTTTGCGTTTAATAGAATAAAAATCGTTTTCTTTTATGATACAGAAACTGAACGCCCGTAGATTTCTACGAGTGTATTCGTATAACCTTTACAGCCATTGACTACGAAACGAGTGAATATTGTAAATAAATACGATTATTGGTAAAAAAAAGTGCTTGTGTGATCCTTATAAGTACCTAATGGGTTGGCTACACAGTAGTAAACCGCGATTAGTTCGTCTCTTTTCTTAGTATAGCGACTTCCCTTCTTATTATCGTCGAGCGAGACAGCAGTGCGCTGTCACAAAAGAGATGTTATTAATCTGTCTCTTTTCTTACTATAGCGAACTTTTTGCGGCACTGGTTCGGCGACATTGGAAGCACGGTTTACAACTGTGTAGCCACCCCTTTTGATTTGATTTGTCTTGTTTCTTACTTTAGCGATGTCTCTTATACGGCACTGGTTCGGCGACATTGGAAAAGCAGTTTACAAATGTGTAACCACCCCTTATGAAATAATGGTATGTATGGTTCATCTAAAACCGTGCTTCCAATGTCGCCGAACCAGTGCCGCAAAAAGTTCGCTATAGTAAGAAAAGAGACAGATTAATAATAACATCTCTTTTGTGTGTCGACGATAATAAGAAGGGAAGTCACTATACTAAGAAAAGAGACGAACTAATCGCGGTTTACAACTGTGTAGCCAACCCATTAGGTACTTATAAGGATCACACAAGCACTTTTTTTTACCAATAATCGTATTTATTTACAATATTCACTAGTTTCGTAGTCAATGGCTGTAAAGGTTATACGAATACACTCGTAGAAATCTACGGGCGTTCAGTTTATGTATCATAAAAGAAAACGATTTTTATTCTATTAAACGCAAAATGTATTTTTGGTCATATCTTTTTTTTCCCAGGGCTAATTTTTTTAGCGTCCTAACAAATATGAATGACATTTTTTTTTTTTTTTATAAGTGACTAAACCCGCGTTTGACCTCAATCTCACCTGATGGTAAGTGACGATGAGGTCGAAGATGAAAGCACACGGGTTTAGGAAGGAACTGGCTCTTTATACAATATTGCCGGAACACATTACCGCCGGAGCGGTAACATTTGGCGGCAGACTTTATATAAAGGGTGGTCGCTAGCCAGGCGGACCCAGAAGGGATCCTACCACCAAGCGAAAAATGACATGTGTCTAATCTATAATCTGACTTTCATCTCATCCCTGCACAATGACTTTTTTTTTGGAGCCCAATCACTTGCATTATCCTTTGTCCATAAATTTTATTATTTCTTTTAAAATATGAAAACCCGATTCCACCAAATCTGACCGCCTATAGATTTCAGTTCCTTGTGTCCTGTTCAGTTCTTTTAAAATATGGTACCTTCAGCTCCCACTACCAGAACTTGTAGTAAGGTCTCGTCCTACGCATCAAAATAAACCCAAACTCGATATACCTAGCTTTACCCGTCTAGGAGTACCAGTGGCACCTCGAGGTATACCTTCAGCTCCCACTACCAGAACTGGTGGAAAGGTCTCGTCCTACGAATCAAAATGAACCCAAACTCGATATACCTAGCTTTACCCGTCTAGGAGTACCAGTAGCACCTCGAGGTATACCTTCAGCTCCCACTATCAGAACTGGTGGTAAGGTCTCGTCCTAAGAATCAAAATGAACCCAAACTCGACATGCCTAGCTCTATCCGTCTAGGTGTATGTACCAGTAGCACCTCGAGGTATACCTTCAGCTTCCACTACCAGAACGGGTGGTAAGGTCTCGTCCTAAGAATCAAAATGAACCCAAACTCGACATGCCTAGCTCTACTCGTCTAGGAGTTCCAGTAGTACCTCAAGGCATACCTTCAGCTCCCACTACCAGGACTGACGGTAATGTCTCGTCTTATGAACTCGAACTTGACATAGGGAATAGGAATTCCAGTAGAAGCCCTCGAGTGTACCACCAGCTCATCAGGTTCGATGGTGAGGTTTTATCGTTACGAATAAAACGAGCTCAAACTTTCCGAGCACTTTAATTAATCTTACCCAATTTAATCGTTTTAATAAAAGTGCCGCGCTTAGCCGGCAGACTAGGTGGGTTCGTAGGTTAAACCAAATAAAAAAATAACTTCGGTTTAACAGTTATTTAATTACCTTCCGCGGCTAGGTTATAAGGTAACAATGTTAGTGGAGCACTGGCCTGTTGTTTGAAGTTGTGGTCCTCGTGCCGGTGTTCTGCTCCAGGCGCGTCCCTTTTTAATCAAATTCCAACAATGCAGGTTCTTCTCGGTAGTATTCTGCACGTAGGACTTTTAGGGTAGTAGTTGTTCCTCACGTGCTTGTTAGGATTATATATATGCCGGATTATATATTCCGCTTTAGATTTTAGTCCTCTCCTTGAACCTTACAACTTAGTCCTCTCCTTGAACCTGGAATGCACGGCGAATAGAAAGGGCGTTAGTCGCGTTAACAAAATGGCCGACACGACGCTCACGGCACAAAGGTCGCAGTGTCTCCATAAGGAAGTTAGGAAGGGTATTCTAGGGTTACACATAGTGACTTTATAATTTAAGTTAGAACACCATAAAAATAAACGTTATAGAACAGTAAGGCAACTCACCCGGTAGACGGGAAAACTTCAAGATATATAAGTTGAGTTAAATTGTTTTTTTAAGCGCGTCCGCTCTCAGTTGAACACGAAACGAAATGGCCGAGGCTGAGGCGCCCGCAGGGAGGGAAAAGAACGAGTTGGTTCTCAGGCAGCGTTGCGTTCATTCACCATAGTGAATGTTATGTATTTTAAAGTTATTCAACAGGCAAAGAATTGAGCTATTAAGTATGCAGATTGCTACAGTACCCCCCGACAAAGCGAAGGATTTGGCGTACTTGTATGCAAAATCCGACTAATACTACTATTTGGACCTACTATTGTTTCTCTCATACATCTTTCATACTTCACGCAACATTCATTCATAGCCATACTGTCATCATATCATATTAGGATGATTTGAGACCCTTTCAGACAGAGAACAATCCTTTTAGAACAAGATTGTGCTCAAACGGCAAGTCTTTATTTGGTAGATTTAAATAGTCATTTAACAAATCATTATTCTTTTAGGGAATAGTTATTGAAAAAGAACAATCCTTTTAGGTCAGATTGAGCTCGAACAGCAAGACTCTGTTTTAGTAGATTTAAATGTGTGGGCATTTAAAAAATTATTACTCTTTAAGAGAATAATATTTAATAGAGAACAATCCTTTTAGGTCAGATTGTGCTCGAACAGCAAGTCTTTAGTTTAGTAGATTTCAATGTTTAGTCCTTAAAAAAAATGTATTCTATAGGGAACAATGATTTAATAGTTAATAAGATCAGATAGATAGCTAAGTCTTTACTTTAGGAGGTTTAAATTGAGTAGTTAATAAAATTCATTATTCTTTATAATTAGTGAGTTTGAAATCTTTGATGTGGTATGATCCTAGTGGTTTCCCAGACATGTCGGCTAGTTCATAAACAAGTGGAGATAGTTTTTTAATGATTTTACATTTAATAAATTTTGGTGCGAGTTTTTTGTTAAAATATTTGTCCTTATCGCTTTGGTAAAATGTTTTTCTCCAAATCACATCACCAATATTAAATTCTGCAGGTCTCCTACGTAGGTTATATTGTTGACAGTTTCTGCTGTGAGCGTGCAATAAGGAAGCTTGCACCTTATTGAAGATGCTAGATAGTACACCTATGTTATCAGCATAACAATCGCGCGGTTGAAAAACAGGATGGTCATCGCTTTCCTTGCCAAGGTAGTATGATCCACATGTTACTAACTCACGTCCATAGACTAAGAATGAAGGAGTGTAGCCAGTAACCTCATTCACCGAACTATTAATAGCAAATTGTATTTTGGGTACTAGTTGATCCCAGATACGCTGATCATTTGATATAAATGACGATATAGCAGTCATAATAGTTTTATTATATCTCTCAACTGTGTTCACATGCGGAGAGTATTTAGGGGTGAAGTGGAGTTTTGGAACCTTATATTTTTCAAACATTTGTTTTAACGTAGCACTAATGAACTGTTTTCCGTTATCGAGAATCACGGTAGAGGGAATCCCATGTATGAGGAATACATGTTCTTCTATAATTCTAGTGACTATTTCAGCTGTTGCACGCTTGATTGCAAACAGCAGACAATATTTACTGAAACAACATGTAACTACCAGGATGTAGGAATTCTGCTTTCTGGTAGTCGGTAGAGGTCCTACTAGGTCGACGCTAATAGTTTCGAAGGGTCTAGAACATTGTTTCGGCCTACCCATTTCACCCAGCGGTGCATGGTTCTGGTGCTTGTGTGCAATGCATGTGTCACAAGACGTTACAAATTTTACGACGTCAGCATGCATTCCCGGCCAAAAGTATTTTAGGCTAAGGCGTTTGAAGGTTTTAAATATGCCTAGGTGACCGGCTGTTGCCTCCGAATGATTTTCAGTAATAATGTTGTGTCTTGACTCTACAGGAATCACTTCTTTCCACTCGAATTCTCTGTGTAGGACAGATTTAGTCTGCATAAAGCGAAATAAGCGATTGTCTCTAATAGCATAGTTAGGAAAAGACGTAGGCGAGTTCTGACAACCTTGATAGATATTCAGATACCATTGATCTGTAGTAGTTGGCATTATGAAGTTAGTAGAACTAGCAGGTGTGGTTGGTACGTTATTGATAGCTGATATCTGACAAGCCCGAGACAAAGCATCAGGTATGACATTATCAATACCACGGCGGTGTTTTATTTCAAAGTTAAACATAGAAAACCTAACGCCCCAACGAGCTAAACGACCAGTAGGGTTGTTTAAATTAAGAAACCACTTAAGGGCTGAATGGTCAGTATAGACTATGAATTTTTTACCATTGTCCAAGTAGCATCTCCAGTGTTCTAGTGCTACTAACACTGCTAAAGCCTCTCGCTCAGTGATGCTGTAGTTCCTTTCTGGTCTTGTTAATGTACGACTAGTGTAGGCAATTGGATGCTCAATGCCATCTATGGTTTGGGTTAATAGACCTCCAACACCATAGTCGCTAGCGTCTGTGTGAACCTCGAATGGAAGATCAAAATTTGGGCAAGAAAGTATAGGAGCGGACACTAATAGCTCTTTTAGCTTGGTAAACGACTCGTCAGCTTCTGTAGTCCATACAAAGGGATTAGTTCTTTTGTTGGTAGACGTTAGTTTATTTAAAGGACCAGCTATTGTACTAAATTGTGGAACAAATTTACGATACCAAGAGGCTATACCTAGAAATCTTTTCACCTCTTTTTTATTTTTTGGTGTCGGGTAATTAACAATAGTGTTGATTTTTTCTGGGTCGACATGAAGGCCGCTAGAATCGACGATATATCCTAAGTATTTAAGTTCCCTACGGAAAAACACAGATTTTTCAAAATTTATAGATAAATTTGCCAAGGTTAGTTTTTTAAGTACTTTTAATAATAGAGAAATGTGGCTGTCAAAGTCAGAGCTAGCAATTACTATATCATCTATGAACACGAAGACAGAGTTCTCGAATTCAGGACCATAGAACAGCGTATCGACTAGTCTTTGTTGAGTAGCGGGTGAATTTGTTAATCCGAAAGGCATAGTAACAAATCTGAAGGTTCCCCGACGTGGAATATAGAAAGCAGTCTTATTTCTATCATTCTCAACTATAGGTATTTGCCAAAACGCTCTAGATAAATCTATACTACTTAGGTATTTGGCGTTTTTTAAGTTGTCTAAGATGTCGGCTATGTAGGGTAACTTATATGCGTCTTTCTTAGTAACTGAATTAAGCTTACGGCTATCTAGACAAAACCTTAGTTTACCGTCTTTTTTAGGTGTAAGTAAGACCGGTGAAGACCAAGGGCTTTCACATTCTTCAACCACTCCCAGTGCTAACATCTCATCTAATTGTTCCGATAGGATACGCTGTTTTTCAGGAGAAACACGATAGTAGCGTTGTCTAATGGGTGGTGAATCGCCAGTGTCGATTTGGTGACTAACTAACTGTGTTCTACCTAAACCACGTTTTTCAGTAGAAATGTCTTGAAACTGGGCAATAACGTTGTCGGCGACTGTACGTTGGGTCTCGGATAGTTCTTGATAAGATTGTAGAAATAGCGATGGTTCTTCCTTTATTGTCACTTCATTTAAATTAGTACAAGATTGAAGTGAAATAGAATTACAAAATTTAGGGAATAGTTTAAATTTTTTCCAAAAATCTATACCTAGTATTAAGTTTGTTTTTACAGAAGGTACCACATAAACCTTCAGTATGTGAAACTGATTTTCAAAGGAAATTGGTAGATAAATACAACCAGTAGCAGGCAGTCGCTCACCTCCAGCGGAAGTAAACGTTATAGAGGCGTTGGTGTGTAGCACCAAACCCAAGAAGCTAAGTTTTTCATGGCAATTGTTACCTAAGATGCTAACTGAAGAACCAGAGTCCAACAGACCAGTAAGTTTAGTACTACCTACTCCAATAGTTGCATATGGACGCATGTCATGATTAGATTTATTGTTATTTACTGTTGTAATGTAGTAACTAGTAAAGAAAATTTTTAGAGTTGTTAGCCAGTTTTTCCAGTCAATTTCATTAAAGTTTTTTGACTTTTTAGTACAAGGTAGGATAGCACTACCATTACAACAGGAAGAAATTAGTTTTTTGACTTATTATGAGGGTGGCATTTAGTGCAATTCGGATATTTAACATCTTTGTTACCGCATTTAAAACAAATTAGAAACCTTTCAACTTTGCACCGTCCTAAGGAATGTTCTGTAGTTCTACAGCGTGGACAGTAGATTTTCCTAGTGTGGGGTTCCGTATAGTTAATCGAAGCTACATTTACTTTGTTTTCCGAATATTTATTATGAGAATTATTGTCTTTATAGAAATTAGGTTTAGGATAATTATAATTAGATTTGTAGTTGCTATTATTATTTTTAAATTGATAATGAGTTTTAGCTTTGGAAGTGCTAGGTTCGTTAATTGATAAAAATGCCAGATCAGGGGCTAAAGTTTCAGATGAAATCCTAGGTGGTTCTTTAAATTGTGTAGTGAGTGATTGCATTCTTTCAAAGTTCCTACAGACTTGTTTAAGATTCGAAATGCTATCAATTGATGAGGAATTTGCAGCTAGTACACTTGCATAACAAGGTCTAATATTGTGCATTAGGATGTTTAGTTGTTCACTCTCAGGAACTTTGGTTTTGAGTCTTGAAAACAATTCAGTCATTTTAGAAAAATAAATTATAATATTCTCAGTTTCACCTTGTGTTCGGTTACGAATTTCCGCTAGGAGACGATAGTCGAAATCGAACTGGCTAAAATCCTCAATTAGTAAAGCTATTAATTCATCCCAAGTGCGAACAGTATCCCTAACGCTACGATACCAATGTAAGGCATCGCCAGTAAATATCTCAGTTGCATAAGATAACAATTTAGATGGATGGATATTTCTAGTGGTGCTATACTCGTTCACTCTCTGTCTAAAGGCGTGTACACAAGATTTACCGTCAAATTTAATTTTTTGAAGGTCATTAATGTGAGAACGATCACAGTTAACAGACATCACAGGTGTAGGGTTATCAGAAGTTGTTTGTTCGCTCTCTATTGCAGGATCACAGCTAGAACTTGCCAATTTATTTAAATTATTTAATTTGTTCCTAATCTTATTTAAGTTATTTGATAATAAATTTACTTTTTCTGTATGTTTAGGTTCAGAACAATCTATACGTTTTAAGCGATAATATAAATGATTGCACAATGCTGTAGTGCGGTTGAACAAACTCTGTTCAAATTTATCCTCAAGTAGTTTTAATTTGTTCACAAGTTCAGTAAAAGAAATGTTAGCGCCTGTAATATCTATCTCCGGTTCGATGCCTGACTCGACTATGTCAGATGTAGGTATTAATGGTGTTAATTTATTTATCTGCCTGCGTAGTTCAAGCACAGTATTTGCAGGTTCCTCGCCTCTAATAAGCACTTCGTAGGTTAATTCATTTTTGTTTAGCAAAAAAAATTTAATAGGGTGAGTTCCCATGTTCCAAGATGTTTATACTACTAAGTTAAACAATATTTATAGTTAAAAGGAATTAGATGGTGTTCTTTACAATTAATTCAAGCAAGAAACTACGCTTAGGTGATATTATTTGTAGAAAATTTAGTTAATTAGAGAGAAAAATTAAAGTTAGCAATTTGGGGACGTTAAATTAATGCAAAATTACAAGTAGTTTTAGTAGAAAATAAACAATATTAGTGTACAAACTGTTATGTATTACAAATGGTAATGATTTAGATGTACTGGTTAGAACAGTATAAAAGTTATTTATATATACTGGTTAAAACAGTATAAAAGTTTTAAGTTTGTCTAAACCCGCGTTTGACGTTAATTTTACAAATTGATAGTTAGGAATTAATATACTGTAGGTTAAAAATTAGAGCAACAATTAGAATTAAACAAGAATTTAAATTAAAACACAAATTAGAGTTTCAACAAAAGCATACGGGTTTAGTAGAGGTGTTATGAAGATGGAGAGAAAACCTCTGTCCCTTAACTGACTTTTACAGTATGCCCGGGAAGAAAAGCAGCTGGCACACTCTACGTTTTTCTTTCACTCCCAGTCCAGCATGGAAGTAATTGTTAACAATTTTGCATTTGCACAAAAAAACTATATAAAAACGACGTTAAGCAATTATTTAGAATTTACAAAGAAAGAAGTTAATTAATTTAGACTAGTACGTAACAGTTTGCACACTCACCCACGCGTTCACACGTTTAGGTTATGTGAACCCGTAGAATTTAGGAAATGACGAGCTTTGGAAGGTAATTAAACCACGTTGTAGGCGCCACTGCCGCGCTTAGCCGGCAGACTAGGTGGGTTCGTAGGTTAAACCAAATAAAAAAATAACTTCGGTTTAACAGTTATTTAATTACCTTCCGCGGCTAGGTTATAAGGTAACAATGTTAGTGGAGCACTGGCCTGTTGTTTGAAGTTGTGGTCCTCGTGCCGGTGTTCTGCTCCAGGCGCGTCCCTTTTTAATCAAATTCCAACAATGCAGGTTCTTCTCGGTAGTATTCTGCACGTAGGACTTTTAGGGTAGTAGTTGTTCCTCACGTGCTTGTTAGGATTATATATATGCCGGATTATATATTCCGCTTTAGATTTTAGTCCTCTCCTTGAACCTTACAACTTAGTCCTCTCCTTGAACCTGGAATGCACGGCGAATAGAAAGGGCGTTAGTCGCGTTAACAAAATGGCCGACACGACGCTCACGGCACAAAGGTCGCAGTGTCTCCATAAGGAAGTTAGGAAGGGTATTCTAGGGTTACACATAGTGACTTTATAATTTAAGTTAGAACACCATAAAAATAAACGTTATAGAACAGTAAGGCAACTCACCCGGTAGACGGGAAAACTTCAAGATATATAAGTTGAGTTAAATTGTTTTTTTAAGCGCGTCCGCTCTCAGTTGAACACGAAACGAAATGGCCGAGGCTGAGGCGCCCGCAGGGAGGGAAAAGAACGAGTTGGTTCTCAGGCAGCGTTGCGTTCATTCACCATAGTGAATGTTATGTATTTTAAAGTTATTCAACAGGCAAAGAATTGAGCTATTAAGTATGCAGATTGCTACAAAAGAATTTGCAAATATTTAAAACTAAAGTATCAAAACTGTTCAAAACCTTTCGTCTTTTTCACGGCACGCTTGTGTGCGTGAATCTTATACATGTAGTAGTAGAATTCGATACCTAGCCTTTTCGGAAACGCATCCTTAAGGCCTATCAGATAACATCAAAATAAGTTTCGAAAAATTCTCTGGTTTCCGAGATATTGACACTTGGGATTTTTCAAGAAAATTCCACTTTTTGGTCCTTCTTTATTTGACTTATTCTACGTGCAACTATTTACTTATTGGAGCATTACGAAATAAAAAAAAAATGCGAAAAAAAATTCCTTTACAAAGTTTACAGGATTCTTACCAAGATTTTCGATTTTATTTTCGCACGTCCGATATTTCGATGCTGTTACAAGCACCATGATCGCGGATTGGCAGATGTAGGTAGGTGGCGATGACAGTTAGAGGCAGATATATCGATCTACACTCTTTTTTGTTCGATTTGAGCTGCTACTACTGGAACTCACATTAATGTCAATTTTGCAAAACACGCTCACAGTATCACTGGGTTTTTGACCGGAAATAACACTATTGCTGATTTTGGTGTCGTAAAAGTCCTAACCACTGGGTTCCACGTACTAGACGATTTAAAACCGTCTTCTCGATTAAAGTTATTTTCGCGCTTTTTTTTCTAACGCTTCTTTAACGAGTTGCGGTTTGTAGTGTCATTCCGTAGATAAGACCCGAGTATTATAGAACTCAATCCAATTATTAGGGCCCGATTCTTACAAAATGTGTTTGGCGATGGCTGACTTGTTTTGTGTTTGATTTTTTTATGGCTTTGATATGTTCCTTAAGACGGCATGAAATAGTTCTCTTCGTTTGGCCAATGTAGGCAAAAACGTAAAAAAGGTAAATTATAACCCCACGGCTCGAATACCTTGCCAAATCACTTCAATAATCAAAGAATGCCAAACTATTTTACCCGATGACGTGTATAAACAACTATTGAGACCTTGTTTATTTCAACCACCAAAAATATATTAGCTTCCTAAGGTCCACAAGCTAATCATGCACAAATCATAAAGTCCACAAGCGCGATCATGGTGCTTGTAACAGCATCAAAATATCAGACGTACGAAAATAAAATCGAAAATCGTGGTAAGAATCCCGTAAATTCATTATGTCATAGTAAAAGTAACCGCGATAGTTTAAAACAATTATTATCTTCATACTCTTTGACTGATAGTCTTATGCCAGAGAAAATGAAGAGTCTTCGATTTTTTTTCCTATGCTTTCTTTACGATGAATGTTATTCTTGTAATTGTGATACAACAGTATTGTCGTTTCTACTATCTACAATACTTCTACTATTATTATCTTTTTTCAGAAATCTGGTAAGAACGAGAAACTCACGGACTGTGAGAGATGCGGGGTATGCGTGGAATGCGAGAAATCCAAGAAAATCGAGAAACTCGAGAAATCTTTCGAGAGACGCGAGAAAATCGAAAGATACAAGAAATTTCAGCAAGCCACTCGGGGGAAGTCCGTGAAATGGGATAAATCGAAGATATCTGAGAAATCCAAGAAAGCCAAGAAAGCCAAGAAAGCCAAGAAATCCAAAAAATCTAAGAAAAAAATAATACTTAAGAATCTTAAGGAACCCTTAAAATATTACGCGAAATGTGCATATATATTTGTTTCCACTATCTTAGAAAGAATAGTAAACATTGTAATACTAGTTGTCGTGCTAGCGGGATATTTACTCAATTTAATTGTCCGAACAATAGCTCAGCTTCTCTCATTTATTATTCAGCTGATTTCTATAATACCATTCGTATGTTTTTTTTACTTTTCAACCCGTTTGAAGTGTATTTTCGCCCGAGGCTACAATTACACACCACCCATGGTAAAAGGCAGTTCTGTATGTACTGTGCTATTGATTATTATACTATATTTTATATTTGTGGGGCCTGGAATGTCTGAATATGTTATGTTTAAATTTGGGTTTATGAAAAAGGATTCGGGTTTCGACAAATATTTAGAACTTCTTACATATGTTGGTCAATTGGATACCTCTCAAAGTATTGATTTACATAAAAATGGGAATACCTTTAATTACAGTACTTATACAAGCGCAACTTTGTTATTGTTTTCTCGCTATTTCAGTTCTAATACTGAAAGTACTGAAGAAGATTTATCATCACATGTAACTGAAATTGAAGATATGACTGATAGTAGTATAGAAGATTTACAATCTTATGTAACTGAAATTGAAGATATGACTGAAAGTAGTATAGAAGATTCACAAACATATATAACTAAAATAGAAGATACTATTTCTACTGAAGATTCAGAATCTACCTCTATATTATATGAAAAAGATGTCGTAACAGTTGATCAAACACAACCTATATTTATTGATACAGGCGTAGCAGCTTTGAAGGATATTGTGTTTACTGTGCCAGAAATTATTATACAAATAGAGGATGTTGATACGGACACAGTAAAGGAAGATGAAGATAGTACAGTAATTGATTTGATAGCTATCATGACAGAAATTGAAGACGACACTGAGAAGAGCAACGTTAGAGTAGAAAAAGAACAGGTACGAAGACGACCATTAAAGGGATTGAGCGCTAAGTTGAAATCCTAAGATCCCCTGAAAAATTAATGGGCGAGGCTTTAATTATTTACATATGACCTTGTAAAGAACTGCTTATAAAGAAAAAGACACGACTTTGGAAGTATAAGGGAGTTTCTTCCAAGCCATCCTAAGAGGTGATGAAATCAAAAAAATATCTTTTAATTTCTGTCCGTAAATTAATTCGTAACGTCAAAGAGTAATATTCACGGTCCATACAGTCTCTGACCTGTTAAACTACTTTTTGTTAGGTTTTTGAATGTATAAAGATTATATTGTAATTGAAATTTTTTTTTTTTTTTTTTTTTTTTTTTTATTAAATATGGATAGGACGTTTGTCTTCCATGACACCTGATGTTAAGTGAACATGAAGACTAAGGTGTTACACGTCCATCCACGAGAAACCTATTCACTCGACACTTAAAAGTACTAGGACTATACTGGTCAGGGAAAATAGACGCAGGCAGTTCATTCCAAACCTTGGCGACCCGTATCAAAAAGGAACTGTCAAAGCGCTTAGTTCGACTTTTCGGAATATCAACCACATACGGATGGAAGTTCTGTCTGCGTCTAGTAGTCCGATGGTAAAAGGGTGAGGGTTCAATTTGCTCAAACAGAGCACTCGCGCACTCACCAAAATGTATCCTGTAGTACACGGTTAAACAAGCAACCTTACGACGATGCTCTAGGTTCTGCAGTTTTTTGGTCGTAAGGTCGACGTTGTTAATTAGATTACGGGCTCTTCGGTCAACGGAATCCAGCGCTTCTAGTTGATATTTGGCTGAACCATCCCAAAGATGACTGCAGTACTCCATGCATGATCGCACTTGAGCTGTATATAAGTTAAGAAGCTGTGCAGGGCTGAAGTACCGCCGTACCTTTGAGATGATTCCCAACTTTTTTGAAGCTACTTGAGCCATGGACACAATTTGTTGACCGAAGTTTAAACTGGATGTTATAGTTACGCCTAAAAGCCCTAGATGGTCAGTGATGGGGACAGATACATTTTGGAAAGTGGGCGTAAATGTGAAGGTGCTCTTTTTTGCGGAGAATAGACACGCCTGAGTTTTGGACGCGTTAAATTTGACCAAATTCGACTCACCCCAATCGGATACTTTCCGTAAGGTCAAATCAACGCGCTCAATCATTGACTTTCTTAAACTCTGGATTTCACGGGGGCTCGCTCGCGCATTGGATACGTATCTCTCTACAAATGCTGCCTAACTATTAAACTATTGGTGCAGATTTGATTTGATTTCTTAGAAACGATGTCGGAATTTTCATTTCAAGTGGATGATACGTGTAGTCTATTGAGTAACTTGAGAAGTGAAATATTAAAATTCTTGCTGTGGTTTCTTACGTAAGTAAACGATTTGGAATTAACCGAAAATGAGCTATTATTTGCACTAAATGTTGTTTTAATACGGTTCATATGTTTTCAAAAATCTAACAGGTAAGCTATGAACATTACTCATTTGCAAAATTGCGTTTGAAACGTGACCGAGAAGAAAACTTTGCTCATAAATAAACAGATATACAGCTTAACTAGGACATGAAACAAAAAATGAAAGATATTTTATAACTAACTCAATAACTAAATGAAAAAATGTGATAAATAAAAACCACCCGACCAGTACTCGAACCTGGGACCTCTCGTTTGCCGGACGAGTGCACTTCCACTGATTTACTGGGGCCTAGCGTAATTTGGCGTATACTTCGGACTTCAGATTTCCGATACTTTACCCACGAATACTACGTTGAATTTCATCGACAAAATACTTTACAAAGGAGGGTCGCACCCCTCAACCCTCTGATTGACAGCCATTTTAAAATTTAATATCTCTTACTTCTAAGAGTTAACTGAAACTCATTTTTTTTCACATTTTCATGTCGCCCCGATACATAAAAATGGTCTTATTTGAAAGATTATGATATTTTAAAGTAATTTTTGTTAAGTAACTTTTGCATTTTATCAAAATAGTTCATGAAATTCTTAAAGTATAGCCGAAAAACTTGTGAAAAATTCACTATTTTTTTTAGTTAATGGGCGCTACCTAAAAAACCGGCCCCTTTACTTATCGTTTTTTTTTTCATTTTATTTTGTTTGCAAGGAACTATACTAACAAATAAACATCAAATTTTGGCTAATTTGGTCAAAATTACAACAAAATACACGACTATTAGGTTGCACAAATCAGGGTAACATTCCATAAGCGTGCGAGTGTGATCGGTATTTTTAAGCATAGTTAGTGAAACAAAAACTACTTTTTATTGTTCTTCTATAATATTAACTTCTTTTTCTTCTAAAATTTTACAGTAATTGTTCCCAGTGCCCGCCATTATTTTGATTGCAGGGGCCCGAGTCTGTAGCTTTGACGCACCACTGGTTTTACGCACCGATGGTAGACCATCGGGGCCATCGAGTGCATTTCGTTGGCAGTCTGTAACTCCACCGATGGTAAACCAGTGGTTCGAAGAACCAATGGGGCTTCGAGCCATTGGTATTGTGGGTTCATTCAGTGACTCATTACTTCATTCGCCTGTCTTTTTAAAAACTCGTCAATCATTCATAAATATTGACACAAAATTTATTTGTTAATTATTTAAATCTTGCTAAAGTATTGTAAAGCAATATATTTTTAATGCTTTACCATTAAAACAATGATAATTTATTTTATACCGATGATTTTTCGTGTTTGTCTACTAAAAGTTTGAAAAATAACATGTCAAGTACACTTCAGTCAGATTGACAAAGACGTTTGACTGACTGCTAACTTTAAAAATTCCCTCCACTTTGTTGTGATAATTTCATTGAATTGAATTCAAGTATTTAACTATGATTTTGGCGCAACAAATCGACGTCCTCCTGGACTTCCTAGAGCAGCATCCAGAGCTGGCACTAGGGCACGTGAACCGCTCAGCGGAGGCACGAAGCCTTAGCACTAGGCTGTGGCAGCAATGTGCAAACTTATTAAACTCCGTATCCAGCGACGGTGCACAGAAATCTTGGTCGATGTGGAGAACTGTAAGTTTTGAACATTATGCTACGTATTTACGCTCGTGTTCTAATATAAGGTCTTTCTGCTTGTATTTTTTCTCAGTCTACCATCTATTTTTGTACAGCCAAAGTTGCAGATACCTCTTTTCTCTAAAATACTGCATTCATATACCTATATCCTTTTTTTTGTTCTATTTAAAGATATTATTTTCAAAAAACTAGATAACTAAATAAAAGGTATTATGTTTAAAACTGACAACTTTATTGTATATGAACCCAGAAAATTTGATACAAAAAGCACTAGAAGAAAATCATACCAAACAAATTAACACATTAAAAATATAATCAAAGTTTACTAATTTTTTAATAACTAATTTTTTTTTATCAGGTTCTCCTTCAGCTCTTGCTTCGGCGCGTGAGCTTTTCAACGACGTTGGGCGGTTGGGAGCTGAAGCGACGATGGAGCTCCGCCGTTCAAATCAGCAGCTAGCAGATGCTATTAGAAGTTCTTCTGAGCTGCTTGCAGGGGCTACAGATAGGATGACTGCTGCCATTGAAAATGCATCTGCAATGCAGAGATAAAATAAATATATTTTATACTATGAAAGTCTTTTAGTTGCCACACTTAAGATCATTATGGCTTAGACCAGCCCTGAATGCCATCTAGATAGACACATAAATAGTTTTATAAGTACCTAAGTGTCAGGATTTATTTTCATGTGTGTCTCCATAGTAAGTCCACAATCCTTCTTTGCATAGCCCGGCCTTCCAAAAGCTCTGGGTTGCTTCGGCTATGGCGTCTGGAGTTATCTTCTTCCATTAAGACATTTTCCTTCTAAATCAAATTAAATTGAGTAATTATTAAGAAGACACAAACTAAATAATAATTATAACAATCAGTATAAATAGTATTGCACCAAGTGTAGTTTTGCAGATAGGAAGCAGATGATTAAATCTGCAGAGAGCAACACCAATTGTGTGACACCAAACTAAGTTCAAGCTTTAAGTGTGCACCACACTGGTTTAGTGGAAAACCTTTCTAAGTTAGCCTGAACTGGAAATCGAACCTTGAAGTCTTTCAAATAATGCCGTGCTACCAAGACTACCAATCTTTTCCTACCAGTGGAAGTAGCTGGGCTTCCTCTTCGGCCTCCTCAGCAGTACAGTAGCTGGCAGGTGCATTCACTTTCAAAGCAATGTTGTGTAGAACACAACAAGCTTGGGTGATCTTTCCACATGTTACTAGAGCATAATGTAAAGCACGTGCAGCAAGTAAACACCTAAAAAAAAACTCTGTTCATACCTTAATAGTTAAAACTTAATGTATTACCAGCTTATGCAGGCTATACTAACCGAAAGCGTGCTTTTAACACTCCAATGCAACGCTCTACTGTGTTTCGTGCAGCAACATGCTTAACATAATAATTATGCTCAGCAGTCCCCGGAGTACTATGTAATATAGGTGTCATCAAAGTCCTTCAGGTGTCATCAAGGTGGCCAGCTCGAAAATTGCCCAACCAAGAGAATTCATCTTCACCTTATAAATTAAAACAAAACAATAATCTTCAAAATCACTTAACACTCAATGAACCATTAAACAATAAATAAAAAGTCACGCACCAACAAAACTTATCTATAAACTTATTTTTTTTTGTTAAAAATAATAAAACTTTTCACAATGGTTGCTAAAACAATCGTCCCAAGATCAACTGTTGCAAAACGCACCGATGGTTGCTATCACGTGACCAAACGTGTGTCAGAAATCCATACAGACTACCAATATTTAGCACCGAACCGATGGCACGCCGATTGTTCGCGCTTACAGACTACGCAATTTAGGCAAAAGACCAGTGGTCACCAGTGGTGCGTATGACGTACGTGTGTGCGTTACAGACTGCCAAAATCGAACCATCGGCAACCGAAGGCTTGTTTTAAAAGTTACAGACTCGGGCCCCGGGTCGTTGCCCTTTATCCAACTTGTTGAGAGTAAGCAGCAATCATTTTTTTTATTTGGAACAAGTAGGATAGAAACGAATAATACGTACGTAAAAAAAAGTATTGATATTGGCTGACTGAATAGAGCTACTCCATTGAGATTGGCACCTTTTGGTGCGATTAAAAAAAACGTACAATAATTAAATTTCATACATTTTTATTTCATAAATTTAATGCTCTAGAGCATTAAATACTCGCTTTGTACTGCGTTTTTAGAGTGATTGTGATGAAATTAAAGCATCGTTGGAAGAAAAAGACTTTTTTGAATGTTCACGACTTTCTATGAACAACTGGTAATTAAACCCTGATGGTAAATAAAGATGAGTTTTATTAAATACTTGTCGATTTCCGCAGTTCCTCCTGCATTACTCATCTTCCCGTGGGAACTCCGAGATAAAATATAGCTTATAACCTTACTCGCGAGAAGTCGTCGTGGCGCCGCGGTTACTGTGTGCATCATACGATATCACAGGTAAAGCAACGTTCGGCGTGGTCGGTACTTGGATGGGTGACCGCCGACCGTTCATTTCTCACGACAACTTCCGTGTTTCGGAGGGCACGTTAAGCAGTCGGTCCCGGGTGCTGTATAATTGTATACAGTAGTCGTTAGGGTTTGTCAGAAGCCATCTTGGCGCCTTGAAAATTCTGGCATCCACCACCCAGCACTGGGCTAGCTTGGTGGATTATGGCCTATATCTCCTCTTCACCCAGAGGAGAGACTCATGCCCTGCAGTGGGCTAATTGCAAAGAGTTGTGATGATGAACCTTACTCGATAAATGGACTATTCAATGCACTGGTCTGATTTTTCGTTATTGGAAATCAGACCAGTATTCTCTGAGATAAGCATGTTTAACCAAACAAACTCTTGAGCTTTATAATAGTATAGATTGACGAAAAGAATCACCGCTGGTGTGGTAGGATTTATAAAAAGGGTGGTTGCTAGCCAGGTGGACCCTGAATAAGTGCTACCACCAAAAATGGGACACTCTCATTAGTCACCTTTCACTCGCTTGTTCAGGGTGGCATTTTGTTTCTCAATTACGGCAGAACGGCTCAACGAATTTAGCTCACGTCATAATGATAGTGTACAGGCTGGAATAGCACATAGGCTACTTTTTATTCCTATTTATGATAATAGTATTCAATTTAAAACTAGGAAAGATAATCATGATAATTACTTGTAAAGACAAGGAACGACCATAAGTTAGCGTTTCCCAATTTAAGGCTGGCTAAAAGCAGCAAATCATTTATTGGAATGTCAATTGGGTTGGGGAAAAAGTTTCTTCGCATTTTTTAATAAAATTCAAAACATTTTTTAATATAGTTTATTGACATTTAACTAAAGTTTGTATGTACCATTTTGTTTGATAACCTTTTGCCATCTTGTAGGTAGGGACATGATTCCATTGCTATAAAAATTTTGGGACCTCTCATCAAAATACCGCGACGAGTGGATTTGGCAGTCCTCTCGTGATGTTAACCTAACACTGCCTAAAGAATTCTGAAGAGACCGAAACAGGGGGAAATCTGAAGGTCAGGACTATACGGCGGATGCATTAACACCTCCCAGCCAAACTCTCTCAGTTTTTACTGGGTGGCTATAGATGTGTGAGGTCTAGCGTTATCATGATGAAACACCACACCCCTTCTGTTGATCGATTCCGGCCGCTTTCTCTCAGCTTCTTGTTTTAATCTCATAAGTTGTTCGCAGTAGAGTTCAGAATCGATAGTCCTGCCTGGTGGTAACAGCTCATAATGAATAATGCCCTTCCAATCCCACCACACACACAACAACACCTTATTGCGACCTTGTTAACCCGGGTTTCGCCACAGTCTGTGAAGCCTGACCGGCCTTTGAACACGACCTTTTTCGCACGTTCTTGTCGTACGTGATCCACTTTTCATCACCAGTTATCAGCTTCTTCAAAAATGATTCGGTTTCGTTACGTCGTAATAAAGAATCACAAATGAGTACAGGGTTCATTGGGTTTCTTTCAGTGAGCTCGTGAGGTAGCCAAATATCGAGGTTTTTTGTGTACCCAGCTTATTTCAAATGCGCCAAAACTGTTTTGTGGTCAATTCCTAGTTCTTCAGCTACGTCGTAACTACTGATATGTCGACCTTGCTCAACTTTTTCAAAAATGGCATCCATTTTATCCGTAATAGGGCGACCAGAGCGAGGTGCATCTTTGACATCAAAATTTCCGGATTGAAAACGCTTAAACCAAATTTGTGCTACTCTCACAGACACTACACTAGGGCCATAAACATCGCAAATTTTTTTCGCGGCTGGCGTTGCATTTTTACCTTTTTTGTAGTAAAATTTTAAAATGTATCGAATATCTTCATTAGATTCACTCATCTTGACAGTACGAAAAACGAATGAAAATCACACATTTTATTTTATTTATTTATTTACACTTCAGTTTTTACAGGTAAAGTAAAAGAAAAAAGAACACTTACACTAAAAATAAAAACTTGGCGGTCTTATCGCTGAGGAGCGATTTCTACCAAACAACCAAACAACCATTCCTAATTTGAATTTGGAATTATGTTCTTTAAAATTTTAACTTTCAATGATACCAAAACCAGCCAGATACAAATACTATAGCCAAAGAGATTTTATTACAAGTTCATACATACTATAATGCGAAAAGACTTTTTCCCCAACCTATTATATAACAAAATTCCGAAGTCAATTCAATCCCTGCCATTCAATAAATTTAAATCAGTCATTAAAGACACTCTATCTCGAAAAGCTCATTATAAAACTAAATAATATTTAGAGGATAAAAAGGCATGGGATTAAGCACAATAGGATATTTCTAAAAGTTTCTAATTACTTATTAATTTTGTTTACGGCATGACATGTGGCATACGGGTTCCACACACTTATTTTCTTGTCAAAACAACAGCAAGAACGTCATGCTCCCTCAGGCTCTCCTCACCCTCTTCCCTAAAATATGGTTGAGGAGGGTGATAGCTGGTGCTTGCGTTATACTCGTGAACTGGTGCTACTAGAGGTGCCAGGTGGTTTTGTTGTTCGTGTTGTGCATCCATAGCTGAATGCACCTACTATGTAAGTAATTTGGTTGTGGCATGTCATTGGCTCTCACAATAAGCTGTCTTGTGTTTGTTTTTTTCATGTCATGATCAATATGTAATGTACCTATTTGTATTAATTCGTATAAGCCTGACTGAACTTGAGTTTTTTTCCGCCGGCTTTTTTTGTCTCTTGGTCTACTGTAATATCTTATTCAATAACTATCAACACCTTGTTAAAGCCAAAATACAAAATTGTGACGTCATTAAGCAGCCATTCGATGGTCTTATAATGAATAAAAAAAATTCATTTTCATTTTCGATATTCGGGATCAGGAATTATTGGGTAAAATCGCGTGAAACTGCTAGTCTTATACAGGGTGTCCCAAAAGTCGTCGATATACCAGAGGCAGGAGATACAACAAGTAATAACAGCTTTAGGAAAAATAAAAAATAAATTTTGGCCGAATGGTTGTGAAATTATTGGTATTTAAAAAAATACTAAAAAATTAACACCCCGTGATGTTCATTTCAGCCTTGTTCTTACAAATAATAATGTTTGCTCCATTTTATTTTTGAATATAGCCCTTATGCTGAAAGCCTTAAATTTTAAGTCATCTTCATCATCGTCAAGCTTTAAGTAGTTTAGAAGAAGAAGTCTCATTTATCTGAACCAAAATTTAAAGATAAGATTTTGTTAACTTTAACCTGCCGTACTGAAAAAAATTCACCGACCTTTCTGGCAAGTTCTATAAAAAGTTTGCATATTTATTCAGAATTTCAAAATGGTATCATAATTTTAAGGTTACTTCTAAAATAAAGCAAAAACTAACAATTTACTAGAAACCATGCTACGTTTGTCAAACTAGTTATCTAACTATAAGGGTATTATTAGAGCATAATACAAATAAATAAATATTTCTGACACTCACACAACATCATCTAGCCCAAATTAAGTTTCTTATAGAACTTGTGTTATGGATACTAGATAACTGATAAACTTAAGAAATATATAAACATACATATTGAATAAACACATATTTTTTATTAGAATAAACTTAAATAAACATATAAACATCCATGACTTGACAACTAATATCTGTGTTCATCACTCAAATATCCGCCGCCGCCGGGATTCGAACCCAGGACCTCTGGCATAGAAGGCAACAAATGTTACCACTACACCAGCCGGTCGTCAATGTTTATTCAATGATCTTGCGTTCTAAGCGAATATGAAAGAGAAAGTGCTACTTCCAAAGACTTCTTTCATAGTTTCCAGTATAACGGAATACCTGGAAGAAATCGCTTGTCGCCCACTTTGTGCAAAATGTATGTTTTTATTTATTTTTGTCTCTTATGGATTTTTATATTTGCAACAAAATGTGAATAAATAAAAAGCAAAGTTCATATCTTAGTTTTGACGTTTTGTTTAAAACCCTTTGTACAAAAGATAACGAAAGTATTATTAGATCATTATGTGATCAGTTTTAAATGTGAAAAACTTAAATGATGTACTCTTAAATTGACTTATCTACCTTATAATAAGTAGGTAATTTCCTTAAATTAGCTATTTATTTATACACTTGCTTGGTGGTAGGATCCCTTCTGGGTCCGCCTGGCTAGCGATCACCCTTTATATAAAGCCTGCCGCCAAATGTTACTGCTCCGGCGGTAATGTGTTCCGGCAATATTGTATAAAGAGCCAGTTCCTTCCTAAACCCGTGTGCTTTCATCTTCGACCTCATCGTCACTTACCATCAGGTGAGATTGAGGTCAAACGCGGGTTTAGTCACTTATAAAAAAAAAAAAAAAATACACACTTTATTATCCATAAAAATATATGAGAGACAAAAGAAAATAAATACACAAATTTTGGCAATGCGTTTTTAAACCATAAAGATGGATACCTGTATACGCAGCATGACACTGCCTTTAATTCGATCTACAGCTTCAGTTTAAGTCCGTAGTATACAGTAGCTTCCAAAAAGTATGAATAAAAAAACAATACAATGATTACTGCAAAAGATAGGTATCATAAATTATATTCCAGCAGAACCCTCAGCCATTTGAAGGTCTTCAGAACAATGGCATCCTATGGCCTTGATTAGAGGCATATTAGTAGCTTGAAAATTTATTGGTACTTTTTTCAAATTATTATTATTTTATGTGGCAGAAGAGACATGAAAGCAGGATTAATGCTGTGGAGATGAGAGCTCTGAGAAGCATGTGTGGAGTGAAATAATTGAGTGATACTTAGGGTGCGCAACAGTGAAATAAGAAAGAGATGCGGATTGAAAGAGGATGTAGTGACTAAGATTGAAAAGGGTATGCTACGGTGGTTCGGGCATTTGGAAAGGATGAGTGAAAGTAGATTTACGAAAGAGGTGTACAGAGCAAGAATGGATGGTGTTGTTGGAAGGGGCCGGCCTAGGCGAACGTATGCGACATTTTGAAAAAGGGCCTAGTCAAAAGTACCCGTAACCGGCGATCATGTATGAAAAGATTGATGAACGTGGAAGAAGCGAAAGAGGTATGTCTGGATCGCAGCAATTGGTGTTCCCTTGTCTCTGCCTACCCCAAGGGGAGACAGGGGTGAGGGTATCTATGTATGTATTATTTTATGAGAAATACGCTTGTGAAAGTTTTTTCATGCCAGCAGGATCCTTTTATGTTTGACGTTTTCAGTTCGGACAGTCACATTTCCCTTCTGTATCCGTTTTTTGTAAAGTACTTATAAAATGCTGATAAAAAATGTTTAACACCGTGTCTGTCTCATCACGTTTATGTCGTATTGATAGAGATATGTTAAAAGGGTAGCCGTGATCGTATGCCATTATTAATTTAATTTTATTATTAAATTGAATCTGCTTTGCTATAAAAGGTGGCATACGACCACGGCTATCCTTTAAACATATCTCTATCAATATGACGTAATACATAAATATTTCCGCGGAGACTATTACGTGTTTCCTACTTTTTAGAGCGTGTTTTTAGTAGTCGGGTTTTAGTTTTTGAACCTATTTTTTTACTCGTTTTGGAGTTTTGTCTGTTTGCATATTTGAAATGTGCTAACGAAGTTCATTGATATGATATCCCACACGAAACCGTGAAGAAAAAAAGTGTTAAGTTCTTTACTATAATTTTATAATTTTACTATAATTATTATTTCACTAATTTTGGAGTAATAATTTATACATATTTGAGCTGTGCTAACAAAGTCCTTTCATTTGATACCCCACACGCAACTGAAAAGATTTTTTTTTTAGTTCTTTACTTTAAGTCCCCTAGAGGGCGTTGGAGTCAATTTAACGTATTTTATGTAGCCTATAACCAGCGGACAGTTAAGAAGCTTCCAACGATAACGACATTTGTCCAATTATGATTACTGGTTTATAAGTTCTAAGTGAATCCATACCCACATACAAACATACATACACGTCAAAATCATAACCCTCCTTTTTGCTTCGCCGTAGTTGGGTAAAAATTGTAAAAATAAGAGATCTTTCTTTTCTCCACAATAAACTCTTCCTCAATTTTAGAAAACTTATTTTTTTATTAATAAAACTCCCAGACAATCACACCAACTACATGGCCCCAAACTAAGCAGAGCTTGTGATATGGGATACCATGTAGCGAACTAGGGGGGAACCTAGAATATAAATACATAGGTATTCAGGGTGACTGGTGACAAATTTTAGATACAGAAGGAGAGTACTCTTTGTTCGATTCTGATCATAATTATGTGATCAAAGTAGGTACATAATTTTTCAGTACCATTCCCTAGAAATAAATATATGTTACTATTTACTTTACATACAAATTAGTTTATCGCGGCACGTGACCTGGCACGCGGATCGCTGCCAACGCTAGCGTAACCATGCGTTGCGTAATAATTTTTTTAACTTTCGGTTAAGTTTGCACAGTATATAATTAATATTAATTTTTTTATTATATTTTTTCTCTTCATGTATGATCTCAAACTATCACGTCCTTGAGTTTCCCCACCACCAGTCATTCTGTATAGACAAACGCCCAGACCCAGAACGTTTGTTTTCTTGTTCCGTGCGGAAATCAAACTCGCAACCACTGGTGTCTGAGGCAGTTAGGTTTACTTCATCACCAAAGATGTCTCCTCTAGTTGTATTGTAACGGAAAAGCTCTCCATGTTCCTTAATGAATAAAAGACCATTTTCCCGGTGTTATAGCTACGATTGTCACTGTCAGACAGACTGCTGATCAAAACTGTCAAAATGTGTTAGCTGTCAATGTCGTGCAGTCAACACAATCAACGTAAACATTTCGATTAAATCGTTGTTTATAAAAATCTATTATGTTAATAATATCTTTAATATAAGAGTATGATGAGATCACATATATATTTTTATTACTGTTAAAGTGGGCTTGAAATATAAACTCGTAACCATTGAAATTAAGGTTGAAATGACGATCGTCTCTCGACTTCATATAGGTAAACATAATACGCTCAAATCAGTTGAAAACTTTGTTAAATATAATAATTAGAGACATAGTATAGCTACAGGTTTTAATAAAAAAATGTCGTTCCAAGTCGCTATAAACACAGATTTTGTAATACCCTGAAAATTTAATTTATATGCGACCATCTCTGAAATATCATCAACAATATGAAACAATAATATTTAAAATTGATTCATAATTGTTCCAAAAAACCACTTAATAAAGATACCAAAAAAAACTTACACAGGAATTGAGAACCTCCTGTTTTTGGAAAGCGATTGAAAAGCCAACGTCACGTTGCTACATAAGAATATCATCTTAACTCTTCTAATGATCCCACTCCTCGGCTATAAGTCTTTTTGAGTCGTGAACCACCAAGCTTCCCCAGTGCTGGGTGGTGGATGCTATACGCGTTAACAATTAAATAACTTTTGTATACCTATAGCATTTTTCTTCATTTTTTTCTGAAATAATCTTAATTTTTTTGTTTATAGATATTCAATGAAATATCTTGCAGCACTTCAACAAGATCAGAACAATAAGCAGTGTCTCCTTTAGATCTTTAGCAAAATCAAGATTTAAAAAAATAATTTGAATATGGGCCAGGCTTTAGTAAACCTTGTTTGTTTATTTATTCATGTATCAAAAACTCTTGCAAGCGTAGTGTATGAAATAACGGTTAAAATTGATCTACTCCTGCGCTCTTTGGCATTGATGTTATATAATTTTTTGGCAAACATTATACAACTCTTGGGAATAATACCAGCATTGTGCATGTTCTTAATGAGTTCAAGACTTTCAAATCTTATGGCTTGCTGTGGCAACGTATCGAACTTTAGAGCATGCCTTTTCTGTTTTCTAATTGCTGGTGCAGTCTTCGCTGTCGTCTACTATTTTGTGGGAGTGGATCAAGTCGCTGATTTTATGGGTTACAGTGAATATGGCACGGAATTTGATAGAGCTTTAGCAGAATACAAACAACAGCTTAGAGAAGCAAAATTGTCTGTCACGAATGTCTCTTTACTGACTAACACTACTTCAAGAGAGCTAATTTGGATGGATACAAATGGATATGAAAAAGACACACTTAGAACACAATTAACATCAACTTTAGAGGTTCTTTCAGAAACAGAAACCGAGTCAGATTACATAGATATTATCGCAACCCAAATAAATTTACACGAAGATGATACCACAAGTGAAACTATAAATGAATCTAGTATTGATGGCTTTGAAACTGGAGCAATACAAGAATTACAAAATAGACTTGAAAAGGAAGGCTTTGAGATTCAAGACCTTTTAGAATTATTCTCAAAAGGTGATAATGCAGACATCGACACAAATATAACCACCAACATATAGGGTCGCTTTATAATAGCCAATAGTATTTTAGTAGCAGATTAAGACTGATGAGTTTTTCGGAATTCAGACCTACTCCATCATCGTCGTCATCTGAGGTGTCATCATCATCATCATCAGCATTCGTGAGATGCGGAGGAGCTATGCATCTTCTAATATTACACGGTCACTACCGTGTAGCGTTTTATTGTGAAGATGACTATGTGTTCGAATACAATACGATAAGACTCAAAATTTATAGTAATTTTGAATATTGTATGCATTGTTTGTTTTGAAAAATCTTAGTCACCTTTTGATACGCAACAGCAATCTTTTATTTTTTGCTTACTATGAGCAAGAATTTAGTAAGTATTTTTTATCCATCGAAAATCGTTACTCAATTTCCATTATGTGAGCTTTTTAATGCCTAATAAATATACTTAATTTGAGGTTTTTGAGTTGTTTACCCTATGCTAAAAATATAAATTAAGATGACTAGGCTTAGACTATTTTTGATAATGTCCTTGCGGGTCCAATACCTATATCTTTACATTATTTACCTCAAGTAAGACTAGTTAAAATATTTTTCTGTAAAACAATTTTATGCAGTCTCTACTATCTTTTCTACTAATCACTTTTAATACCTAGAGTTACTTATTTAGTATTCGGTTCCACAATTAAATTGAGAACAGGGGAAGGGGTTCATAATATTTGTCTCATAATCATTCTCCACCTTTATGCCTGAAGTTTTTTTCATTTGGAGAAAATCTGTTTTTAGCAAAATAATTAAGCGAATAATATTAACTGTGAAATGAAAAATCAGAGATGAATACTAAGTTACGCAGCCCACCTATAGGTGCTTTTTAAATTGTTGAAAAAGTGCTTTTTTAATTGTGCTTTTAATTGTTAACAATTATATTGGTTTTAATTTAGCCAGTGGTTGCGTGACATTATAAAATAAATGAAATCCCCGGACAATCACACTAATAAATGCAATGATAATTATTTATAGAAACAATTATATGCAAAAAATGTATGTATTTTTTTACAAGGAATTTAATATACTCGCTAACATATGAATACCATTAAAATAGACGACTACGCGCTACTTCATTATATTTTCTAGTACTAATCTTTTTTTTTATATTGTAAGGATAGGACGTTTGTCTTCCATGCCACCTGATGGAAAGTGCGCATGAAGACTATGGTGTTACACGTCTATAAACGAAAAACCTATTCACTCGACACTTAAAAGTTCCAGGACTGTAGTGGTCAGGAAAAACAGACGCAGGCAGATTGTTCCACTCCTTGGCAATCCGTACCAAAAATGAACTATCAAAGCGTTTTGTTCGACTTCTTGGTATATCCACTATATACGGATGGAAGTTCTGTCTGCGTCTGGTAGTCCGGTGGTAAAAAGGGGTGGGTTCAATTTGCTGAAAAAGAGCACTCGCACACTCACCAAAATGTAGCCGATAAAATACTGTCAAACAAGCAACCTTACGACGATGCTCCAGCGTCTGCAATTTTTTATTTGTAAGGTTGTTGTTATTTATGATTTTACGGGCTCTTCGGTCAACAGAGTCTAGCGCTTCGAGCTGGTATTTGGCAGAGCAGAAAATAAAGGTGACTACAGTACTCCATGCACGACCTCACTTGGGCTGTGTATAAGTTGAGCAGCCGTTCAGGGCTGAAGTACCGCCGGACCTTCGAGATGATACCCAATTTTTTGGAAGCCGTTTTTGCCATAGACTCAATTTGTTGACCGAAGTTTAATTTGGACGTTATAGTGACGCCCAAAAGCCCTAGTTGGTCGGTGATGGGAACAGATACATTCTGGAAAGTGGGCGTAAAAGTAAAGGTGCTCTTTTTTGCGGAGAATAGACATGCTTGTGTTTTGGAGGCGTTGAATTTGACCAGGTTAGATTCGCCCCAATCGGACACATTCCGCAAGGTCGAATCAACGCGCTCAATCATAGACCTTCTCAAAACCTGGATTTCATGGGCGCTCGTTCGCGCATTGGATATATATCTCTCAACAACAGTGCTGTCATCAGTATATCCAATAATGCCGGGTGTCAGGAGGTCATTAATGTGCAGCAAGAATAAAGTTGCAGAGAGAACAGATCCCTGAGGTACCCCGGCATTAATCGCCATTAGGTCAGAGGAGTAGCCGTCTAAGACTACTCGAGTCGACCGTTCCCTCAGAAAATCAGACATCCAGTCGCAGAGCCCGGTCGGTATGCCATATGCTGGAAGCTTGCTTAAGAGACCATCATGCCAGACCCTTTCAAAGGCCTTGGATATGTCTAAGGAAACAGCTATTGTAGGAGCTCGTTGGTCTCGAGGTATGCCAGGAGTCGATTGTTCAATACACGTTCCATGACTTTGCAAAGTATGGAAGTGATTGAGATTGGTCGATAGTTGACAGGATCAGCACGGCTTCCCTTCTTCGGTACTGGTTGTACGTTAGCCAGCTTCCAGGATTTGGGGACTTTACCAGATTCCAAAGAAAGTCTATAGAGACGCGTCAAAACGGGAGACAACTCAGCTGCACAGCGTTTCAACACCACTGCAGGAATACCATCTGGACCGCTTGCCTTATTCTCGTCTAGGTGCAGCAAGCATTTAAGAACCTCCTTTTGGCGAATATGAACGGTACCCATTGTAGGACCGAACTGAGGTAATTGGGGTGGGATTTTTCCTTGGCTATCTAGACGATAATTTTCCGCAAAGATACTGGCAAATAAATCCGCCTTTTCCTTAGCGGTGTGGGCCAGAGAACCGTCAGGTTTCCGCAGTGGCGGCAGCGATGGGCGACAAAAGTTCGTTTCGACCGACTTGGCGAGGGACCAGAAAGCTTTGCTTTCCGAGGGGTATGACGCTATTCTGTCTCCAATACAGCCTATGTGGGCGAAACGAGCTCTTTTGATCACCTTCTTGCAGGACTTGGCGGCAGCATTGTACCTCTTCTTGTGTTCATCCGAATCCACGGCTTTGCTTCTGCGAGCGGTTGCCCAGGCTTTGTACGCTTCTCGCTTACGCTTTTCAGCGGAAAAGCATTCAGCACTAAACCATGGGCGAGCTTTGGTTTCAAGGGATAGATCAGCGTAGGGAATGAAAAACTCCATTGCTTGAATGAAGAACTCCATTGCGGTATCTATGTGAACCCACATAACTGAAAGGTCCGGCACTTCTAAGTAACGGAGACGCTGACAACAGATCTTGTCACTGGCATACATGCACACCCCGGCGTGCGGGTGGAATTTGGACTCCAGGATGTAACCTGGGTAACAAAGGTATGCCGAGTCTGAAGTTGAGTGAAGTGCTGCAAATGGAACCAAGCAATTCGATAGGGGTAACGCACCTTTTGGAAACTCGCTTGGAGACTGCGGGGACGCCCGAACCCCCCCGAGTTCGCCATCGGGTCCTCTCAAACCGGTCGCCAGCCGGCACGATGGAGCCTCCCGGGATTTTTCGCGAGGTGGCGGGGCAGCCTTTTGCATGTGGCTGGCATGCTACTTGGGCCCCCTACTACCTGCGGTCGGCCACCGGAGCACCGTGCTTCGGATCCCGCTACCCTCCAAAACGAGTCACCCGGTGAGTCATTATCCCACGAGTTGAAAAAAAAGATCTCCGATGCAAAAATGAAATCGTAGTATAATCGATTCATTTTTGCTTCGGAGAACTGTTTTCGTAGTAGAATCGTAGTATAATCAATGAAATGCCGCGTCGTAGTAGCAATTTTTTTTACTTAATAATTTTTTTTTATTAATTTTATCGTAAAAAGTAAAAATAATTATTTTCAAACAGCACTCTGCTATTTGTAAAAACTTTTGTGGTGCCTTATTTTTACTAAAATAACAATGCAGGTACTTTTATGTCGTATCAAAGAAAGTACACAAAGGCTGGTGACTAGAAAACAACCCTGTATTAGTATAGATGAGAAAGTTTGGATGTATGGATGAATGACGGTAAAACGGCTCTCCGGATTTGGATGAAATTTAGCTTAATGATACTCTGGAATAGCATTTAGGCTACTTTTTATCCAGATAGTACCGCGGGACTTAAAATTGCGCGGGAAAAACCGGACGAAACAGCTATTAATTGTATCTAGTGCCTACTCTCTTTCTCTTTGGCCTTTTTCGATGAAGGGAGTAGGCTCCCTTCATGCCACGTCATTAATAATAGTCTTGTGCGACCTGGAGCCCGTTCTTCAGAGCCCCGCCGTGTGCTTTACGTCATTATCCCGTTGATCCACGACTCACTCTTGCGTGCTATGTGGCCCAACTATGGGGAATACCCACTTCAATCTGGCCACTCATTTGATGACATCAGTGACCTTATTCTGTTGTCTCAGCCACTAATTTGTTCTTCGATACCTCAATCATATCCCAAAATTTTCTTTCCATCTATGCTACATTTAGCTTATGTGGTATATCTTTGGTGAACACCGAAGATTCGGCTCCATAGGTAGGATACACTGGTCGAATATCCATGCCTTTTGTTCAGCCTCGAGGTTCATCTTGAGGGCTAGCTTTGATAGTCGCTACTGAGTCTATGTTGGTCATGACTTTAGTTTTGTCGGCGTTAATTTATACACTACATCGGATGGAGGCGTCGCTGAGCTCTTGAATCGTGTTTTCTCCGAAGCTCAGATTATAAAGGCGGTAATCCTGTATATTTAAACCGCAGTTCTCCTAGTCCAGGCTTCTTAGGATACCTTGAGATTGTATCTAGTACGCAACTAAGTAAAATTATGCACCTAATTAAGATATCATAGTGCAGGAGAGGATATCGAGGATATTGCAACAACTTCATCAATAATGTTTTTTTTTCAGAAGATCGTTTAAATAGTTATCTTCCTATTAAAATTAAATATACCTACTTCTTGTCTTTTGATAATTAATATGACATCAAAGTATAGCTTATTAGTTTTTATCACAATAACTACATTTTTGACGTTATAGCGCAGAAGGTTAAATTTAATCTTAAACTTTTCTGTGATATAACGTCATAACAATATACAACACTCTTTATTTGTAATATTTTGGCATCAAGTTCGCTCCCCTTATTAGAAAACTTCAGCAATCCCAACGTTTCTAAACATTGTCTTTTGTTTCCAGTCATCTTATGTTAGAGTAAGTCTGGTCACTCTAGATAATCTGTGTCGCCCGCTACGCAGCCTCTATCTACCGATTGGCTGTCGCTCTAAGTATGATCAATGGCCCTTTTCAAGGCAGGTCATTAAAGGGGGATGTTTAGTGGATATACTCAGAGTTCTGAGGAGTCTCGTGGCCGCTCTGGCGGTCCCCATGTACTGTCTGGTTATTGTATACCTGTTGGCCTTTGGGGCTAGCAGCACTTTACAATACTCTTTCGTCCGCAAAAGGATTCATCCAAGTAGAGCTTGCTTAGTGGGTGCCAAAGCTTTTCTTGGCCAATAATAAGTTTGACAAATTATATTGACAACTACGATATTTCACGACCACTTTCGCGATGGGGTATACCTGTCTGCCTCAGATGCCAGTAGTTGCGGGCTCGATTCCCGCACGGAACAAGAAAAAAAAATGTTCCGAGTCTTATCTATTTATGTATTTATATTCTAGGCTCTCTCCTAGTTCGCTACATGGTATCCCATATCACAAGCTATGCTTAATTTAGGGCCATGTAGTTAGTGTGATTGTCTGGGGATTTCATTTATTTTTAATGATGGACAGAGACTATTGCAGTGGCAGTCAGCTTATAGCCCACAAAACACGCCAATAAAACCTCTGTCCCTTAGCTGACTTTTGCAGTATTCCCGGGAAGAGAAGCAGCTTTTGTTTTGCTGCCAGGCCAGCATGGACTGGAGAAATTACCTTTTGGATAAGGCTGTTGTAAAAACCGACTATTCCGAAAGTGGCGTGCATCCGTGTGTACAGGGTGTGCCTAACTTAGCAACCGCCTTTCATGGAATGTCTGCTGCTAAATAAAGAGTTTTTGTTTACTCATGTGATGTCATCTGAAACCTCATCGCATTCTTCATCAGGTAAGATATCTGTCAACCACGATTTGATAAGAGTATGTGAATTGCCCAAAAGGTAGCAAAACAATTGCCTATCTATAATTGCTGATTTTAGAATACCTATGTATTTACAATATTATCAATCTAATATTGTACACGCCTTGAAGGTAGAATATAGCTAAGATAATTATAATATCTGTTGCAGCTCCTTTTTACTTGTGTTCGTGCAAAATAAAAGATTTGATTTTATTTGATCATATTATATCATCTACAGCATTGGTGATATTAAACCCAATTCATAGTCTGGGTAGTATTGTAATATCTCTCTTTTGGTACACGAACTGGTTTATATAATTGAGAAAGATACTTACTCAAAAAGATTTTGGATAATCTAGAATAATGAAAATGTTTTTTTCGAGACTTGCTTGAGTTTGGGAAAAAAATGTCTCCTACTATAATAACACTTATAAACCATCTTTCATCTCCTTAATAATTTTATAAGGCTTTGACAATAAAACAGTTTAATACATTATTTCAACTATTTCTTTTAATGAAAAACAAATTATGCATACACATAAAATAATACACTTAATTTGACTAAATAGGTATCATGTCTTAGAGGGTAAATCTATGTGTTTGTATACAAAATCTAATTATCACTTATTGGACCAATAAAATTAGACAGTCGACCATTTGGGACCAAAACGTTCGAAATGGTCAAATGTCTAATATTTTCAATTAATTTTCTTATGCTTAAATAAAAAAGTACAACTTTTAATACAAAATTTACTTAATACGATTATTACAAAACATAAAACGCAACGAAAAAGAACTAAAAATTGGCAGTTTTTTTTTTAAATCTGTACACAAATACAATTGCCAGTGTAAATAAAGATATTATTATATAAAATCAAATATTTCCATTTTTACTATTTACAGAAATTATAAATATGTTTCATTATAATTCTTGTTTGTAAGGATATAATTAATATTACGCACAAATACTTAATAATACGTATTGGCAATATAAAAATTCATTTGTTTGTTTTATATCGTCAGGTTCAAGTTTTTACGTCTACCTGTAGGTGTGATTCATTTTGATTAGACGCCATTATCATTATGTATGGTAGTAATATTCCATAGCTATTAATAATTATAAGTTGTACGAATTCAGACTGATAACAAAATCATCAATGAAATTTGTCATTGTCAATTAATCGATCATCGATAAAGATAATTTCAGAATATTGCCTACGGATGTTAATGAAGGAACTGGAGTATTTATACTGATTTAAAATTTATAGTCCATATGGCACTTGACTCCATATTTAAAAAAGTATGTTCCTAATAATTTAATTTTGTTTATGTCATTATTTCTTGCCGTTTTGCAGGCACTTGCACTGGGCATTATGCGTATGTTGTTTACCTACAACGTCTGTGAAACTTGGATTGAAAGACACTCCTGGTGCTACGTACTGAGGGCTTGTCCCACTACCTGAAGTCTCATAAGTAATTATTTGGGGTTTAGTTGTATAAGTAACAATTTTGGGTTTCGTTGTGTAAGTGAAGTATTCGGGTTTAGTTGTGAAAGTAACGATCTCGGGTTTCGTTGTGAAAGTAACGATCTCGGGTTTCGTGGTGTAAGTTACGAATTTGGGTTCAGTTTGGAAGACTTTCTTCTCTGTGTAACTCGCACTGAAGCTATTAGTAATGGGAGCTTTGATCTGTGCCCCAAATCCGGCACCTTGCTGGTATTTTCCTGAGTTAAACTGGCTGTATTGTCCATTAGAGATGAGTTGTCCTTGTCCAAGTCCAGCTGATGATAACTGGTCTAAACCACTAGCAACTAACTGTCCTAAGCTTCCACTTGAAATTTGTCCTTGGCTGGAGCTTCCTTGGCTGGAAACTCCTCTTTGTCCGCCTGAAACGATCTGTCCTTGGCCGAATTGTCCGAAGCCTTTGCTAACAAAGCCTCCTTTTACTCCTCCTTTGACTCCGCTGGTGTATTGGCTGCCTTTGATTTGGCCAGAGAAACGCTGTGATTGGGCTGCACCTCCGAATTGGGCGAAACGGGTGCTCTCGATCAAGCCAATAGCCCATTCGTACCATTCAAGATCGAACTTGTAGAATGCAGCAATTTGGTTGCCAGGGGTACATCCTGCAAATAGAAAAGAAAATATTGTTCACACAGATTCAAAACAACGCCAATCAAACAAGATTTTTTTTTAAATAACCCATGATGAACGTGCTATTTTGCATTTTCAACTTTACAATACTATAAGCTAATGAGAAATCTCCAAAAAAAAATCTCAAGTGACTCTGAGCAGATGCCGAAAGTAGATTCATAGATCATTTCTTATGGAGAATATATCTTAATTTTAAATCCAAAATTCTTGCGAAGAAGATGGCAAAGCTTGTAGTGTTTCTAAGATAGAGGATTAAGATTTTAAATTGAAATCCACTGTTGACCATGTTAAATACCGAATGTTTTACAAACTTTAATTTTATTTCGTTAAAAGCCTGTAGAGTATCAAGCAAAAGCCTGTTTGTATGTCCAGATGACACTGTGTCGAAGCCCATTACTTCCATAATTCTAATAACTGTTCCTTTTCCTGTGAATATGTATATACTACCAATACTTGTACAAGAATAATTTATTAGATATTCAACAGCTTAGTTTGCTAGCTATCCTACTAATATTATAATTGTGAAAGTGAGGATGAATAAAAGTAGTCTACAAAGTTAATATGGCGAAATCATTTATACTCGTAACTCTTCTTGCGCAATTTAATCGACTTACAGCGACATCTATCGAATAAAAGCAAACTAAAACATTGTATATTATAAATGTGAAAGATTGGATTAATGGATGTATGCATGTTTTGATGTTTGTTACTCTATCACGGCAAAATGGTTTAATAGATTTGGATGAAATTTGGCAGAGTGATAGGTTACAGTCTGGAATAGCAAATATATAACTTTTTAACTCGACATTCCCGCGGGATTTGAAATGGCGCGGGTAAAACCTATGTGAAAAATATGTATATTTGAACTAACCTGAATCCCAGGAGTAAACTCCACGGAGTACAAAATGTCTGTCATCAGTGGTGCAGGCCAGGGCACTTCCGATATCCACCTGCAATTTAAAATCATCTTACTCTTACTAATATTATGAATGTGGAAGTTTGGATGTATGGATGTTTGTTCCTCAATCACGGCTGAAAGGCGCAACGGATTTGGATGAAATTTGGCATAATGATAGTGTACAGTCTTGTATAGCACATAGGCTAAGAAATTTCGCAGGTAAAACCGCTTTCAAGGCCTACTGTTTTTTATGATTTACAATATTAGTTATGATACTTTATACCTCATCATCATTGTTAAGTAATTAAAGAAATCTCCGTATAATTGCTGCTACAGAAATTATATAGTGATTACCGTTTTTTGACAATCCTGAACAATAAAAGTCGAGTAATATTTTCAGGTTTTTCCATTTAATAATGCTTAATTATTCTCAAATAACGGAAAAATCTGATAAATAAAATCATCGCCCAACCAGGACTCGAACCTGGCGTTAACGTAAAACAAAAAGTAATTTCCATAGTTTGTCGCCGGGCTCCGGTAGCTCAGTCCAAGAGCACTCGTCCGGCATACGAGAGGGCACATGTTCGAGTCTTGGTCGGGTGACGATTTTATTTAACAATAATAATATTGATATAAAATTTGCTGAACTGTGCTTTACAGATAGACACGCCTCAACAGGCCATTATTTTAGTGCGCAAGGCATAATTATTTTTGGGCGTATAGTGTTTATTTTTTCATTTACACTTTATTGTATGCCATAAAATAGTAGGTACAAAAAAGATGGAATACATTACCACGTGAGTGGTCATATTTAGTATAGAAGGTAATCCCTAGCCAGGCGAACCTGAATTCTGTACTCATTAAATGTCAGTGTCGAATGTAATGATAACAAGTTCGCCACCGAGCGCATCTTCAAGCGAATTTCGACCAACTAGCATTTAGACGGTTTGCCAAAATGAACTTGTTGTAGGTCAAAATACCATTGGTTCAATAGTACATAAATTCACGCCCTTATGTGGTAAGCAGAACACCAGAGGCTGTAAACCCATCTGATGTCTCGTTTGACAAATTTGGGGTTATTCTAGTGATGGACAGAGACTATTACAGAGACAGCCTGTCGCCTACAAAAACGCCAGTAAAACCTCTGTCCTTTAACTGGCTATTACAGTATGCCCTGGAAGAGATGCAGCTGGCACATTCTATGTTTATCTTTCGCTCCCAATCCAGCATGGAAAGGAAAGAGTCAGTTGACATACCCTGCAAATATTGTTGATTGGGTTGGTAGGCTGGCCGCAGGCGCAGCTCTCCTGGTCGTACTGGTCGAGGAGATGAGGGTAGTCCTGGGACAGTTGAGTTTCACATTCGCTTGGGTTCAGAAGAGAGACGTTCACGCTGTGCATGATACTGCCCGAAAGATGAGCTGTGGACAAAAAGATCATGGATATTAGGTGGTAAGTTACGATCATAATAACTATTAAATAACTATTAAATATTTGGTTATTTTTGGCCGCTATTCTTAGAGCGCTATCTATCCCTAAAATAGGCATAATGCTTGTGCTAAAAATACGAGAACGGATATGTCGCAGGGATTTTGTCAGAGACGTGATATTATAATTTCACTAGTGAGATTATAATTACACGGATTATTGTAAATAACGACCGGTTACTTTAATTTCAGTGATATTATAATTTGCGTGCGGCAACAGTGATATTTTAATAACCCTAGGCGTATTATGATTTTTACCTGAGGTGAGGGGTTCCACGTGCATGTAAAAAAGCAAAGTTTTAATTGCAAAAATAAATAAATAAAATTGTTAATTATTAAGATTTCTTCATAATGTAAGTACAATCTAAGCTACAAAATAGACTATTTAGATTGGTTTAATTAATGTCTTAAGATTTCATCATATTCATTTAAATCATGCGTATATTTGATAATAGGTTTTTTTTAGGTTAATGTTAGGCTGTATTTATGGCATACGCGAGCCGAGCGAGCAAAGCGAGCGTGGTGTGGCAGCACCCGGCAAAGCGTCATTATTGAGATTGGACGACAATCCAAAATTTATTATAATTTAAATATGCAAAAAAAATAAGAAACAATTAAATATCGACCAATTTATATTTTTTACCGTTACGTGTAAGTTAATTACTCAATTATGTTACTTCGAGGTTTTTTCTAAGTAACATAACTTAATTATCACTATTCTTAAAATATCAATTTCACTGTATCGATAGGTATAGTGAAATTATAATGTCACTAAAACAAGGCCGTTATATTAGAAGAAATTATAAAGCATTGACAAAAACTCGTGTTATTGTAATGTCACTGAGTTTATAATACCACGGCTTTATAATATCCCTGCAACAGATATACATACTTATACTATTTCACTTTCGTAAAAATATACGTAAATGTAAATGCAAATAAACATATAACATATAAATATTTGTGTTTTGCGGGAATCGAGTCACAACTAGGTACTACTGGGTCTAAGGCAGACAGTAGGTACTACTCGATCGTCCCAGTGGTTATATGCTGACCAGGACTGTTTGATTGATAACAAAGCTGTTTGATTTGAGAATATAAATAAACTGGACGCTATGATATCTATAGAAATGTAATTCCTAAACCAGTTATTCAAAGTTTCGTAAATCATGGAATATAGATGTTATTTATTTATTGTTATTTCGACCCCACTGTATGGCTATGAGTCTCTTCCTTCCAACTCTTTTCTAAGGTGGATTACGGAATATATTTTATGAATCTAAGGAACCCGATTTATTGCACTTTACATTTCAAATCGACGTTTTGATGCCTTGCCTTGGTCTTTCAGATAGTTTGTTCTCGATTGGCATTTTAAGAACGCATTTTTATTATACGAGAACATTTAAATTAAAATAAAATGATAAATAAACAAGAATCTAAGCTCAACACAGTCTACAAACACCACGCGACCTTGTCAACGTATTACCTAATATTGAACTCCGAAGAATCTGACGAGCAAACAACAAACAGACCGATGACGTCACTGGAGGCCATTTGCAAAAACATCCACCACAAGATGGCGTAAAATGTCAATAGATTAGTCCGATGTTTTCAAGCGATTCAATGATTTCAATTGTGAAATAAGATTTAAGTAATCCAATTAATTTGGCAAGTTTTGCCCTGAGTAATTAGTGATTGGTTATTTTTTGCATAATAGTTAAAATGCGCCTTTATGGAAATATTCCATCCGGTGACGAAAATTTGCAATTTAACAAAAAGTATTACATAACTTGATGATCCCATACTTCTTAATTGATTATTTTTGTAACCATAACTTAATTGCTAATTATATTTAACTGCCAAAAGTATCAATTGGTTTAAGTGACTTTACATGTTAGCTTCAGTACCCGGTTTGCTATGGTGCAGCTTTTTACATTTGCCAATTTTGAACATATTAAGAAACGTCTAATTTGAACGTTTATTGTTAAAGTGGCATAACTGTCTCAAATATAAGCTGTTTAAAACATTTCATAGATCTCCGGAGTTTATATTTGTCAAACATTTGGGCAGTGAACAGACAGTTTCAAATCGATATTTTCACACATTTCGATGAAAATTACGCTTAAAATTTTGCTCGTAAGCTTCGTATCGTGATGTTTAATAGTCCATACTAAGCCAAAACTATTTTTATTTTTTTATTTTTATTTAGGTGCAAAGATACAAAATATAAACAGACATACTTTTTTGTTAAATGTAGAGAAGCTAAATCAACAACTTTTAGATTTGAATACATTTGAAAAATGTAAACAAGCATCTTAAAATGAAAAAATACGATCTAATCAAACAGAACTAGCGTTTTGAGGTTATGTTTTATCCCGTAAATCAAAGCCGAGTCAAATATACTATTCGTTTTTAATTGTAAAATTTTCTACAAAAGCCGTTTCAATATTCAATGTTGCATTAAAATCAATGAGATCGAATATCAAAAAGACATTTCTTTTTGATATTCCGCGTCTCATTTTATCGCTTTTTAAATTATTATCTAATAAGTAAACGGCTTAATAATCAGTTGTTATCGGTGTTGTGTTGCAATAAAAATAGCCATGTGCGAATAAAAAGGAAAGTGTAAGTTGCTAAAATTGAGAATTCACCCATTTGTGGGTCAGTGTGGGTACGGTTGGAAAAAAAGATTTTTAATAAAAATAAATCCCCAGACAATCAAAACAACTACATGGCCCTAAACTAAGCATTTTTTGTGTTTTGTTATTGGTACAATGTAGTGAATAGGTACTCTGATTCGGAACATTTTTTTCTTGTTTCGTGGGGGAATCGAACCCACCTCACAATTATCTAAGCTAACGCCACGGAGCCGTTACGAAAAATTAAGATTATTTTCGACATTTTCTTTCATAAAAAAATTGAAAAATAATTTAAGAATTTTTCTTTCGCACGCGGCACGCGTATCGCTGACAACGCTATAATCAATTATAAACTTTCGGATAATTTTACTCAGTCAATAATTAATCTTTATTTTTGAATTGTATTTTCTCTCTTCATGTATGATCTCAAACTATCACGTCCTCGAATTTCAAAAGTGACCCACCAGTCACTCTGTATAGTTAATTAAAAAACCTTTAAGCATAGTTCACACGAGCGCTTTTTAACGCGCGTTAAAAAAGAATTCAAGTAGAACACGTGTTCCAAAGCTATCTGTTTTCATGGCAGCGTTTTTAAAACGCGGCACTTTTTTATCACTTATTGCCGTAGGTATTGTAACATTGAGCGCTTGCCGTAAAATGTATCGTATTTGAAACTCAATATTTTTATGATACATAAACTTTAGAGACAAAAATAAATATTTCCTGCAAAGCTTTTAAGTTTTTTCTGCTAACCATACATGTGGAGCAACCGGTTTCCACGCGTACTTAACGAGTCAGGAGGATCCAAAATTATACATACATACATGAAACGCTATTGTGAAACTTCAATCAACTTTTTAATCATTGTTAAAAATAAACCTTATCTTACTAATATTATAAATATGAAAGTTTGCATGGATAGAGATATGGATGTTTGTTTCTCCATCACGGCAGAAAGGCGGATCTGGGTGACATTTGTCATTGTGATAGTGCACAATACAGAATAGCACATAGGCCACTTTTTATCCCGAAAATGATTGGGGTTTGTGCAATTTTTTAAATTCTTTATACGAAAAACCGTTTCGAGGAATAAGGTTTCTGATTAATTAAGTCGATTTAAAACATTTGAAAACATTGGGGTTTAATAGATTTTTAACATAATACATTTGACCTTTATTTAAACTTGATGGCATCAAATCGACTAAGATATTGATTTGAATCAATTTTTGAAATGTTTTTGTTTACAATCCATTTGGTGACATTACATAATTTTAGCACACAGACACAGATAGCGTTTTTTTAATTGAAAGACACATGTTCATAAAGATAATATCACTGATGATGTCATTACGTACTAATTTAATAAAATCAATATACCTAAATTTATAGACACACTTGAAAATAAAACTGTGTAAATTAGTCTCTCAAAATAGGTTAAAGATAACACAATAAAAACAATAGGTAAAAAAAATGAACAATGCCCATTCCAAGAAATACTTTGATTTAGCACCTTGACACAAGATGGCGCTCTTAGTATTTTAAATTGCACATGCAACTATTTTATTCGGGGATTAACATTTGAAGCAAATGTCCTACTGACGATTATTTAGATGATTGTCTGGAGATTTTATTTTATTTTTCTTTATCAATTTATAATATAAACTTAGTCTTTTTGCTACTTAGTTGAGGTGTTTGTTTGGGTTGCAATTTAAACTAACGCCTATATTATGAAAGTTTTGTTCAATATCTATTCTAATATAAAACAGCAAAATATGAAATGTTTTTCTGTTTAGATTTATAATTATAAGTATTTATTTATATGTACCTATGTGTAAGTTACTGTATTTTTATTTTTATTAGATTGCCTGTATTTTGATTGATTGCTAATAGCGATAAGGTCACCACCAATATTTTGTATAACTCTTTATTTTCATTATAAAATATTTTGTAAAACCAAATATTTTATGATGAAAATAAAGAGTTATATTATTATTATTATAAAAAGCATCATAAATGAAAGTAACTAAAAAATACCTAAAGTTGAGAACTTATATTAATATATGCTGGTACTTCTTTTAAAAGTAGCTTCAGAGAATCTAAAATCGTTGCTCAAAAACTATGAAAAATTGTAGTACATTGGGGAGATTCAAATACCTCACCGAAGCCACTAAAATAATTTTACGATGTCACCTTTTTGTCTATCCTGTAGATGAAGAGTTGGTTTATTTATCTCAGCACTTTAATCTCTTGAAATAACAATTTATTGTTAAATGTAACCTATATTTAGTTTCAGTAGCATTTTAAATAGGTCTCACAATAACAGGAGTATGATAAACATTTATTAATTAGAACTCTAGCAAATACATTAGTAGCAAACCAAAATTTATTCATCGATTTTCAAATTTCATCAGTTTTGACCTCCAAGTTCACGTTACATAAAAAAACTTCTTTAGAAATACATTTTTCATTCAGTTTCTTAAAAAAACAAAGTTTTCTTATAAATGTGGCTTTTTTAAATTGAGATCAAAAGGTCGCAAACACTTAGTTTATTCACAAAGATTCGTGCTATGAATAAACTAGATATATTTATTTTGGACATACGTAAACATACGAGTCGATAAAGTTCTGTACTCGCACTACAAATTCGTAAAGTAAGCACAAATGAGTGCCGATAGATTTGGTGTGGTTTTTCTAAAGGTGAGCTAGAACATTCTTCTGTTAATGAAGTTTATTTCATATATTTATTTACGATAAGAAAATAGGAGGTCATAGTTTTCCGCCAACCTAGTAATGCTCATAATCTGGGTTACCTGTGATCTTTCTGTAGACTTTCGGAATTCTTCTAGCATTCCAATTAGATGGAAACTCTCACTCTCACTATTTTTATATCCCGAATGAACTATCCGATAATATTTTTGGATGGTTGATTACCTAACTTGCTTTTTGCCACTTTGCAATTCATTTAGTGTTTCACTAAAAAAATATAAAAGAGTATTTGACGACTACTTTGGCGATGGGGTAAATCTGTCTGCCTCCAATGCCAGTGGTTGCAGGTTCGATTCCCAGAGGGAATAATAAAAAAAAAACCGTGTCTGGGTGTTTATCTATTTATACTCCAGCCGGGCTAGCATGCTACCGTCGACAACGATAATACGGGCCTTTTATCGATATTTTCTTAGAATATGGTATTAAATGTATGTAATTTATTAAGATTATGACATATTTGGTTCTGTGGTCTTAATCATGGTATCAAATCCAGTAATTCTATCTATTACGGTGCTCATATTAGCTTACATAAGGATAAAATAACAAAATAATATTTATCTTGTCGATTCGACTATTTATCGATGGTTGCATGCTAGCCCTGCAGGTTCCCCCTAGTTCGCTACATGGTATCCCATAACACAAGCTATGCTTACTTTAGGACCGGTGTCTTTGGTGTAATTGTCTGGGGATTAAAAAAAAACTATCTTACCTTGCAAGACCTGTTTTCCCCATCCAGTAACAACACACTCTCCAGCGCCGTTATAGAAGGCATCCAAAGTGTCACTAGCGCTGGGCAGACAGATCGGGTAGATATTGTTAGCGAATCTCAAGTTCTCTGACAGAACTAAGATGGCGGCGTCGTATTTGAGACTTCCACGCTTGTAGAAGGGATGACGAAGGATGTTCTTGACTTGGACGATTTGGAACGGTAAGGGCTCATCGTCAATTCCGAGCTTCCATTCTCCTCCTTTAATGAGGACGTTCTTGGCTTCAAGGCTGTGGAAGAAATCGATTATGAGCAATTGGATAGAGGTTTCCAGAAGATTCCAGCTACTATCTAAAAGAAATGGAAGAAGGGATTTAGTCTATCATGTTGAACAGACAAATTCAGGTAAAATTTTGTACAAGGCCAGAACAATTTAATATCTGGAATTTTGCCGCAGCAGTTTCTCTTACACTACCACCCTTTGACAAGGGTGATATTGCCCCCGATTTTATCACCACTAGACTGTAGAACCTATTTATGCTTCGCCTGGCTTGCGACAAGCCCTCACATAAAGTATCCTGTCAAAAAATCAGCTATTACTCGAAAAGAAAGTAAGTACCTAATTTGCAAGTAACCAGCTCCAAGGGCTGTTACCAAGTTTAACCTCAAACTCCAACTTACCCATCAACACAAGCAGCGCTGGTGATCACCACATCAGGTCTGGTGATGACTCCTCCACAGAGAAGACTCCTGTTCGTCTGCAGCAGCACCATCGCTTGCCAGGGAATCTCGGCGAAGTCAACTTCGTTGTCATTGCGGTTGCCGTATGGTTTTTGACCCTAGTGGACAAAATTAGTTGGTGAGTTTAAAGTTTTTTGTCCTCATTATACTAATATCAAAAAGGGGACAGTGAAAAGAGGAGGAAGTTGACTTTAAAGTTTTATATAAGGGGTGGTCGCTAGCTATGCGGGCCCTAAAGGCACAGTACAGAACATAAATTGAAAACATAGAATGTACCAGCTGCTTCTCTTCCCGGGCATACTGTAAAAATCAGTTAAGGGACAGAGGTGTGATTGAAGATTTAGTGGGTGATAGGCTGACCCCCTGTCACTGCAATAGTCTCTCTCCACCAATAAAATACCTCCAATTTCGTCTAATGTGAAATCAGATGATTTTATAACCTCTGGTGTTCTGCATACCCCATAAGGGATACAGGCGTGAAGTTATGTATGTATTTATGTACATAAATTGAAGACGAGACATTATTTATTAACTGGTTTTTAGAAATAATAACCCGAAAATAACTTTGACATGACCTGTTGTACAGAAAATTATTTCCTAAAATTAATATCTTTCGAATGCATACTAATAATTCTCGTAAATGGAAGTTATATCACAAAGGTCACAGGCCAAAAAGGCTAAAATATGTTTTCTTTAAATGTTTTATAATAATTGCGAAATTATTATGCAAAATGTGTTAGTCGTTAGGTCTATATAAATAAGTCATTTGCATTTTGTTGCGGATTCATTTTGATGTTTTATTGAGGAAAATTTCATTAAAACATACATACATACATAATTTCACGCCTGTATCCCTAATGGGGTAGGCAGAACACCAGAGGCTATAAAAACCATCTGATGTCACGTTTGACAAATTTGACAAAAGGGGGTCAGCCTCTGTCGCCCGCGAAATTGCCAATAAAACCTCTGTCCCTTAACCGACTTTTACAGTTTGCCCGGGAAGAGAAGCAGCTGTCACATTCTTTGTTTTTCTTTCGCTCCCAGTCCAGCATGGCTGCGATAATTAAAACATTTACCTAGTTAATTCAAATATAATGCTCTCATCACATGAAAACATTTATGTAACTATATAGTCCTGAAAGTTCTGACATACACCAACCAGCACTGGGTCAGCTTGGTGGATTACGGCCTAAACCTCCTAAGCAGTCGGTCCCGGGTGCTGTATACTTGTATACAGTAGTCATTAGGGTTTGTTAGAAGCCACTTCGACACCCTGATCATTCTGGCATCCATCAACCAGCACTGGGCTAGCTTGGTGGATTATGGCCTATACTTCCCCGTAACCCAGTGAGGATCATAGCCACTCATAGCCATGCAGTGGGCTCATTACAAAGAGTTGTGATGATGATGATGACTCATATATCGGTAATTTTTTTTTGTAATCGCTACTTTAAACTGGTTTGTTATTGGTCAGAAAACCCATATTTGACCATAATTTCAGATAGAAAGTGACGATCACGGACTAAGTGTATTTCCGGAACATAGCACCATGGTATATCTGATACTACCCGCTTTTACCCGGTTTTACCCGCGTAACTTTTGATCCCGTGGGAATTTTGGGATAAAATATAGCCTTTAACCTTCCCCAAGAGTTGGGCTATTAAATGCAAAAAGAAATTTTCAAATCCCACTTGTTGTTTCTGAGATTAGCGCGTTCAAATAAACAAACAAAAAAACAAACTCTTCAGCTTTATATATTAGTATAGATTTAGCGGCATACTTAAAATAAAAAATCGCTAGCCTGAAGAGGATTAGCATCATTTTATGATAACACAATCTATGCTATAGTGCTATTCATAGCTAACCCAAAGTGGTCATTAACATCATCATCATCAGAAGGGAGGTTTCCGCCCACTGCTGGACATAAGCCTCCCAAAGATTCTCCACGTCGCTCGGGCCCGCACCGCCCTCATCCAGCGTTTACCGGCGGTCAATATATTTATACAGCTTATCGCCCGCTTATACAATTCATTTTTGCCCTAAATACCTATTTCATTAGCCATAAACCGTACATCATCATCATCATCACAACTCCGTGTAATGGGCCCACTGCAGGGCATGAGTCTCTCCTCTGGGTGACGAGGAGGTTTAGGCCATAATCCACCGAGCTGGCCCAGTGCAGGGTGGTGGATGTCAGAATTTTCAGGGTGCCGATATGGCTTCTGACAAACCCAAACGACTACTGTATACAAGTATACAGCACCCGGGACCGATAGCTTAACGTGCCCTCCAAAGCACGGAAGTCGCCGTGAGAAACGAACGGTCGGCGGTCACCCATCCAAGTACCGACCGCGCCGAACGTTGCTTAACCTGTGATATCGAAAGATATACACAGTAACCACGGCGCCACGACGACTTCATAACATTACCTTATTACACACGGTAGTAAACATGGAATATTTTAAGAATCAATCGTTAAAATTTCACTTATGACCCTCTCAGTTATAACACGTGGTTGGCTCATTGATTGTCAAATCATCAATCGATAACAAAGTATCTAATAAAGAATCTTAATAGAAAACGATTTTGTCGTTATCTTTTCCTGAAATGCGAGAACAATTTTTTGAAGGATTATGTATTTTTAAAGGCGCTTGATCTTGTCAAGGTCCACCTAGCCAGCGACTATATGGTCGCTGGCTACCATATAGTCAATGATACCATATAGTCGATAAACCATGAAAACAAATAAAATTTTATGAACATGTAGCGACATCTAGCGACGCTCCATAGAACGATGACGACTCGAAGAAATTTCCTACATCGCGCTATCAAAGTTTTTATAGCGACTAGCATATACAGGGTAATTGGAAAAATGCTGGTGAAACTCTACAGAGGGATTAGGTATCGATAACCAAGTATATTTAAAATGTTAAAAAAATTTAAAAAAAAATAAAAAAATTCACTATATTTTTTTTGTCACTTAGAGATAAAGTTCATCAATTTAAACAACTTTCCCCAAGAAACGATGTATCTAAAACGCATAAGAAAAAAGCTATTATGAATTGTTTTTACGTGAGCAGTCAGCTGCTATGTGGCACAGTGACCTACTTTTGCGCCCGACTTCGCAACCTGGCGTCAACGACCTCGAGCGGCCGCGCCGCGCGCGCCGCCGCAGCCATGCCAAGCAGAAGTTATTTCTTTAGCAATAAGGTTCAATTCGTTTGAGTCCGTCGTCTTGACATACGCTATTATTCTTCGTTCCTTAATTGTTTGTTTAATGATTAATTACTAAATCGTATTGTTTTCTTAAAGTAAAACAATCTTTTTCTGATTTTCGATACATATTTGTAATTATTTTATTAGCATGTTGGTCGATTGTAGTTTAGTGCACACCTTCACACACGGGGAAGGTGCTGCTTGGCATCGCTGCGGCGCGGCGGCTCAGTTGCTATGTGGCACAGTGACCTACTTTTGTGCGCGACCTGGCGTCAACGACCTCGAGCGGCCGGCTGCTCACGTAAAAACAATTCATAATAGCTTTTTTCTTATGCGTTTTAGACACATCGTTTCTTGGGGAAAGTTGTTCAAATTGATGAACTTTATCTATATGTAACAAAAAAAAAATAGTGATTTTTTTTATTTTTTGAAAAGTATTTTTTTAAATTTTTTTAACATTTTAAATATACTTGGTTATCGATACCTAATCACTCTGTAGAGTTTCACCAGCATTTTTCCAATTACCCTATATACGACATCCCGACATCAACCGTCGAGCCGGGGGCCGTGGCCTGCCATCCCTTTTCTGGGTATTCGAAGCAATCCAGATCCAATCCGTTCCTACAAAGATCCAGATCGTTACTGTTGTCATCTTTCGACCTCATCTTCTCTTGCCATCAGGTGAGGTTGCTTAAATTAATAGTACCTTATATCTAACAACGGGCTTAGTTGTCGATATAAGGTACTATTAAGGTTCGCATTCTAGATAAAGAAAAAATGTCAATAGAATATGTTAGCTTTAAACTGATTGCAAACTGTTTGTGCACTTAATAAATAAATAAATAAAAAAGACTATTGCAAAGACTAATTGCATAGCATTTTTATCAACTTATGCAATTATAATAATTTATTTATTTTATTAATGCAGTAATGTTTGATCTAATATGAAGTTCCACAAGTTCCTAGTAGATGGCGCTGATTGTTTATTAAAGCCCGCATGTAATGTTATGAAATCAAAGTATCACCGCTGTGCCGGTCGGAGTGGGGGTGTTAGGTTTTTTTCGTTACGGAATTTCTGGATTCGGTCCCCACGCTCAAGGCCCGCGATAGAAGCTATGCAATAGCTTAAAAACACGTGGTTATTCAACAATCTTATCCTATGCCTCAATTAAACATGTATTTTGTAAGGTGACAGTTATTATAGATTGTGGGCCTATTTAGTAATACGCAGACAACAAACCGATTTAATTGTTTGAAGTTAATTACTAAGAAAGTTATAAATGTCAGTAGGCAGTCGTTTCATCATATACTGTGCAGTTGCGTTAGTTTGAAACGCAAACATTGTACTATAAATAAAATATATATTTTTTAATTTTTGCATAGTCAAAATTAAGTTTCTTTAGGAACAGAGAGTCTCTTTTTTCTAGCCAATAGTATATTTAGCAAAGCTTCACTTTAACTTACTATCTGGTGAAGCTACTGTAACTTTTTATTCATCATCATCACAACTCCGTGCAATGAGCCCACTGCAGGGCTATGAGTCTCTCCTCTGGGTGACAAGGAAGTTTAGGCCATGATCCACCAAGCTGGCCCGGTGCTGGTTGGTGGATGTCAGAATTTTCGGGGTGCCGAAATGGCTTCTGTCATACAGCACCCGGGACCGACTGCTTAACGTGCCCTCCGAAGCACGGCAGTCGTCGTGAGTAATAAATGATCGGCGGTCACCCATCCTCACATCATCGGCCGAGCCGAGCGCGCTTAACCTGCGATATCGTCACCACGACGCCACGACGACTTCCTTTCGATTACTTATATCATCGATATATTACTTATATTATCGACTGAACTTTTTATTACTTATACCATAATATGTAATAAAATATTTAAATAATTTCGACTTATATTACAAACATTTGAAGGCAATATGAAATTTCCTTTTTATTAACCAGAAAAAGGGCCGTGTACACTACACTCTTTACTTTGAAATCTCTCTTATGTCAAACTTCAGTCATCACAACTCTTTGTAATGAGCCCACAGCAGGGCTATGAGTCTCCTCCCTGGATGACGAGGAGGTATAGACCATAATCCACCAAGCTGGCCCAGTGCTGGTTGATGGATGTCAGAATTATCAGGGCGTCGAAGTGGCTTCTGACAAACCCTAACGACTACTGTATACAAGTATACAGCACCCGGGACCAAGCCTGCCCTCCGAAGCGCTAAATTCGCCGTAAGAAATAGTTGATCCGCGGTCACCCATCCAAATACCGACAGCGCCGAATGTTGGTAACTTCAAAATCAGTTTTTACTAGCGACTGTTGAGTTTAAAAATAATTTGACATTGAGAGACGAGTCAAGTTCAATAATAACCTATATTAAAGTCAACAATACTTACAGACATAAGTCCACACTGTCCACCTCCATTATACTGCTGCAAGAAAACTCGTTGCACTGATTCGCTGTACTCATTCTCCAGGCCAAATCCTGCTCCTTGGGATACGGAGAATCCTGATCCTTGGCTGAATCCGCTTCCGACTCCTTGGCTGAATCCGCTTCCGACTCCTTGGCTAACTGTTTGACCTTGCCCGGTGATGACTGCCTGACCTTGACCTCTTTGTCCTTCCTGACCCTGGATCACTGTTTGACCGGTCTGCGAGAACGTTTTTTGGGTTTGTGTGAACTGGCCCTGGAAGTAAAGTTTGCTGTTAGATATTTGTTTATATGCTGCTGTTACACATGTTCGGAAAAAGAATGCTTAAAAGCTTGCTTTAAAATCTGCCCCCAAATAAAAATCTGCTCCTGCCGCAACATTTTCTACCTAAACCTATATACTGCTATGTTCAACCCCATCTTCACTTTAAATCAGGTGAGATCGAGGTCATATCACCGATAAAACTAAAATATTGGCTAAATAAATCCCCAGACATTCACACCAACTACATGGCCACAAAGTAAGCAAAGGTTGTGTTATGGGAACCTAGAATATAAAATACATAAACGTCCAGACCCGGAACATTTGTGCGGGAATCAAACCCGCAATCACTGTCGGTAAACCCATCGCCAAAGTGGTCGTCAAGATACTGAAGGTAATTCATCATTAGTCATCAATACATTAAAAAAACTGTGAAAAATGCATTTGTTTGCTAAATGTATAACCCGGAACCGCCATATTGGTTTAACCATGACAAATCGCTGTTATTATCATCAATAATCAATGTGTGATACCCAATTATGACTTCAAGGTATTCCCTCGTACCAATTCATAGAAAATTCAACCAAATGATGTAAAATAAATATCTACTTTATATGCGATGATAATTATCCAAATAATCCTTATTTAAGGCGTGGGTGACCTCTGGTATTGTTGAAAGATTTTGTGTTATTTAAAAAAATATGACCGGTAAGGAACGTCGTTGGTTTTAATAACTGGTTCTGTAGATTCGAAAATCAGAAATAACTTGAAGGAGGATTATAGTAGTATCTTATTAAATTTGAAACTGCAATAATATTTTCATTTAGACCCCCTAGAAATAAGGGGCCCCCCTTATATTCTTAGCTTCAGTTCACGAAAACAATTTTGAACTTTTTGAAAGAAACTTCTGATACCTAGTCATCATTGAACAACTTGCGAAAGAGCACAGAACCAGGCAAGCAGCCTAAATTTCAAAAATCCTAGAAAATAAGTAGATTTCTTTGAAAAAGACATAAGACCAATTCCATATTTTGGAATTTAAGATTAACCCTTCGATAGATTTAAGGATAAGTGTTATATGAAAAGGTTTACTATAAGATATCCGGATGCAAGAAGATGGGATTCCCTGGCTGTAAATTGTTATTGTGTATTTTTTTTTCTTATTTTTAAAAGATGATTGCTGTTTAGTTTCTTGCCACTTCTTCGCAACAGATCGACTTTCCGAAGTGGTGGTAGATTCAGTTCAATTTGTAAATTGTTTGACTTATTTCAAATGTATTTAAATACTTACGAAATAAAGAATATTTGAGTTTGAGTTTGAGCTAAAAAAGCCTATAACTTTAATATCATGTTGTTGAAAAAGTCATCACGGAATCCTAAAAAAAATATATTTAATTTGTCTATATCTAGAAGCCTTGTTGTACGATTTGGAAAATTATTTAACGGTGAAGACATAACTAGATATTAATTGGTTATGTCATAATATGTTAGCGTAAACGGCTTTGTAATATCAATTATAGATTTGTTTGCAGATATTTTTACGCGTATTAACTTAAATGGCAAAATAAAAAAGCTTTTGAAATGATCTTAAAAACCTTTGAATTTGTTAGTGGTCTGTCCAAACCAGACATACAACTACATAGATGACGCAAGTGTCACGACTTGTACTGTAACCAAGCATGCGAACTTTTTAACAACTACTTACAGCTGATATTTATAATGGGAAATACAAACAAATTCAAAGACATTGATGCCGGTGATGAAATCGATTTTAAGAACGATATCGATATTGTGATATCGATTTTCTAACAGACATACATTCGTCCGGACTGAGTCTAGCGGCGATCAACCTTGACGCTTGGTCGGGGTTCGGACACGCGAAGTATAGAAGGCAACACATCAAGCGTAACAAAACTGTCAAATATTTTTACTTGAATCTAAACTCTATGCCCTCAACATTAAGTTAAAATTGGTTGGGGAAAATTGACAGGTAATGTAACGTTGATCTGCTGCCTTATGTACATGCATGCTATGTATAGCCTGGCAAATAATTCAATGCAGTGAAATGACAGTTCCAGTGTGCCCACTTTAGGGAAGAAAAAAGACAGTGATGCAGTTTAAGTGAATTAATGTTTTTTTTTTTAAATATTATATCTTAATGTTACAGGAAAAAAAGTATTTTGACTTACAAAATATTTTATATTTTCATTTTCTCATTTCTAAAGTGGAGATGCTTTACATCACTTAATTTTTCGTTGTCCTTAAAAAAATTCAAACTAATTTCACTTTTACTGTGACCGTCTCAAAGCATATTGTATGTTTGATAATTCATTATTTTTTTATAGTTACTGTTAAGATGAAGTACACACCTCAAATTCACGTATTCATACATTTTTATTCTAAAGGAATGAAAGAGAACCATTCAATTTCACTCATTCTCATTCAGTACTTTACACTACGAAGATTTTAACTGGTATCATTATTTTTCTTTTTGAAAACCTTAAACAATAGCATTACTTTGCTTCTTTTTTTTCTTTTTTTGCTTGGACAGGGAGCGAAAGAAAAACATATAATGTGCCAGCTGCTTCTCTTGCCAGGCATACTGTAAAAGTCAGTTAAGGGACCGAGGTGTTATGGGAGGCTTTTTTGTGGGCGACAGGCCGACCCCCAGTCACTGCAATAGTCTCTCTCCACTATTATAATGCCTCCAAATTTGTCAAACGTGACATCAGATGGTTTTATTACCTCTGGTGTTCTGCCTACCCCATACGGGATACAGGCGTGAAGTTGTGTATGTATGTAATTTGGTTATTTATGAGTATTTAAACTTTTAAAAACTTCCCAACGAATTAATGTTGGTGATGTATTAATTTTTCTCAATTTTTTTCTCGTTATGTAAGAAATAACTATGTCTCTATCTAATAATGTTTTTAAGTTTTTGCATTTATAATGCTCAATTATTCTTAAATAACTGAAAAAATGTGATAAATAAAAATTACCCGACCAGGACTCGAACCTGGGACCTCTCGTTTGCCGGACGAGTGCTCTTCCACTGAGCTACCGGGGCCTGGCGGTACGCTTCGAAATTACGTGCCACATTTTCGTTTTTACGTTATATTGCTAACGTAGCTCCATCTTATGGCATAGCTTTGCAGCTAAGACCACCCGAGACCAAGTTCTTTTCAGAAATTGTGAATCTCAGTTAAAGTGAAGCATTGCAATGTTTAATAATGTTTTTAAGTTTTTGCATTTATAATGAGGTCCCAGGTTCGAGTCCTGGTCGGGTAATTTTTATTTATCACATTTTTTCAGTTATTTAGGTCTCTATCTGTTTACTCAAAATTAGTAAGAAACCTTATAACCCTATACTCCCGCGCAATCAAAATCTTTAATTACTTTATAAGTGAAAATTTCTATTTTATCTATTACAAAACCAATCAAAATATATTAGCATACCTACATTTTATTTGCTGGGCATAATTAAACTTTGACATTTCATTAAGGCGCCGTGCGGTGTTTGGTATTTGGGCTGTCAATGTCATTTAGCGCCTGTCTGAGGCTGACAGCTGAAGGTAAAGATGCTATTATCCGTCGTTTGAGTGTTTGCAATAAATTCTGCATAGAATGTCTGTCTCAAATTGTTAGGAAGCTAAGATATTTCGATATCTATCTGATAGCAAACTTGTGAAATGTACATACTAAACATATGATATTACTAAACCGGAATACTGCTTATATTATAAGAAAGTTTAAATGAATGTATGTATGATTATTCCTCAAACACGGCCAAAAAATGAAATGTTGCATTTAAACAGTGTGTAATCTGGAAGGCTGCAATCTGGACGGCAGCAACAGCGACAGCGAGAGCGACAGCGAGAGCGACAGCGGTGTGGAAGCGATTTCCGCGACACGATAGAAAGTCCAGTAGGGCTAGCATGCAACCATCGATAAATACTCGAATCGACAAGAGAAATATTATTTTGTTTTTTTATCCTATTATGTAACCTAATATGCGCACCATAATAGATAGAATTACTAGATTTGATTCCATGATTAAGTCTCCAGAACGAAAGATGTCACATAATTACATACACTAAGTACCATATTTTAAGAAAATATCGATAAAAGGCCCCATTTATCGTTGTCGACAGTCGCATGCTAGCCCCGCAGTTTGCAGCCGAATAGGTAAAAAGCTAAATTCATACCGAAAAATAAATGGTAACGGGATAGAATTGTTTCAAGACAAAAATTGATTTGACACTAACACTAGATGACAAAGTAACTATAGTTCGGCCGTTCAGAGAATGCGTTCCTGACACATCGCGATTGAACTGACGTCGTAACTTTGTAATGGCGTTGCAGTTACGATAAAAAATATTTTTGCTGATTGTTTACCGTTTTAACAATTGATGAGCATTAAAGCAACATTATTATATCAATAATCAATGAATTTTATAATTTTGTGCCAAACTGGGTGTCAAATAACTTGGTAAACAATATTTTTCAAAATCTATACTGCGCTATTACAAGGTTATGTCAAAGCTTTATATTTGTAGTGCTGTGCTAATAATAACAGTATCGTAATCTGTTCTTAAACAGGTATACTTTATGAAATAATACGTTTCGTTTTTCTTTTTAAGAATTTGAAAATAATGGACTATAAGATAACAAAGGTTGTTGAAAGACTAAAAACCTGATAATGGAACATTTTGACCGAGATATTAGGATTGAAACTGTTATTGATAATAAAATAATTATACATGTAGGCGAAGATGATGATGAAGAAACTACCTCCTCAAGCGAATCGGAGTCTGAATATTCTGTACGCACATTGAATTCAATATACTTTATTGCATAGAACTACAGATTGTAACTTTGTAACAAAAAATAAATAAAACAATTTTATTAAATTAATATTACCTTTTCTTGGTTTCCACTTAAATTACTAAAATACAAATTTTAAATAATTCCGCCAATTTAAAACCGAAAATAATCTTAAAAATAACGCGGCGTTTCATTTTGGAGGAACGGTAACGAACTCAGTGTTATGTTGTGCCCATCACTAGTCGTGACTAACTGACAGGTGTCAGGAACGCATTCTCTGAACGGCCGAACTATATTCTAAATTGTGCTTTAAAATTGATCTTTCAAAGAATGTACATACATACATACATACATAGATTCACGCCTGTGTCCCTTATGGGATAGGCAGAACACCAGCGGCTGTAAAACCATCTGATGTCACGTTTGACAAATTCGAAGGCATTATAATGATTTAGAGAGACTATTGCAATGATAGGGGGTCAGCCTATCGCCTATAAAAATGTCAATAAAACCTCCGTCCCTCAACTGACTTTTACAGTATGCCCGGGAAGAGAAGCAGCTGGCACATTCTATGTTTTTCTTTCGCTCCCAGTCCAGCATGGAAGAAGCAATTGATTTTGAGGGTGTGAGTTCTGTATAATATCTGCAAAGTTCGATAAAGTGAAGTCGCGGCCAGCAACAAGTAAACTTTATGTAGCTTATTGATTGCTTAATAAATAATAAATGTGTAATAAATAAGCTTTTATAATAAGCAGCTTTTGGAAGCTAATGATTTGCATCTATAGATGTTTATAGATACTATAAAACATATTGTATATGAATAGATATAATTAAATATCTGAATATTTGTGGTTCTTTGTAAACTATTGAAAAGGTTACAACATTTAATTCGTAAGGTTATTTATTATCACTTAATTGGACAGCATTGTAAGAAGATATGACATGAGAGCAGAGATTTACATTTATTTGTCAACTTCAATTTGTCAATTTAGAACTATACTTAAATATAGATTGCGAATGTTACAATCTATTTGGAAGTTCGCACATCTATCCGAAAAAAAGGGCAAATAAAACTATGCATAACTCAATAGCTTTAGCTTCGGAGCATCGCTCAGTCAACAGATTGACAACGATTGACAAATATTGATAGATCTCAACGGCAAACTTAAAAAATCGTCCTTGAAAGTGATTTGGAATTCGAATTGTTTATATTTCGATTAGTAGACGTAGATTATTGACATTTTAAAGATGAGAATTTTATTTTTGTTTTAATTGATATCTGTGATTCTACGGTCTGAAATAAATAATTTAATTCATAATTATTTATATCCTTCGAGCCGGAAAAAAGCCTTCTTCCATGCTGGACTGGGAGCGAAAGGAAAACATAGAATATGCCAGCTGCTTCTCTTCCCGGGCATACTGTAAAAGTCAGTTAAGGGACAGAGGTTTTAAAGGCGTTTTTGTGGTCGATAGGCTGACCCTCTATCACTACAATAGTCTCTCTCCATTTTTATAATACATCCAAACTTGTCAAACGTGACATCAGATGGTCTTCTAACCTCTGATTTTCTGCCTATCCCATAAGGGATACAGGCGTGACGTTATGTATGTATGTATTTATTTACTTTATTTTAATATAGTAACGTTAAAAAATGTTAAATAAATTAAAAAACTCGATATACAATTTTTTTATCTTAAAATTTATGTAGATGTAAATCTGAATAAATATCTTTGGCATTGCCAGTATATCATACGTTTTCAGACTAATAATTCACGAGATCCATTTATTGCACTTAATTTTATTTATTCCCTTACGATACAGGACGCATTTATCTTTTGAAAGTGGAAAAAAAGAGGAGTGCTGGACGTTTAACATCTTGTTTTTTAATGACGGGTCACGCATCGGTCGTACCAAGCTTGCATAATGGTGCAGGCCACTGGCATAAAAAAAAAACGAAAATAAAAAACGTTACATACTTTTTCATACACGCGTTTGTTTTTTTTTATAGATTGCCCATTCCGTTTCTGTTTGGTCTTGGGTGTCGCATTAATGAAAATAAGAATGGTATCGAATCGATTCACTCGACGCTGTTGTTTATAGCCTAGCAGATCTACTTTATAGCTCCAAAAATAACCTCTAACATACAAACGAAATTACCATTTATAAGATAAAGGATTTATTAACATAAGTACGATGACCTTTCGCGACTTTAAATCATATGCAATAATAGTCACAGGATTTAATTTGACACGTCATCAGGTTACCACTTATGTGTTTATTTGATGACCAGACGGCAATGGAGGACAATTTTGATATTCTATGTCAGTATGTCGGTATCTATTACATAACTCGGCCGGTCTAAGGTCGAGGCGGCTGTCAGTTTGACAGATTATAGGCATTTTACATTGACACCTCTTTACAAAAAGTGATGTTACATCATTATGTTTGAACTGTGTAGTATTTTAATGAAGATATCAAACACGGCTGGTAATCTCCATAGTGTATATTAGCATCAGTCTATGGATATTGTCCATGGGCTCACATAATGATATTGACACTTGACTGCTTGAATTGGTTGAATAGTTTGATTGAATTGAAAGTTTCAATTCGAATTGAACAATCTTTGAAGAGATTGACACAATAACAATCTTTGTGAATTGATGTGTAAATGAATTTAATTATAAATAAATTATAAAATATTGTATAAGTTGTGAAAATTGTGTTACCCTTATGTGAATTCCCAAGAAAATATACCAAAGGAAGTACCTAACTATAACTCAACAATACCTGAAATATACTGACAGCGAGGACTGAAATTATATACCTATATTGGATTTGTAATTGGATTGTCAGAAAAAATTATTTAATCACACCACATTGTCTAGCCTAAATTAAGTCTCATTAAGAACTTGTGCTATGGATACTAGATAACGGATAAATAAACTTAAGAAATATATAAACACATAGATATTTTTTATTTTTTATACCTATAGAAAAACATCCAGACCCATATTTATTTATTTGTAAATTTTATTATTTGGCAAAGGAATTACCTATAGGCATAACATACTAAGAAAGTTCTTTGCCATGTCCGTAGAAAAAAAACTGCTACACCTCATTGTGTAGAATAACATTTAAAAAAAAACAAGCTGTCAAAATCAATATGTGAGCCTCGTATAGACCGCCATCTATGACAAGGGAGTTGTCCGTCTGAACTTGTTCTCCTTATTAGTCTGTGATATCAAACGTGATAAGATGCATAGAAGACTTAATTTGCGTCTGTGGCTTTAAGAACTGTTTTTTTTTGGTTACATTTTTGTTTATGGCTTTGTTATTTAATTACCTATATGACGGTATTATGATCAGCTAAGTGCTACGTTTTGTTCCGCTTGATCTGTTTAAATTACATACATACATAACGTCACGCCTGTATCCTTTATGGGGAAGGCAGAACACCAGAGGTTATAAGACCATCTGATGACACATTTGACAAATTTGGAGGTATTATAAAGATGGAGCGAGACTATTTTAGTGACAGGGGGTCAGCCTATCGCCTACAAAAACACCTTTGAAACCTCTGTCCCTTAACTGACTTTTACAGTATACCCGGGAAGAGAAGCAGCTGGCACATTCTATGTTTTTCTTTCGCTCCCAGTCCAGCATGGAAGGTCTAGTCCAAGATATAATATACATTATTTTGCTTTTAATTTTAGCCTTAATCATAAGTTTTAGAAGCTACGCACAATTTAGGTCCTGGTTTTACCAAAATTTTGTGCACTTGCACAGTTGTTCTTATTATTATAAGCATATTCTTTGTCAACTTTTATATGAAAATCTATATATAATTTCCGTACTTTTATAATCATTTCACTATACGATTTATACTATAAATCAAATATAAGTTTTAAATAACACAAAATCATATAACTTGACGACCATTTTGGCGATGGGGTAAACCTGTCTGCCTCAGATGCCAGTGGTTGCGGGTTCGATTCCCGCCCGGAACAAGAAAAAAAAATGTTCCGTGTCTGGGTGTTTATTAATTTATGTATTTATATTCTAGGTTCCCCCCCTAGTTCGCTACATGGTATCCCATATTACAAGCTATACTTACTTTGGGGCCATGTAGTTGGTGTGTTTGTCTGGGGATTTTATTTATTTATTATTATTTACTTCTAGTTATTGCCTACAGATACTTATTTTTAATGAACAAATTTTTGATACTTAATATGACCTAGGATATAATTACATAACTGATAGGTTAAGAACTGTATTTTTAAGACTAGATAAAATTGATTTGAAAAAAATGTTATACAAGGTGTTCTTTTTGATATACCATAACTTTGAGGTTTTGTTCTTTACTAAAAAATAATACTTTTTGCCAAATAATATTTGGTTTAAAAGTGCATACTTTCCAAGATATCATCAATCTTAATATAATGAGTTCATAAATTATCACCTTTGTCAAATCTCTTTTACATTCATTCAATAGACGCGTGTCACTGAAGCCATACAATAAACAACTAAAACATTTTAAACGGAATATTGCATACGATGTACAACGCAAAACGTTGCGAACTGTACCTGTGCGAAGCGATAAAAAAGGGATAAAAAATGCCACGTTGTCATACTTCACATAAAGGTGTTTTACATAAGAAGTTTTGACTTAATTGAATTATTTTGTATGAGAAATAAAAACAAAGAAAAATTATTCACAATATTATTCTATTACATAGTCCCATCAATACCCTGGACTTATGGGACATCAAGCGGAACACCTTGTATAAATAAAATAAAACAGTAAAAAATCTAACCTGTCCTTGTCCAAATTGCCCCTGAGCACCAACTCCAAACTGTCCTCTGCCTCCTTGGCTATACTGTCCCTGTCCTTGTTGCACAAATTGTCCTTCACCTTGACGAATAATCTCTCCTTGCCCTTGAGTCACCACTTCCCTCTGTCCCTGGGTCACTACTTCCCTCTGTCCCTGAGTCACTACTTCCCTTTGACCTTGATTGACAAACTGTCCCTGGCCTTGTGCCCCGAATTGACCTTGACCCTGGGATACGATTTGACCCTGTCCTTGGGATACAAGTTGACCCTGTCCTTGTGATACAAGTTGACCTTGTCCTTGTTGAGCTGTCTGTCCGAAGCTCGAAGAGAATTGGGATTGTGAGCCTTGAGCAAACTGTCCTTGGGCACCTGTAGTGATAAGATAAGAAGCATAATAATAAAATGCATCACTTATAAACAGCTGTACATAAGAAAAGTTAAGATAATATGGAAAGTTGTGACCACAAAAGCGCATCGTCAGATTGAATCCCATTTAGGACGAATATTTGTGTGAAAAACACAGATATAGGCCATAAAGTCATGGATGTTTGTTCGTTAGTTTAAAGTACACCTAAAATTAAAAGTTATTAAATAAAGTTAGTTTTGATAATTCCGAGTGAACGTTTGAGTTATTTATTTAATTTTGTGTTTGCAACGTACAATAATTTTTACTACCGGTATTTAACCATGCCATTTACCAAAATGCAATTTTAGAAATTCTTACCTTGAGAAACCTGCCCCTGTCCAGCTACTCCGAACTGTCCCCTGCCTCCTTGTGAATATTGACCCTGACCCCCCTGTGCGATTTGACCTTGGCCGGTCTGTGAGAATTGACCCTTGGACGAGTATGACCCTTGAGACACGGTGGTGGCTGGGAAGCCTGGTGTTACTTGATTCGGGCCGTACGCTGGAGTTGTCGGCTTGGGTGTTCTGTGTGGTAAAATAATTGACAGGTTTTATAAAGACGATTCCATTTAGCTTTAGTTATTTTCAAATCCAGAAGAAAAGGGGGGTGATATATGTTTGACATGTGTAAGTATATCAATATATATTTGATGCATTGAAGTTCCCAAACAAATGACTCAGAGTGGAGTATTTTATAGAAATAATTTTTCGTTAAATGGAATCTATATAAATTAAAGCAATCATCTGTAAGATGTTCTGGTTTAAACAAAATTTTAATAGGCACAGAAGTTTAGGTTATACTGAAGTTATGAATTAAAAGTTTTGGGCATATGATTAGCCTCAGCAGGATTTTAAATTTATTAAGAATAAATAATATTTATAAGTTTCTTCAAAATATTAAGTCCTTTGTTAAGTTAACCTATATAATAATGACAAAGTTTATAGGTTATGTATTTTAGGAGTTTATTTTACATAAACAAAAAACCCTGAAGTGCTTATATAAACTAGCTAATCTCAGAGTTTATCTGTTGGAATAGATAAAATAAAGTCATAATCTACAACTTCTTGTTATCTCTTACCTGAAATTATTCAGAAGCACTGATCCAGTCACCGGGGGTCTGGCTGTCACCTGAGGACGAGGGTTGTTGCCACTTCCTCTGCTGTCAGCAACGTATTTTCCATCGTTTCCTCCGAAGACTCCTTGCACCCACTTTCCGAGCTGGTTTGTTGGCCAGGGGTCAGTGTAAAGAGGATCACGGCAGCATTTGCCGACGCGACCAGTCTCAAGATCTTTGCAGTCCTGGGAGGAGAAATGGGAAGTTAGTTTGAGGTGCATTGGTTTGAGAGGGATGTTGAGCCAGTTTAGTTAATGAGCTCTTCTAAATTGGCTTGGGTCTAGGTGTGTGGTCTTTATAACACGATGGAGCTACATATTACGTGTGCTAGTTATGGCAATTTATTATTAGATTCACATTGATTGGTTACATTGATTTAATTTTGAGTAATATGGAGGACAAAGTAGAAATACATAGTTGAGACTAATAAGTGCGTCACTAAGAGTCTGTCTACTGCACTGAAACTAAGAAATATAATTCAGAGCAAAAATGTCATGATAGCGAGGCGTAACTGAAGACTATCCTTGCAGAAGCACTAAGTAAAACTAATCGGGTATCTCCGAGAATAATCTGTGAATAATATTAATTAATTAATAATAATAAGGACAACTTACAGTCAAAGGTACTCTGTAGGCTTCCTGGTCTCTGGTTAAAGCGACGGTGGTATTTGAGATAACTCCCTCAGCGGTACAATATTCAATAGGTGTGCACTTCAGGGCAGCGGCACATCCAGATGGCACGTCAACTGGGAAAAAAGTAGCAATAAAATAACTAAACCTTCGAAATCAAAGCCTAATAAAATAAATAACCAAAGCATAATATGCAACCCGAAAATTACTTTATTTATGTAAGCATCTAAAAATCTATGTTAGAGCTTAGTTGATGCAGAAACTTTATTCGGCTATAGAAAACTATTTTTGATTGCTTATACTTTTTCTAAGGAAGATTTTTCAAGATTTCTTAAAGTTCTTAGTAAAGGACAATAATACACATAATTATAATTTATCATAATTGTGTTTACCACATGACAAAATATGACTTATATTTTAAAATATTAAAAAGAAGCTTACCTGGTGCTTGTGGTGGTCTCGCAGTGCTCCTAGTTTCGTCCAGAATAATCTCTCCTTCATTGTATTTAGGTGGTCCAGGAACGTAAGTTTCCTTGTTGAAACTGAAGTCTCCTTGTTCAGGAGGCAAGTATCCAGGAGCAGATGTGGAAGGAGGGAGGTATGTCGGTTTTGTGGTTGTGATGGGTCGTCGAGTTGTCGAGAAGGAGGATGCGGTGGAAGATACTGTGTTGGATCCACTGTTGGTATTGTCTACTGGAGGTAGATAAGGAATACCTGGTTTGAGACCAGATCCTACTGCACCAGGTCTGTATATTCCAGCTTGGTCACTTCCAGAAGAGAATGAATCAGTTTCGATGAAGTTAGACTGACTTGTCTGCTTGTAAACGGCATCATTGTTGAATCCGTTTGCGTTTGTGTTGAAACGTGAAGGATTGTTTGAGTTGAAACCTGATCCAGTAGAACCGAAGCTTCCAGTAGCTCCGAATTTTCCACCACTGCCTCCATTGTATGTTGTTCCCCGTGAGCTTTCGAAGCTAGAAGAGCTAGACTCGATAACTCCTCTGTTGTTCGAGCCTGATCCAGCTCCGAAAGTTCCTGAATTAGCTCCGAAAGATCCAGAACCAGCACCGAAAGATCCTGACGCTGAGGCACCATTGTTTCCTCCAAAGCCTTGAGTATTACTTCCGTAACTGCTTTGCGATGAGCCTTGCGAAGATTGGAATGTTGATGATCCTCCTTGAGATGATCCTTGCTGTGATCCTTGCTGTGATCCTTGTGATCCTTGTCCTTGTAAAGACCCTTGTCCTCGTGATGATCCTTGTCCTTGTGAAGAACTTTGTCCAAAGGATGATGATGAAGCGCGGTTTACTGAAGAACTGGATCCAAATGCGTTGTTAGCTCCATAACCAGATTGCCCAAACTGACTGGAACTGTCTCCTGCATTTTGGCTGGAACCTGAACCGAAAATCCCGGATTCTTGGCTACCGGAGCCTGAATATGTAGCTGAACCGGCTCCGATTGACCCTTGGAGACCACCTGCTCCAGGAATGGTGGAGATTTCGATGCGGCAGCAGATTTCGTTCTTGAGGTTACAGTATTGTTTCTGAAACAAAATGAAAATATATACATTAGATAACATTATGACGATACTGATTTTATGAGTTCTTACTTTAGTATTATTGTTTGCATTTTTTCCTTATATGATTATTTATATAGCATGACACTAAATATCTACGATCTATCAATGATAATAAAAAATATGTTATATTTTAAGTTAATTCTCTCCTATTACACCCGTACCTATGCTCTTTCTGGACCTGACCGTCAATTGATATCGAGTCTGATTAAGGTCAAATCCGGGTCAAAATAAAAGTAAAAAAAAAAGATTAAGCACTATTATACAACTTATACAAATATATATATAAAGTACTTAAAGCTTTATGCGAGCATAACAACAATATTGAAATTAAAATTGAATATCTAAAATACTATAATTACGTTTGAGAATAAATTTAGTAACATTTTGTACATTCTACTGTTTGTTTTCTTTGGGGCCATATTATATGTTTTATTAATCTAGGTTTTTTTATGAAATGGTCTTAAAATATAAATTGTACGACTGTACTTTAGGACTAAAATTGTATTAAATAAAAATCTTTTGATAAAACAGATAATGTCATTCTTATTTGCTCCATTCGCTCGTAAACAAAACAGTTGCAAATAAATAATTTCAGTATCTCAACATAAAAATTTAACTTAAGCAACAAAATAAATGCGCGACTGTTATATGACGTTATCATACACGAAAAACCGGCTATCCCAAAATAATTACGAATCGCAATGACATCACTGATGACAGTTTGACATTTGACGTTTGACATTCAACCGCGTGATTGATGATATATTTGGGAAGCTCCTTACAATGGATAACATTTGTTTCTAAATTATAATTGAAAACTATCATCGTATGAGTCTGCAAAACGGTTTTGCAATCTTAGATTTATGGTCTGTGCGTTGGAACAATACTTAGATTCTTGTTGGATAAAGAGCTAGGCAATATATGATATATTTGTGATAACATTAATATACAATATTCAATATCTATACTCTATACTAATATATAAAGCTGAAGAGTTTGTTTGTTTGAACGCGCTAATCTCAGAAACTTTGACTGAGATTTGAAAAATTCTTTTTGCATTTGATAGCCCAACTCTTGAGGAAGGCTATAGGCTATATTTTATCCCGAAATTCCCACGGGGTCAAAAGTTAAGTGGGTAAAACCGTGCGCGGTGGCTAGTTGTTGTATAAATTCTATAGTCTCCTTGTCAACCAGGGGAGAGATTCATGCCTTGGAGTGGCATCATCACAAAGAGTTGTGATGATAATGATAGTCAACCCAATGTTAATTCTTATTTTGTCACGGAACTAAAAATAATAACAAAATATAAATCATTACAAAAAGAAAATACGAAATGCTACCTAAAAATATGTTTTGACTGTGGCACCTAAGGCTCGTTTTTAAAAGCTAATGTATAAAAGTTTTAAGAAATAACAAAAATTTATACTTTTATTACCTCCACTCATAGAATACATAACGTCTTTATTTTTAGAAGTCGCCAGTTGTCTTGTTTTTGTTTTTTTTCATGTCATAGTGAATTGTACCGTAACAAATTGTATTATTTTGTACAATTATGACTGAAAAAGAGTGCCAAGAGATTTTTTCCGACGGCTTTTTTTATCTCTTGGTCTACTGTAATGTCTTATTCAATAACCATCAACATCTTGTTAAAGCCAAAGAACAACATTGTGACGTCATTAAGTGGCCATTCGATGGCTTTATGATGAATAAAATATTTTGAATTTTGTTGATAAATAAATACTATGAATTTCGTTTTAGCGGCGGTTACATGATCTTGAATTTTAAAAACTCCCGCCTTTTCTCTTGGGCAGCTTTCGTTGGCCAGACGGTTACAGCTCACACTATCTTTAGACGACTTAAAAGCTATTAATTATTAATTAATTAATTATTATAATTAATTAAATCCCCAGACAATCACACCAACTACATGGCCTCAAAGTAAGCGAAGCTTGTGTTATGAGATACCAGGTAGCGAACTAGAGGGGAAACTAGAATATAAATACATATATAGATAAACACCCAAACCCGGAACATTTTTTTTTTCTTGTTCCGGGCGGGAATCGAACCCGCAACCACTGGCGTCTGAGGCAGATAGGTTTACACCTTCGCCAAAGTGGTCGTCAAAGTGCTATCACTAAAACATTATATTTTCTTTTTATAATTACTAAATCAGAACCAGTTATATTATAAATAATCAAAATACCAGGCTATAAAAGCTACCCAGTTAAGAAATTGTATAAATTCGTCGACGTATTTAAAGTTTAGTTCATAAAGTACATTGCCATGTGCCATTTCATGTGCCTTATGAAATTACCTACACGAATATGTAAATAGCATTTAAATTGAGACTCACTACACCCTGTCTCTTCGTAATACGTGACATTTAACGTTATATAAAATGGGGCGTTTAACTGTATATAAAATACTTTTCAACCGACTTCCAAAGAAGAAGGAGGTTTTCAATTCGTCTGTATGTTTTTTTTGTGTCTTTGTTACACGATATTTCGGGCAATTTTGAATCGATTGTAAAAATTCTTGTTTTATATGATAGAGAATACTTCATAGTTGGTACTATATAAATTTCATCAAAAACGATTGAAAATTTCAAATTTTAAAACAATATGTATGATTTTGGAGAATGTTTACGTGGATAACATTATAACTCAGCCAAAGTTTTGACGTGAAGTCGGTTTTTTTAATGCTCTGCATTCGTTGATTATTTAACCAGAATTTCTAGCGTTGTATACTACATTTTAACTCGACATTCCGGTATTATTAAACACCCCTTGGTTACGGGTGATAAGTCTTGAAAATTTAAGCGAATATTTAGTTATTCGACAGTCATATAGTCTGGCTAGTGCAAGTAGAGAATGAAAAAATCTTGCGAATTTCAAAAAAAAACCCATCATGGTAACCCCGACTATAGTACGATACATATGGATTAAACAAACATGATACTTGATTCATTTTCTTTATAAAATTATCGTAAAAAATAATAATATTGGTACTTTTGTACCTTTTGATGAGAAGTATATAATTAAAATTATAGGCAACTAATATTAATCAGGCTTAAAAATAACTCAATAAAATACAATAATTATTTTTAATCATTGTAATCAATATCTGAATCCAGCAATTCTATATGCAATGAATCGTCAGTCACTGGTATCGCTGTTTCCTACATTGGTTATAAAACTATCAAATTTTTATTTTTTTTATTCATTTTCAATTATGAAAATTACAAAATCTCTTACCAAAATCACTAACAACCGTTCGATTCACATCAATGACACCAGAATAAGTTGCCATATAAAAAGTTTGCAAAAACCCCCATTGTCTACTTTCGTTAGCCAGTCTCTATTGTATATTAAATTTAATAACTATCGCTGTCATCAGCTTTTGAAATGTCAAATAGACAGTTCTAAATGCCACTGCATTTCACAAGCATGTAGATTCTAAGATACCCCATAGTTTCTCTGTGTGGGGTCCATAACATAAGCTACATAGTTAGGTTGGGTTATTTAATTATTTATCTCTTCACTATTTATGATAAAAAGAGATTTTTTGACGACCACTTTGGTGATGGGGGACTTTGTATGCCTCAGTCGCGGGTTCGATTTCCGCAAGGAATAAGAAAAAAAAAAGTTCCAAGTACATATGTATTTATATTCTAGGTTCCCCTGTATCCCATTTGAGAAGCTCCCACTTAGTTTGGGGTAGATGGTGTGATTGTCTGGGGTTTTGTTTTTTTTTTATTATAGACTAATCCCACGTTTGACTACAATCTAACCTGATGGTAAGTGTTGATGAGGTCGAAGATGAAAGCACACGGGCCTAGGGAATAACTGGCTCTTCATTCTGGAATTGCTGGAGCTGTAACGTAGGGCGGCAGATTTTATGTCCTTTGAAATTGGGTTTGGTCTTTGTCGGTCTAAATATAGGCTTAAGGTTGTGGGTTCAATCATCCTTAATACTATACAGGGTGTTTCAAGGCTATGGGACATCAACGAAAAGTACCTTAAATATCGTAGGGTATTTTGCTGAAGTAATTCTGCATTTAAAATTCCACGTGAATTTCGATTTTTTTAGAAAGAAGAAAGTTGGCCCTTTCTTTTCAAATACTAAGTTACTTCAGAAGAGTTATTTTTTTTGCTCATTCTTTCGATTGGCATCATAAAAATGGGGGTGGTTTTTTTGTCATATTTAAGTCGGTTCGACTCCCAGACGAAGTAAGTAATTCTTAGAAAATCTACGATATTTAAGGTACTTTTCCTTGATGTGCAAATAGCCTTGGGACGCCCTGTATTATTTGATTCTAATATATCTAAACTAGTTACGCTGGTAGAAACGATTACGAATCTTTACAAAAATAAGAAGATGCTTGCGCATATTTCATAACAAGATATTGCACGCAGTTTCACTCGCGTAAACTCTGATCCTGTAGTAATATCAAAATTAAAAGCATCGCATGTCTTATGTCAGTTAACGATCTGCTTGTATAAAAAATTTCAACTTAAACCTTCTAACCGTTTTAGCGTAAAAGACTTACAAAAAACGACCTTAAAGACTTACGTTTAAACTCATACTTCGTTAAATTTCGTAAATCCATATTGCAAGCTTATTTACTTTGTTGACAATAAAACTTAACTATTGCAGAACACATTTATAAATAGTTACTTAGCAAACAATATACCATCGTAATAATTATTTAAATAAAATAGCTATGGTAAATTAAACCTGAGCGGTGTAAAGGTTAAATCGTATAACCAAACATATCTTTAAATACTTGTCTTTACTTAACCCAAAAATACCGGGGTTTTCACAGAAATTAACACGTTGGTATACGTGAGGTACATTTACATGCAAATTTGAGTGCAAGACTATTAAAACTAAAGAAATATTATGAGCTCCACTCGACTTTTGATTTGCCGACTTATGTACGGTTTGCAAAATAGTCTATTGACAAACTAAAGTTGTAGGACCAAGTTTGTTAAGTTGAGGATTAATTTAGGAATTAGCCTATAACGTTTCTAATAATCAACGAATGCAGAGCATTAAAAAAACCGACTTCACGTCAAAACTTTGGCTGACTAATAGTGTCACCCACGTAAAAACTCTCCGAAATCACACATATTGTTTCGAAAATTTGAAATTTTCAATGAAGTACCCAACCGATTTCGATGAAATGTATATGGAACCAATTATGAAGTATCTTCTACCATATGAATTAAGAATCTTTCAAATCGATTCATAATTGTCTGAAATATCGTGCAACAAAGACACAAAAAAAAACATACAGACGAATTGAGAACCTCCTCCTTTTTTGGAAGTCGGTTAAAAAGCAAAGCTATCGTATGAATTCGAAGTGACAGATTTTGGTAATTGCGAGGGCAACACTGAAATAAATAAAAGAAAAACTTCGAGCAAAACATTTTATGGATATAATTGATTGAATCAGGCGTTACTTTGCGGAAATCCATGACAACTACTTTAACAAAGTTACCTTGCTAATTCCACGACTTGTACTTGCACTAGTGATGCAGGAATCCCTTGCGTTGGTTCACCGCCCTCCCTCCCTCAAACAAAAGCAAGAAAAGCAACGAACACGCACTTGGAATACTGTAACCCACGCCACTAGCTATCACCGACACGTGTTTCGCTTCAACTAGAAGCATCTTCAGGGTACAACGACCACCGCCGTCAGTTCGGTTCATCACTAGTGCAAGTACAAGTCGCGGAATTAGCAAGGTAACTTTGTTAAAGTAATTTTATGGATGCCGAAGAAGCAGTGGCTGCGTTCCAAAAGGCCATAAAGGAGACTTCTAAGTGCCAACGCTGCGTCACGCGTTCGAACGCGCGTTTCATACAAAACTGCAACGTGCGTACCATACGCGCGTTTGATACGGACGTTCCGAATGCGCCAGGCGCTGCGATTGATACGTGCGTACGGTACGGAAAATGTTATGAAAGTTTGTAGTTTTGAATCTCTCTTAGTAGGTGTTATATGAATCTATGGGTAGGTGTGCCTATTTGAAGATACGGACGTTGGCGCTAAAAACGAGTGAAGGAAAATGCTTTTCTCTGTGATTCTGTCGAATACAGTGATGTTATTGATATGGATGGAAAGTACTTTAAAAATATATAATTACAATAATAACTTTCTAGTTTGCTCATTGTTGATTTTCAAAGAAATTTTAGTGTCGCCCCCGTATAAAAAATGGTATTCATCTTTATTGCATTAGTTTAAATTTTAATCAAGGAAAACTTAGCAAAAGTATACAGGTTCCTCCTATAATAGTCAATTATATTTTAATAGCAGATTAAGAATGATGAGTGGGTGTGAAATTAACAAAAAAATGTTTTTCAAAATATATTTTTCATAAATATATTTTGTATATAGTCAGTTAAGGGACCGAGGTTTTATGAGCGTTTTTGTGGGCGATGGGCTGACTCCCTGTCACTGCAATAGTCTCTCTCCATCATTATAATACCTCCAAATGTGTCAAATGTGACATCAGATGGTTTTAAAGCCTCTGTTGTTCTGCCTACCCCATAAGGGATACAGGCGTGAAGACATGCATGTATGTTTCATATGTATTTTTCATAAATTAAAATTTCAACATTCTTTCCAGTGAGTAAAATTTAAGTTTAATCTTCATTTAATGACTATATACAATAAGATGGAAACGTTTTTATTACTTGCTGTGTAGTCATAAGCTACAGATTAAACTGACTTAGAAGAATTTTAAAATTTTTATTTATGAAAAAGTTTAGAAAAAAATTGAAATTCAGACCCTCAGAATCTGCTATTAAAATATTATTGACTATTATGTGACGACCCTATATATTTGTAACAATGAAAGAAAAAAGATATCTTCAATTAAAAAAAAATATAGTGATTTCTTAGTTATCGAACTACTTAGTATTACTATTCAAAACAGCGTGATTCTTAAATTTATTTCAAAATAATATAGATAAGAAATTGACCTATTCCTGAACGCAGATGAGAAACAGATGGAAGTCATGGTTTACAACCTTTATAACAGCCATCAACTCGTCTTTTATTTAAATTTATGTTTGATTTGCTATCTCTACTTCACCTAATGTCCTTAAAACAAACATTGTAACAAATGACTTCGAATACACCTTGCAAAACGCTGGTAAGGTCTATCTATTTTGTAATCTCTTTAAGGGTAAATGTGAGGTGAGTTGTGGCAACACTAACTAGTGAAAAGACAGTATGAAATCAAAGATTATTTAGATAAGAAAGGGATTAATGTCTCCATGGGTTTCATATGGTTAAGTCTGAGACCCCAGTAGGCAAACGATGAAACAGCTGATATTTAACTATAATGACACCGAAAATATCCTCCATACATTGTAATAACTATCTAATTTTGAGGCATAGATGTATAGGTTTACTTTTTTTTCGAAATATGAAATAATTGTAATGTGTTAATTGATGTTGTTGTTGTTCTGTTATTTATATGCAGTTATTATTATAAAAAATCTCTTTTTTATAGTATGCAATTGTAATGCGTTTTAAGAGTAATTAAGCATTTTAAATGCAAAAACTTAAAAATATTGTTTATATATTTTTTTTATATAGTTAAATAGTATGTGTCTATAACTTTTTTAATGTACTTACTGATAATCACAGTTTTGTATTTTTAAGAGCGAACACAAATTGGCTTTGCTTAAGCACAGGTTTCGGCCTTTGTAAGCATTCGCCGTAAATTAGTTATAACATAAAAAATAAGCAGTCATTTTAATTGAATTATTTTATCTTTTCTTAATGAGGCTCATAAAATTCTGACAAATTCTGACAGCTCATAAAAATTTGTTCAAAAAACCGCTATAGATTTTAAAAGATTTTTAAATTACAATAATGAATAAAAAAATAATAAAAAAGATGGCACTTTTAAAAAGCCGAAGTATTATAGTCTTTATACTATAATGTAGTTAAGTGGTATCTACCATCTATGGTTATTTATAAGTTCGATTTCTGATACAGACGTCAGTTAATTTATTTTTCTTTTAAAAACGCAGTGTGGAATAAATGGCTATTTGACAGACAAGACTTCGCCTTTTGTAAAGCGCCATCTATCGAAGCCTTTTGTACCATTTTTGTACCGTTTTATTTTTTTAATGAGCTGTCAGAAAACCTATCATTGCGTTATTGTATTGTGTCAACCACTGTATTGTTTTTTTGGGAATAAAAATTGATTATTGTTATTATTATTATTTTTTTTAAGTGACTAAACCCGCGTTTGACCTCAATCTCACCTGATGGTAAGTGACGATGAGGTCGAAGATGAAAGCACACGGGTTTAGGAAGGAACTGGCTCTTTATACAATATTGCCGGAACACATTACCGCCGGAGCGGTAACATTTGGCGGCAGACTTTATATAAAGGGTGGTCGCTAGCCAGGCGGACCCAGAAGGGATCCTACCACCAAGCAAATTATTATCACCATACATGACCATTGATGGCCGGTGATCTAAAGCTGGCACATTTTATGTTTTCCTTTGCTCCCAGTTCAGCATGGAAGCCTTTGATTCAATCGGATTCAGACAAACGGACACAACAAAACTGATAAAAAAACATAGGAAACACATCCAACAAGCTGCATTTATTCTTATTATCTATGTAAATAACTGTTTCAATAAAAAAGAACTACCTGAGAAAAAAATAATTTTACGTAAACAATGGCGAGACAAAGACGTTAGGAAAAAATGTAATTAACTTCATAATTATGATACTTGCAGCTGTGGTGATATAGATTTATGTTTTCAAAGAATTCTGTTGAGATGGATTTTTATTCATCCTACGGTTTTAAATAAAATATAGTTGAATATATGCGTTTGTATAGAAGGCTGCACATCATCATCACGACTCTTTGTAAAGAGCCCACTGCAGGGCTATGAGTCTCTCCCCTGGGTGACGAGGAGGTATAGGCCATAATCCACCAAGCTGGCCCAGTGCTGGATGGCTTCTGACAAACCCTAACGACTACTGTATACAAGTATACAGCACCCGAGACTGACTGCTTAACGTGCCCTCTGAAGCACGGAAGCCGTCGTGAGAAATGAATGGTCGACGGTCACCCATCCACGTACCGGCAGCGCCGAACGTTGCTTGACCTGTGATATCGTTTGATACACACAGTAACCACGGCGCCACGACGACTTCGCAGCACATCGAGGTTACAAATCTGTCAAAAATTTGACTTGAACCTGAACTCTATGCCCTCGATATTAAGTTACAAATTTATTGGGGAATTTAAACATGTAATGTAACGCTTGATCTGCTGTCTTCTGTACCATGGCGTTTTTGGCGCATTGAGTAAATAATAATAATAAAATCCGTAATACTCAACACATGTCAGACATGCATACATCCACCCATCCAAACTGTCACATTTATAATATACAAAATTTTAGTTTGCTTTTATTCGATAGATGTCGCTGTACGTTAATTAAATCGCGCAAGAAGGGTTATAAATGACTAAGCTACATTTAGTTTGTAGACTACCTTTATCCATTCTCACTCCCATAATTATAATATTAGAATGATTATAAGTATACACTTTCAACCGACTTCTAATAGGAAGAGAGGTCCTCAATTCGTGTGTAAGTTTTTTTGTGTCCTTTTTACACGATTTTTAGACAATCATGAAGCGATTTTAAATATTTTTGTTTCATATAATAGAGGATACTTCACAATGGGTTCCATATAAATTCATCGAAATCTATTTATCATCATCATCATCATCACAACTCTTTGTAATGAGCCCACTGCAGGGCATGAGTCTCTCCCCTGGGTGAAGAAGGAGGTATAGGCCATAATCCACCAAGCTGGCCCAGTGCTGGGTGGAGGATGCCAGAATTTTTAGGGCGCCTAGATGGCTTCTGACAAACCCTAACGACTACTGTATACAAGTATACAGCACCCGGGACCGACTGCTTAACGTGCCCTCCGAAGCATGGAAGTCGTCGTGAGATATGAATGGTCGGCGGTCACCCATCCAAGTACCGACCGCGCCGAACGTTGCTTAACCTGTGATATCGTATGATACACACAGTAAACACGGCGCCACAACGACTTCCAACGAAATCTATTAAGTACTTCATGAAAAGTTTTAAATTAAAAAAAAATATGTATGTATTTACCTTGTCGACCTTATGCAGCCAAAGTTTAGGTCGGTTTTTAATGCTCTGCATTCGTTCATTATTAAGCACCCGTAACTTTCGATCTTGTTTGAGAACATTAATGAACGTGGAAGAAGCGAAACAGGTATGGCTGAATCTTAATGATTGGCATTACATAGTCTCTACCTACCACAAAGGGATACACGCTTGAAGTTATATATGTAAGTACATTTTTGAGATAAGTAAGATATAAACAGGCCAGCAGCTAGCTTACATGAAAGTCAAAGTGGAAAAGATATTTTTTGCTGCTTAGTATTGTCATGCTTCTATGCTGGACTGGGAGCGAAAGGCATAGAATGTGCCAGCTGATTTTCTTCCCGGGCATTCTGTAAAAGTCAGTTTGGGGCAGAGGTTTGATTGGAGATTTTTGTGGGCGATAGGCTGACCCTTGTCACTGCAATAGTCTCTATCCATCATTATAATACCTCCAAATTCTTCAAACGTGACATCAGATGTTTTGATAGACTCTGGTATTCTACCTTCTCTATAAGGAATACAGGCGTGAAGTTATGCTATGCTGAAATAGTTGTAGGCGCGATTTAATAGCTTAAGCCATCTAAGGCGTGAACTGCAAGTATTACAGTGGCTGAAATAAATGATTTGATTTGATTACTTGAAATAACTGTTCCCTATAAGTTTAATATATGTATGATTATGTATGTACATATGTATAGATACGTTTCTCATGGATGGAAAACCTTATTCTTCACTATCACTTTTCACTATATAACATGGCAGACATACGACTCATTATATGAACTCATTTTTTTAAGCACACCTTTAGGCTTATCGCTCAGTTTGTTGGCCTACTGTATTTTGAAGGAAAATTTAGCCGTTTTAGTTTTGGTAATTCTAAACTTGTATTTAAAAGAATTTTAGAGCTTGTCAGTAAATTTGGGACTCTGCATAGTCTGGCATATGCCAATGCTCATATGACAGGAACTAAAGAAATCTTCAACACGTGCCAACAAATTCTTTCTTCTGACGACATTCTCCAATTAATTAAACACAATGATTATTAATTACTAATAATCTTCCCACGGATCCGACCTTGACAATAAAGATGGCGGTTCTAAGAAAAAAATAATTTAATAACTAGAACTTTGTGTTAATGTTCAATAAACGTGAGCTGTCTTGTATGAAACAACGTTTTTATTCTGTGACAGTCAGTAATCAGGGTTGTGGACAGGATAAGTATGTTCTGTGTAGACTACTAATAAAAAATAACTAAATAAAGATCCCCAGACAATCACACAAACTACATAGCCCCAAACTAAGCAGAGCTTGTGATATGGGATACCATCTAGCAAACTAGGGGGAACCTAGAATATAAATACATATGTAGATGACCAGACCAGGAACATTTTTTTTCTTGTTCCTGGTCTTTTAATAGAACCCGCGACCACTGGCGTCTGGGGCAGACAGTGTTATCCGATCGCCAAAGTTGATGTCGTATAAGTATTGAAGTCTTTGTGGCACAGTGGCTTTTATATTATGAATCGATAGTCCAGGTCGGTACAAGGACCTCGCGGGAGTCGCGGGTAACGGTACGGTACCACCATGGTGGATGAGCTACACCTGGAGGTTTTAAGTGGATCGGTCCAGCCTTCTGCTGGATCATCTCCACATACCCCGCCGTTCCAACTTGGGCGGTCGGGGACGTGATAGCACGTTTTCCTACACTCAAAAAGGTCGGTACAAAGATCGGTGTACGCCGAACTCCAGCCACAGATACTAGTAAAGAATAAAATAACAAAGTCTCCCGTAAACATAAGGTCAGCAAAGACACTGAAACGTCGAGTTAAAATGTAAACTTTAAAATACGCGATAGGTCCGGATAATAGACCTAAAACAATACCCTCCTTCCTGGGCAGTCGAGTAATAAGATTCTTAATAAGTTAGTTACAGTTTTGCAATCTGTGTACATGTGAGGTTACATACCAAGTAACCTCACATGTACACAGATTGCAAAACCCTACGACAAACCTTAAGGCAGAAATGTCGAAATTTGTCGATTACCAATAAAAGATTTCCTTATTAAAATTTACATTATTTATTTAAATTTATGTCGGAACCTGTTATTTGGTCACTTTCTTATTGTAACTTTGGTTGTGCAGGAGACTCTTAATAATTTTAGTACTTTTAAATGAATAGAGGTTTGATTTTAAAAATAAAAGTAAATTCTAAACTTCTTTTAAAATAAAACATGCTCATTCACGAAAGCATGCTTTAATAAATAGATAAATAAATATTTCTGACACCCACACAACATTATCTAGCCCAAATTAAGTTTCTTAAAGAACTTGTGTTATGGATACTAGAAAACTGATAAATTTAAGAAATATATAAACATACATATTGAATAAATACATATTTTTTATTATAAAATAAACTTACATAAACATATAAATATCCATGACTTGACAACTAATATCTGTGTTCATCACACAAATATCCGGCGCCGCCGGGATTCAAACCCAGGACCTCTGGCATAGAAGGCAATATAGTTAACTCTACACCAGCCGGTCGTCAAATTGAATTGAACATGTGTTTAGGAATGTTGCTCAAAATAAGCATGCTCATTCTTAAATATACTGGGTTAATTGTAATAAGCGCTTAACCTCTTGTAGACAGCCTCTCCACATCAATCCCAACAGCATTTGTTCTACAACTTCTTAAAATTAATAGTTTACAAAAAAAAAAGAAAAAACAAAAAATACTATTAGCCTCGGTTTAGTGGCGTAGCTCTTTTTACTCTGAACGTAAATATGCCACGCACCTTGAGTATTAAAATATCGCTTTAAAATAATAATAGACACTTCTTACAAAATGTAGACATACATACATACATAACGTCACGCCTGTATCCCTTATGGAGGTTACAAGACCATCTGATGTCACGTTTGACAAATTTGGAGGTATTATAAAGATGGAGAAAGACTATTGTAGTGACAGGGGATCAGCCTATCGACCACAAAAACGTCTTTAAAACCTCTGTCCCTTAACTGACTTTTACAGTATGCCCGGGAAGAGAAGCAGCTGGCACATTCTTTTTTTTCCTTTCGCTCCCAGTCCAGAATGGAAGCAAAATGTAGAGTTAGGAAAAAAGGCTTTTCTTTTTCTTAATTTTTGTGTTATTTATCAAGATTTGTCAAAAATCGTAGTCTAACAATTGTTGTTATTTATGTAGAGAGGCTACCTGCAAGAGGTGATATGCTAATTAAAATTAACCCAGTATAAGCATACTTAAAACTAGCATGCTTATTGCTAGCAAATGTAAAATGTATAAATATAATAGTAGACTCGAGAAGATCACCAACTCGTTCATGTGTCAATGTGCACGCTTTTATAATAAAATTCCAAAATATTTAAGATTAACCCTTCGATAGATTCAAGAATAAGTGTTATATAAAAAGTTTTTTAAGATGGGATTCCCTGGTTGTTAGTTTTTATTGTGTATTTTTAAAAGATGATTGCTGTTGAGGTTCTTGCTACTTCTTCTCAACAGATCGACTTTCCGAAGTGGTGGTAGATTCAGTTCAATTTGTAAATTGTTTGACTTATTTCAAATGTATTTAAATACTTACGAAATAAAGATTCTTTTGACTTTGACTTTGAAACGGCTCCTAACAGTTTCCCAAGCCTCAAGTTAGTTACTAGTGCTGGAAGGAAACACTTTTTAAGTATCAGTCTTTCACCAGCCTTAGAAAAGTTATCAGGACTTACTACAAGCTATTAACCCTTAATAGGGCATAGCATAGTAGATAAATTTACTAATTTTATCTTACTTAAGAAGATGTAGTGACTAAGATTGAAAAGGGTATGCTACGGTGGTTTGGACATTTGGAAAGAATGAATGAAAGTAGATTTACGAAAGAGGTGTACAGAGCAAGAATGGATGGTGCTGTCGGAAGGGGCCGCCCTAGGCGAACGTATGCCGATCAAATTAGCGACATTCTTAAAAAGGGCCTAGTTAAAAGTACCCGTAACCGGCGATCATGTATGAAAAGATTAATAAACGTGGAGGAAGCGAAAGAGGCATGTCTGGATCGAAGCAATTGATTTTCCTAAAAGAGAGTCTCTAAGTCTATAAGTCTCTGCCTACCCCAAAGGGAGACAGGCGTGAGGTTTTGTATGTATATATCTATCTTTCAAATTCTAATATTATAAATGTGAATTTTTTGATGATAATGTATGTTGTTTTGTGGATGTTTGTTCCTCAATCACAGCAGAACAGCCCAACGGATTTGGATAAAATTCGGTATAGTGATAGAGTGCAGTCTGGAATAGCCTACTTTAGCCTAAATAGGCTACTTTTTATCCCTATATTCCAGCAGGATTCAAAATTGCGCGGGTAAAACAACTCGAAACAGATAGTTTCAAATATGGCGAGCTTCAATATTTTTTTTTATTTCAAAGGCGTTTTTGTGGATGATATGCTGACCCCCTGTCTCTGCAATAGTCACTATCCATCATTATAATACCTCCAAAGACAAACGTGACATCAGGTGGTCTTGTGACCTCTTGTGTCCTGCCTACCACATAAGGGATACAGGCGTGGAGTTATGTGTGTGCGTTCAATATTTTTTTGCGATCTATATTCCCATTGCCTGAGCATCACATTACAAATCGAGTTATCACAATTTTTGTCGCTAAAAACATTGATTTAAACGTCTTTAACTGCAAAAACCACAACTAAAAGCCAATCAGCCAAGCAGATCCGAATACTACAACAAGTATTTTACAAACGCCTTAAGCATTAAATAAGTATAGAACGAAACATAAATTACACCACAACTTAAATCAAATTACAGTAATCATTGTAAAATTACTGTTTATGCGCTATTTTTAAATCATTATCTAGTGGCAATGCTGTTTATTTGTTTTATTAAATAAAGATCTTTTCTATAATATTGTTTCAAGTTTTCACGATCCATTATAACAAATACAATTTGAACCGGATTCGTATAACGTATACTAATTATTTCCGTGTCTGAGTGTTTATCTATTTATGTATTTATATTCTGGGTCCCCTTCTGGGGGACCCTTGTTCGCTACATGGTATCCCATAACACAAGCTATGCTTACTTTCGGGCCATGTAGTTGGTGTGATTCTCTGGGGATTTGATTTTTCTAGAAAACTGAAATTTTTCTGTCTTTAAGAGGTGCTTCGGTAGGAAATCAATTTTTTTTTCAGTCATTTTTGCATTAACTTTCTTTAAACCAAGCATACCTAGCATATAATATATTAATATAATACTAGGCAGATATATAGCATACCTAGCATATAATATATTAATATAATACTAGGCAGATATATGCTTGGTTTAAAGAAAGTTAATGCAAAAATGACTGAAAAAAAAATTTATTTCCTACCGAAGCACCTCTTAAAGACAGAAGAATTTATATCTTTATTTAAGTTGTAAATATTACACTTTAAAATTAAAATAAACGTAATATTTTTAAGGTGTTTAAAGGTCAGGGTCTAAAATAAATAACTTTATATCATTATTATAGTGACAGGTTTTTTTCCGGTTAACTAATTAATAAGGCTGGCATTTAATAGGCGTTAGAAGTCTTTTTTAAGTATGTTTCTAATAATATCAGTCTGTTTATAAAGCAATTATATTTATTACAAAACTAAGTATAAGAACGGGGTAAACTTTAACAAAGAATGAATTTTAATAGGGTTTTTTTAAACAGTGAATTTTTAGGATGGTTTAAAAATATTAATCACATAGATTTTGTGTAAATTTCATTAAAATTACGATTACAGAAGCGCTTTACTTTGCTGTGTCACGAAAGCTGCTTAAATTTATTAATTAAATAAATACATACATACAAAACGTCACGCCTGTATCCCTTATGGGGTAGGCAGAATACCAGAGGTTATAAGACCATCTGATGTCACATTTGACAAATTTGAAGGTATTATAAAGATGAGGAGAGATTTTATTTATTGTGGTGACAGGGGGTCAGCCTATCGCCCACAAAAACGCCTTTAAAACCTCTGTCCCTTAACTGACTTTTACAGTTTGCCTGGGAAGAGAAGCAGCAGGCACATTCTATGCTTTTCTTTCGCTCCCAGTCCAGCATGGAAGCAATTAATTCATTAAATTTAACTTTTAATTAAACTACCCATGTAGTCCTAAAGTTAACTTTGAAGAAATAAACAAAGTACTTAAACTAACACTGTGTCCCAACAATAAAACTTGTTGTTGTTTGTTTAAGGTCCCACTTATAACAACCCTATTGTTCCTAGACAAATGTAAAGGGCTTATAATCCTACGAATAGTCCAAAATCTATAGGGAGTCCCAAGGCTATGAGACAACAAGAGAACGTACTATTAATTCTGCATTCAAAGATTTTCGAAAAATTACTTGCTTCTTCTGGGAATCGAACCGAAATATGAAAAATACCATCCCCATTTTTATGATAACCAATCGAAAGAATGGATAAAAAATAATAATTCTTCTGAAGTAACATTGTATTTTAACAGAAAAAAAAATAACTTGAATCAAATAAGAACATACATGAACATACGAAATTCACATGAAATCTTGAAATGCAGAATTACTAATGTTAAAAAATCACATAAAGTCTTCTTAAGGTACTTTCCCTTGATGTTCCATAGCATTGAGACACCCTGTATAATAGAAGCCCTACAGGGTACGTCTAGCTAGCGATCACCCTTCATATCATATCTGACAAATTACAGTGCTATAGTGTCGGTGATTAGAATGCGGCCGTTGCGAGAATGCGTTCCTGACAGCTCCTTATGTCCACTGAATAAAGTTTATTTCCGATTCGAAAGTTAAAAAAGCTATGATTTTGACAGCTGCCAGGAACGCAAACTCCCACCGGTCGCATATTAGGACAATTATGAATGAAGAGCCATACTTCACTTACCATTAGGTGAGGTTGAGCTCAAACACGAGATTAATCACCGTTTAAAAAAATACTGAACAGGTATGCACTCAGATCCAAGTACGTAAATAAACAAAAAACCAAGAATTAAAAGAACAGTTTGCCTCATTATTTACAGTAAATTAAGCAAGGTTTAATAAACTTTTTGCTAAAAATACCGTTGTAACTAACAAAAAGTTTAGAAAAAAACCTAAAACGTATTTTTCAAAACTAGATTTTGATTAATAAGCGAAACGAGTTTTGGCAATTTATTATTTTTTCCAAAAGTTCATTATACCTTAACTGCATTGAGTTAAATATAACGGTAAAGCTTTTTGCATCTATTGATTCCGTGGGTCAATGCTCCCTTAGGTCATAAGATTATCAGGATCAATATTCAAGGTGACTTGTGGCAATTTTTTAGATACTGAAGGAGAGCACTCAGTACTGAATTCTGGTCATAATTATGTAATAAAAGTAGGTACTTAATTTTTCACTAGAATTCCTTATAAATAAATAAAGTTTTGTTACTATTTACTACACTTACACCCGAATCAATCGCGGCACGTGATCTGGCACGCGGATCGCGGACAATGCTAGTGTAACCATGCGTTGCTTAATAAATTATTTTACTTTCAGTTAAGTTTACTCAGTTAATAATTAATATTTATTTGTAATTACATTTTTTCTCTTTGTGTATGATCTCAAACTATCACGTCTTTGAATTTCAAAACTGACACACCAGTCACCCTTTAAGGGTTAAGAAAATATTGCTATTTTCTTAGAATTAATTTAAAAAATAATTAAACTTATACCTGAATATACATATTTATAAGCGGTTTTACCCGCGAAATTCTCTAATCTCCTAGATTTAATAATTTTTTTCAAATCTATGCAAATCCGTTGACCCGTTCTGCCGTGATTGCGAAATAAAAATCCAAACTTTCTTAAAGTGATCTGATTGGAATTAGAAGAAAGGCTGGACCTCTCATATCATAAATGAATCCTGATCATCACAATTCAATTCATTTTGTAGTTATGAAAAAGGATTTATATCCAGTAAAAAAATATCTAACTTACTTAATTTTGATAGCTCGCTTTTGTTCTTAACATACCTATTTTATGAATATTACAACATTGGACGTTGTTCATATTCTTAAAATTATTTGCATTGTATTTTTTATCTCTTACAAAGAACATTTGTCAAAAACATTAGTTCAAATCCTAACGACATACCTATCACTTCGTTAATTAGAAGAAAACATAATAGCAAAACACAAAATGTTGAAACGCAGAAAATCATTAATCACAAACTTACGAAACGCAGTTTTAAATCGAACAATTGTCAAAATGTCAGTTGTCAGAGTTTTGATAACAAAACATTTAAGATTGTGTCATCTTAAAAATAATGTGACCTTTTTTACTTTGAAGGCAACATCGATCTTTTCCTTATTAACGGATGGTCGAAGGTCGCGGATAAATATTTGAATAGTTATCAAATCGAAATATTTTTTTGTTATTCAAACTGCCTGTAAAATTGCAGCTTATATTTATTAAGGCACAATAAAAAAAAAATCTTAGTAAATCATAAAGACATCCTCATAGCTATACTCAACTATATTATTCAATGGGGAGTTTTCTGACAGCTCATAAAAATTAGTTCAAAACACCTCTATAGATGGCACTTTTAAAAAGCCGAAGGCGTTAAGTCTGTAAACTATAATGTAGGTAAGTGGTATTTACCATCTATGGTTATTTATACGTTCAATTTCTGATACAGACATCAATTAATTTATTTTACTTTTAAAAACGCAGTGTGGAATAAATTCTTCGCCTTCGCCTTTTGTAAAGCGCCATCTATCGAAGCCTTTTGTACCAATTTTGTACAGTTTTGTTTTTTTAATGAGCTGTCAGAAAACTCCCCATTACGGTACATGGATAATTTGGCTGTGTAGTCCCCAAAGCACAAGCTCGTACAATAGTTTACTTTGGGGACAGATGGTTTCGTGTTCCGTACGGGTAATTACAAAAAAGTATTTTCAAGTTTTTTTTTTTTTTTATATTGTAAGGATAGGACGTTTGTCTTCCATGCCACCTGATGGAAAGTGCGCATGAAGACTATGGTGTTACGCGTCCATCCACGAGAATCCTATTCACTCGGCAATTAAAAGTTCCAGGACTGTAGTGGTCAGGAAAAACAGACGCAGGCAGATTGTTCCACAACTTGGCAATCCGTACCAAAAAGGAACTATCGAAGCGTTTTGTTCGACTTCTTGGTAAATCCACTATATAGGGATGAAAGTTTGAAAAAGACTGTAAAAGATTAGGAATATAATTTTCTTGCGCAATTATAGATGTTACATCCTTTTTGATACCTTTATGTACTCAAAGGACTTCAGAAATTCTAAACATAAACATACTGGATGGAGGAAAGTATGGATGTTTTTATAAATATTTCACCCAATTAATGGAGTTGGACAAAACTTCGTTGACAGTTCCATGTTATCCTGAATAAACTTTTAGGATACTTTTATTGCCAAAATATGATTTTGCGAGACGAAATCCATGATTTCACAGGGGCCACGATAGGTAGCACAATTTAACCTCGATTCATCAAGTTGAAGCTTCTCGGTGTTACGAAATCTAATATTTCGAAAGTTAATTTATTACATCTGAGTCACTGATTAAAAACTGAAGATGACTGATAATAATTATCAGTTGAAAATAAAGTTATTTAGATTCTTATCTAGCTTATTTAAAATTCAAATGTGCAAATTAGTTAATTGTATAATTTATCCACGGTGTCGTGTGAATTTCTTCATTATGCAGTAGAAAACATGTTACACCATACCGTTGTGTTTGCTAAGAATAACTTAACCCCATCAGATCATTAAATTATGAAAATACATCAAACGGCCGTCAATGCGAATTATTTTTCCTTGAATAACTGAAACCGTATTTGAAATCAATACAAGCTTTTAACAAGATACAAAAATAGTTCATGTGTATTCAATACAATCAACCACAATCAGTTTAAGTAACGTAAAAGAGTAGGTGCAAATCCTTACAAATTATAATTTTAGTACAAAGTAAGATTCTTACCTTAGTTCTAGCCTGAAGAATGGTAGCTCCATTGCTGCTAACAATTCCGTTGTTGCACTGCGCCTTGTGGACGCACACATAGCCTTGTCCAGCGCAGGTCTGATGCAGCTCCCCACCATTCTGCTCCTGACGAGATCCAGAGCCACCACTTTGGAAAGCCTCATCAATATTCTGTTGAGTCTGCTGCTGAGTCTCAAAGTCAAACTCACTGGTCTTTTGACTGTTCTGAATCAAATTAACATTGGATCCTCCCGTTGAAGCCGTGAAAGGACTGGGAGATGACCCAGTGTAGCCATTTGAGGAAAATTTGTTTGATGAGAAACTAGATTGACCTGATTGACCTTGAGCGCCAAATCCGTTGGCAGCAGCGCCGTTCGCATTGAAGCCATTCTGTCCTTGGAAGCCAGATTGACCCGCTTGGAAACCAGCTTGGTTGGCCTGACCAGCTTGGAAAGCAGACTGACTGGATTGACCAGCCTGTCCAGCTGCAAAACCTCCGTTCAGGAAGGGATTCTTTGAAATATCAACTTCTTTGCCAGTGCTGCTAAATGAAGAAGATTCAAACGCTGACTGTTGGAAAGTGTTTGGTTTTCCAGATTGACTTTGTGCCGCGAAACCTGCGTTTCCTTTGGAGAATTCTCCGTTGAGGAACGGATTGGCTGCTAAGTCGAGTGCGCCACCAGCACCGTTAGCGCCACCGTTGCTAGAGAAGCTAGAAGAGCTAGATTTGCTGAATTTCTCGAAGTTTCCTTCAACATTTTTGAAAGGAGAATCTTGGTTCATCCACCAGAAAGGTTTACCGCTGGCATCGAAACCATTGCTCCCAAAAGTGCCAACAGCATGGAACGTGAAATCGTTGCCATTGTTAGCCGCGGCAGCGGCTTTGAATTCGTCTTGATCTCCAAACTTCTCAACGACTCTTCCATCCTTGACTTTGATACCAGCGCAGCCTTTAGCAGAGGTGCACTCTTCAAAAGACTGCTGCGTGTGTACTTCTGCTCCTGGGAGAGCTTGAAGCGCTGCCAGGATGGCATTTGGCGACTTAAGGTTCAAGCTTCCGGAGCAGGTCGTGCATCGTTCTATCCGCGCTTGTGGCTCGCTCTCTTCGGCCTCGATAACTGGCTCTTTTGACTGTGGAAGTTGTTTGACGTCTTCAATGTTCTCCGGGTGGGCGTTGGCTGCCAATATGAGGCAGATTAGTGCCACTGGCTTTAGAAGTGGCTTCATATTTCTGTAACAAAGAGATTGAATATAAGTGGTGCTATAATATTGTCATATGCGTTTGATTATGATAATAATTTGCCACTATAAAAAGTGATATTCGTTTCATATTAATCACATAAATAATGTACCGATTTAAATGCGTAACTAATAAGTTTTAAAATTTTTATCTTAGATGTTAGTGATTTTTCAAATAACTTTTATGCGCCTCAGTGATAGATTCGTATTTGTTTTTACTGTTGTCATGCAATGACATTTTTCAACAACATTATTTTAAGCAAAACATTTTGAATGTCTATTTGTGATAATTTGCACAATAACAAAATTATCCGGTTTAGAAGACGACGTTAGAATAAGTAATATTATACTACAAAGGAAAATTTTAGGATTCTTGCTTGTTTATATGAACTTGACTACTAAACCAAGTTAAAAACATCATTGACCATGAAAAGTGATTCATCTAGGTACCTATGTAATGTAAAAATGCTAAATTCTATTTTTTTTTTCTATGAAAGTAAAATTTTATCAATAAATTCCAACAACTCAGGAGCTGGGTGAACCGGCTGCCCAGGTAAAACTGTGTGTAAAACTTTATCATCATAACTTTCTTAATTAATATTGACGAAAACAACTTGTTAAAAAACACTTAAATAATACTTAAATAAGTCATGCAAAGAATTAATTTAGTCATTCTGTATTGCAAACCCAGGAGGAGATATTGTAAGTAATCAAAAAATTCTAAGCATTCCATTTACAATTGAAATCCATTAGTAGAATAAACCTTCAGAAAGACATAAAGCATCTCAAAACAAAAGAAAAACCCAATATTCTTAAAAAAAACATCTCCTCAGATGGCTATTTAAAATAGTTAACACGCGCGGTTTTTTTACATAAATAACAACGCATAATAAATAAAATCTGAAGTTCAAGGTTGAATATATTAAATTAAATTAAAATACCAAATGTACCTTAGGCTATTTAGTTGCTCATAAACCATTAAGCTATGTTCGTAGCATAGGTAAAGATTTATATTCATTCACACAAAATACTTTGTTCCATGCCACGAGTTTTTAAAACTATAAAAATGACGTTTGTCAGTTTGAGTTTGAAAGCAGAATTTGAACCTTCCGTCTATTTTGATAATCACCATTTTGTTTTGCTACAAAATGGTAGGAATTCAAAATGTCATTCTATTGCGACCGCATAAATTACAGAATTTGACACACAAATTGCTTTATAACTCCAAAAAAGGGATTATATATTTGTCATAAGTGGAGTGTTAATATTTAAATTCTGTTTTGACAATATGAGTAGGCATGTTATATTGTAAATTGCATTAGGAATATTTTGCTTTTGTTTTCTTTTACACTAGGATGTAAGTCTGTGCTTGATTGTCTTCTTATCATGTTTTATTTAAATTATAGCCGCAGATTTTAATTTCAGACCCATGTATGTTGCAATATTGCCAAACTTTATTGTCATTGATAACTTTATGGGAATTAATAGGTAATTATATCTAAACTATGACGGAACTAGGCCGAAAACAATTATATTTTGAATGTCCAAAAACCTCCTCGTCACTCAGGGAAGAGACCCATTGCTTTGCAGTGGGAGAGTTACAAATAGTCGTTAGGTAATGTGTCACACATTAAAGATGATTATTATTATTTGCCCAATTTTGGGACACCCAGGGCTAGTACAATAATAATAAAAAGCCACACTGGTCACACACCTTGAAAGGCTGGGATTTGGCGGTGGTTCGCTTCCAGCACGCATGCAGAAAGCGGTGCTGCTCGATACTGCCCGAATCATTCGCCGGTTTCTTTCTCTCTTGCCCTAATACCCGACCGACTGGTCTTATTGTCGGGTCTTTTCCGCCGAAAGGTGAGTTGATTTTGACATACCGAATAATTATTATTATATAAGCATGCACTGTCCCACTGATGGGCAAAGGCCTTCCTTCATTTTTTCCATTCCTCTCTATTTTTTGCTATTTCCTTCCTGACATTAACGATAGTCAATATAAATGCAAGACGGATATTTTGTAGGGCAACATAGCCTAGGGAAATAGATATGTAATATTCATTTTATTATATTTTCTTATCAAAATAAAGTCAATTTATTACTTAGTTTTTCTCAAACGGATATCGACAATATGTATCCAGATTAAGATTGACGTATTTGTGGTTTTCATTCACATATCCAACTTATCATTTATTTCAATATCCAATATGTCAATGTTACTGTAATATAGCAATTTTGTTATGGAAAACCTTTAAACAAACAACAAATTGACTTTAGGAAAATTAACTCAAGAATATCAAAAATTAACTCAAGAATATCATATTTCAATAAAAAATAAACCAATATCAACACTAAAATTGTATGATAATGGCTGAGGTCAAACTGTAAGGTCGCAAACGCAGTAATAATAAATTAAAGGTATCATAAATAAATTCATAATAATGCAAATTTACTACCTATTTAATTTAATTTTAACTTACAGAGGTTTTAAAGGCGTTTTTGTGGGCGATAGGCTGACCCCCTGTCACTACAATAGTCTCTATTATAGATGCGAAGCTGGTTATTAACGATTTTAACCACGCGGTTAAATATGCATTTTTCGTTATTAACGGTTAATTAACCGCATTATATGCTTATTACGGTTAAATACCCCCGCGAGATGTCGCTAACGGAATGAAATGTGAATCGCAAGTTGCGAAATGATGCTAGCTTCGACTGGCAAAAAAAATCGGTTGAAATTCCCTATCTCAAAAACTACTGAACCGATCTTGATGAGATTATGATATGATATACCCTAAGTTGAACAATACCTAGTACAACAAAAAAAGAATTACTTAAATCGAACGTGTAAGTAGTTCCAGAGATATGCGAATACATACATAAAAACATACATACACTATTGAAATTTGGCACATTTATTCATTCAGATGTTTATATAGACTAACATATACGAAAACTGGGCAATTCTGTAAATATTACATAAATACGGGTGGAATCAATAACCTCTTTTTTTGAAGTCGGTTAGCAAGAAAAGAAAGAAAAACTTTATCTATTTTCGTTGTCGCTGTCAGCGCGGCATATTTAGTTTATCAATTCGAGCTCCACAACAAGAATTATAGTACGTTTGACTGTAACTGCCACACTAAATATCTGACACATCGGCATATGACATCGGTCGCCATTTACAGCTTTTTTCTATATCTGCGCGGCTTATACCTAAATGGCGACGATGCCACTCTGCTCAAACGAAGCGACAATGTCAAGTCAACAACTAGATTTACGTAAATTATTTGGGTTTATATTAAATTACTCATACATAATTAAAGAATTGGGCTTTGTATATATGTCGCTTTAAAAATTATTAAATCACCTACAAATTAAATGAATTTTAAAACCTGTTTCGGGTATCAATCTTTTTTTTTAAGCAAGGAGGTTGACTGTACAAGAAAAGAAAGAAAAACGTTACCCTCTTTCGCAGTCGGATATTTAACCGTTAATAACGGCATTTTATCGGTAGCTAACCATAATTTTGGTTAAGTAACGGTAGCTAACGGGTTTTTTACAACTATAGTCTCTATCCATCTTTATAATACCTCCAAATATGTCAAACGTGACATCAGATTGTCTTGTAACCTCTGGTGTTCTGCCTACCCCATAAGGGATACAGACGTGACGTCTGAACATGTATGTATGTATGTTTCATTTACTTAAGAATATCAATGATAACCGTCGAAGTGTGTTCCCAAATTATGTCAACGATATAATTTAGTGGCTTCCCATTCGTAATTCCAAACCAATTAAAATACCGGGATAATCTCGTCTGTTATTCCAGGAATTATTTTACCTGTGTGCAAACATTGAGCACAATTGAGGAGGTTCCTTTCAAAGCTTGACTATTCTACTTTCGACAAAACAGATTTTAATTTTTTTGAAAAATACAAAACTTGATAAATACACCAGAAGAAAATCATGAAAAGCAATCATATTACATAATCAAATTACGCAAAAACACAAAACGTGAAATAGTCAAATTTTGAAAAGAATCTCCTCAATCAATATATATAAAACTGTTCCGTTACTGACTGAGTGCCTGAGGTACTGAGTTACTGAGTGACTGACAGACAAAGTTCCGCCTTAACTACTAGGCGTAGAGAGCTGAAATTTGGAACATATATTCTTTAGGGGATGTAGAGGTGTACTAAGGAAGGAATTCCCGAAATTCCTACGGAAACGGGAAATATAGGACTTTTTAGTTTGTATGAAAAATCTTATTCCTTGAGTGCACCGATGTGAAACTTGGTGTAAAGGTTTTTCAATGTGTGTCTGGTTGTGTTATGAAAGGAATTCCCGAAATTCCCACGGGAACGGGAAATATACGATGTTTTACTTTGTATGAAAAATCTTTTTCCTTAAGTGCACGGACGTGATACTTGGTATAAAGGTTTTTCAATAGGTATCTGATTGTGTTATGAAAGGAATTCCCGAAATTCCCACGGGGTCGGTAAAAATAAGACTTTTATGTTTATGCGCGTACGAAGTTGCGGGAAAAAGCTCGTTTTTCTATAAGTTTCAACGCAAAATGTAATCGACAACTATTCTACATCATAAATTATTTGACGAATTCCATGGCGAAGTTCTTGAAGATGCTTCTTCGTATTCTGTGAGTTCGTGGGATCGATACCCGCACGAAGCAAGATAAGAAAATCTGGATCTGGGTGTTTCTATTTTTACGTATTTATACTATAAGTACCCTTCTAGTTCGCTACATCCCATATCACAAACTTTGCTTACATACCGAGTTTGGTTATTTAAATTTATATTTGTAACTGTAATATGGCAGTAATTTGACTAGTAAAAGATGTTTAGGTATCCAATCCACACATATATTCATTTACCAAAACACAAGTTCCTTAAGAAAACATTTTTCTTGTAATTATTAGAAACTAGCTGTTGCGCGCGGTTTTACCCGCGCAATTTCGATTCCCGCGGGATTTTCGGGATAAAAAGTAGCCTATACGGATTCGGAAATACCCCTCTAAGTAATGGTAAATGAAATTTTGAAATCGGTCCAGTAGTTTTTGAGCCTATTCAATACAAAGATACAAAAATAAAAAGGTTTCCTCTTTATAATATTAGTATAGATTATTCTTGTCTAAAACTATATTTCTACAGTGTGATGTGATTATTGGAAATTATTTTAATGCAAAAAATAAGTATCAAAACGACTAATACCAATATGCATAACACACTATTCATAAAATTATCAAAGTCGCGTCTAGTGTGTGTGTTGCTAAGTTGTCAGAATGCGTGGGCGCAAGGTCGGGTGTAGGAAAGTACGACAAGACGGTAAAGTCTAGACCACATGAGGCTTACAAACTTATATGAAATAATATTCTTGAAATTCATTTTCTTCGATTTGAGGTCAAACGCGGGTTTAGTCACTTATAAAAAAAAAAAAAAAAATATAAAGTTTATTTGTTAGTTTGAAGTTCCTTGGGATTTATTATTAGCGTTAAGTTAATTTTATTGTAATGATTTTTTTAAATACGTTAACTACTTGAGAATGTATGTATTTTTCCAAAGTGAAATAGTCGGTAACATACTCGTAACGTTCCTGGATTGATATTTTTATTTTACATAATGAAACTAGGATGGATCTAGGTATCTTTTTTTACAGTATTTCTAGAACAAAATCGTCGGAGGAATGCTCATAATTGGCGATAGACCTTATGACCTTAGATATGGATAGTCGTATGGCTGGTGGACCCAGGAACTAATATTTAAGAAAATGTATTTGACACATACATACATAAATAACGTCACGCCTGTATCCCTTATGGGGTAGGCAGAACACCAGAGGTTACAAGACGATCTGATGTCACGTTTGACAAATTTGGAGATATTACAAAGATGGAGAGAGACTATTGTAGTGTCAGGGGGTCAGCCTATCGCCCAAAAAAAACGCCTGTAAAACATCTGTCCCTTAACTGAATTTTACAGTTTGCCCGGGAAGAGAAGCAGCTGGCACATTCTATGTTTTTCTTTCGCTCTCAGTCCAGCATGGAAGCAGAAAATGTATTTGATTTAATTTTAAAATTATATTTCAGTTTTTTTTTAATACTTACATGGCTTTTTTAAAATAAGGTTTTAAATATCTAACTAATAAAGTACATTTTACAATTTCCTACACAAACGACTATTTTCTAAGTAATAATAAAACAAATTGCTACTCATAGAAACACTGGTTATTTAAAAAATAAAAATACTAAAATCATCTTCGGTATATTCAATTTCGTTTATATTGAAATGGATACATAATTATACAGTTGAGCCACAAACCACAGTCATCACTAAGAATGGGCGTTATTTATTCGTTACTAATATTACACTAACCACACGCCCCGACTCCGCCCGGGTCAGACCTTTTAACAATATAATTATCATAGTTTGATCTTATTGGTTTGCATACCGACGAATATAGAATAAGACTATATTGATTATCTTTCTGCGATTTAGATATTTTGCGAATTGAACATTTTGCATAATGGCTATTTGACTAAAAGACTGATTGTGAAAGTGATTGTTGACTACTAAAATTGTATACTAAAATTGGGCGATTTACGAAATAGTTGCTTAGGTTGGTAAAATGCTAAAACTATTTTTAATGAGTCCAATGTTGACCTTAAACTGGCCCAATAATGCTGGTTGATGGATATCAGGATTTTTAAGGATTCTGACTTATAATTATGATTTCTCAACCGACTTCCAAAAAAGTAGGAGGTTCTCAATTCGTCTGTATGTTTTTTTTGTGTCTTTGTTACACGATATTTCAGACAGTTACGATATGATTTTAAAAATTCTTAATTCATATGATAGAAGATACTTCATAGTAGGTTTCATATACATTTCATCGAAACCGGTTGAGCACTTCATTGAAAATTCAATTTTTTTTAAACAATATGTATGATTTAGGAGACTGTTTACGTGGATGACATTATTAGTCGGCCAAAGTGTTGACGTGAAGTCGTTTTTTTAATGCTTTGCATTCGTTGATTATTTATACAAAGGGTCGATCTAAGACGTTTATATAAAAATATCATAACATATAAATTAAGCCTAACTAGTACTTTAAAACCTACTTCAAAAAAAGATGAGGTCCTTAAAACTTTTTTTATATGTGCTAGTTACGTCATAGCTTTTTACTGCATGTATCGATTTTAATGATTCTTGTTTTATTCGAAAGCTGTGGCTTGTCATGTGGTTGATTATTAAAACTTCTTCGCATAACCATTGTTTCTCGGTATTACTTACATTTCCTTAATTTCAGAGTCAAAACAAACTTTTTGGCAGTTCTTTTTTATTCGAAAAAGTTATATGATATGAAGTTTTAACATTTATTTCCTGTGACTATTATAAAAATGCTTCCATGCTGGACTGGGGGCGAAAGAAAAACTTAGAATGTGCCAGATGCTTCTCTTCCCGGGCATACTGTAAAAGTCAGTTAAGGGACGGAGGTTTTAAAGGCGTTTTTGTGGGCGATAGATCGACCTCCTGTCACTACAATAGTCTTTCTCCATCTTTATAATACCTTCAAATTTGTTAAACGTGACATCAGATGGTCCTATAACCTCTGGTGTTTTGCCTACCCCATTAGGGATACAGGCGTGACGTTTTGTATGACTTTTATAATATCTTGATTTAAGACAAGCTAGAATTTTACTAATATTACAAATGCTATAGTTTGAATTGATAAGTGTATGTTTTTTCCTTCCTCATGCATGACAAAACAGCTGAAGGGATCTCCATAAACTTTTCATACAAATAGTTCATTTTTGTCCCAAAAATTTAATGGTTCTTATAGGAAACAGTTATTTCAAGTAATAATATTAAATCGCGCCTACAACTATTTCAATAGAAGAATAATGCCCGTCTGCACTAAACTTTGATAGCTCCTAAGTTGATACTTAAGTCTCTAGGCCGTCCTTAGGAACAAAAATTGCGTTGCACTAAACTTAGGTCATGCCTAAATGCTTAAGACAATGCAGAGTAAGTTAATGATTATGTGTGACGTAGTTTAGGCATATCTTAGTTTATGCTAAGTAGATTTATTTAGTGCAGACGGGAATAGTCTCACATGTTATCAATCACACGTATTAATGTAAAAAAAACATGGGATCAAAAATCGCGTGGAAAACAGCTTGTCTTTGTAATATTAAAAAGGTAAAAGTTTAGATTGCAAATGGATGTATGGATGTTTTAATTGGCTCAAATTGTCTAGATGATAGTGTTGAGTTTGAAATAGCACATTACTACTTTTTATCCCAAAAAAATGCTTCTTACGACATTTATTTCAAGAACAAGATCCTTTACAACTTTGGTTGGTCTGAAATCGCTTTAGAGCGATAAGGCCGCCCATTGCACCATTTTTAACATCTTGTTTTTTATTGTACTTTTTTCTGTTTTACTTTGTGTAAATAAATAAATTTGCACCTTGTAAGATATAATTCATAACTTTTTTCTCGCATTGTTGTACATACAGCCTAATAATATACACGTGGGTGTCTACAGATGATACAAGAAGGTAAAAGCAATTATGTTTGTTTGGTTGGAGAAGGTCAAAGTGAGCTCTTTAGTTTCTGTTGTTCTAAATTAAGCCCAAAGAGAGTTTAATTTTTAATAGAACTCAAGATATTCTGTCTTTTATTAGAGACTAATATCGCGTATAAACTTAGAGCCCATTCACACCAGGACGATTCGTGTTTTTTGAGGAATCGTCTTTTTTCATGATTCGTTTTTTTTTTGACGGTGGCAATGCATTTTAAATTTCCGTGTTCACACGCATCACGAATCGTGTAAAATGACGGACACGTCTTAAATCACGTATAGTCTTTTAAAACTCTCATTCGTCAAAAACACGAATCGTGAATTTTTTGTGACGAATGAGAGTTAGGTAGTTCAGCCAAGACTGAACTCTGAATCACGAAACGAATGTGAACATCAATTCGGATATTTTGACGAATCGTGAAATAACACGATTCCGTATGCAATGTGAACTTGTATCCGTCATGACGTATCGTGTTTTTGGATGAATCGTCATTGACGGATCTGGTGTGAAAGGGCCCTTAATCTTACTTAATGGTAAGTGTACCTACATGAGATCGTACACGGTAGGGCATGGATCCATCTCTAAGGTACGGCGCCACGTCAGCGGTGCCGCGCCACACGTTTTCAAGGCGTCATGCACGGCGCATCGCTCAGCGCTTCATAACCTCCATCATGGTTCATTATAGAAAAGCATTGATTTGCACTGTACGGCAATGCGCTGTCTCAGGAGGGCATCGCCCTGCTGTATACGGCATTCTTTTCTATAGTGAACCTTGATGGAGATAATTTTAAGAGCTAATATGAAACGCTGAGCGGTGCGCCGTGCACGACGCCGTGGAACTTTGCGGCGCGCCGTAGAGATGATTCCTGGCTCTTAATAAGACATTGCCAACACACATCACTACCGGAGAAGTCATATTTGTCGACAAATTCTATATAGTAATAATCCGATAGCTGAATGTCGTCGTGGTGGCGCCGTGGTTACTGTGCATATCAAACGATATCGCAGGTTAAGCGCGCTCGGTGCGGCCTGTATTAGGATGGGTGACCACCGATCATTCATTTCTCACGACAACTTCCATGCTTCGGAGGGCACGTTAAGCAGTCGGTCCCGGGTGCTGTATACTTGTATACAGTAGTCGTTAGGGTTTGTCAGAAGCCATTTCGGCACCCTGAAATATCTGACATCCACCAACCAGCACTGGGCCAGCTTGGTGGATTACGGCCTAAACCTCCTCGTCACCCAGGGGAGAGATTCATAGCCCTGCAGTGGGCGAGTTACACGGAGTTGTGATGATGATGATGATAGCTGAATTATCCGAGAAGTCACTAGGATTGGGCTAATCAAATTCAAAGTCAAAAAATACTTTATATCGTAGGTATTTAAATACAATATTCAAGCCGATGTTATTACAGTGACAGACAGTATTACTCCATCGACACATCGTAATTTTAACTGTATGCATAATGTTGCTAGTTACAAGTTTAAAATCACAAATGTCGTAAAATCGAAAGTTTCGAAGTGCGAGGTGTGAATTACTTGAATATGGGCTGTACAAACTAGATTTTTGATAAGAGTCTTGCGACATGAAGATGGACTGTGGTTGTATTTGATTTTTTTAACTAACTAGCTGTTTCACGCAATTTTGAATCCCGCGGGAATACACTATCACTATGACAAATTTCGTTTAAATCCGTTGAGCCGTTCTACAGTGATTAAGAAATATCGATCCATCCAAATTATCACATTTATAATATTAGTAAAAAGTAAGATACACGGCTGAGAGCGAAAGAAAAACATGTACTAGCTGCTTCTCTTCCCGGGCATACTGTAAAAGTCAGTTAAGGGACAGAGGTTTGACTGTCACTGAATTACTCTCTATCCATCATTATAATACCTCCAAAGTCAAACGTGACATCAGATGATCTTATAACTTCTGGTGATCTGCCGACTCCATAAGGGATAGAGGCGTGAAGTTATAGATATTCGCTAGCTTACGAGGTCGAGGCTTACTTCAATTAATTTTCTATAAAAACACATTCACTCAGTAGCCGTCTCTTCTAACTACCAATCTAAACCTTAAAAATTACGCAATAAGAATGAAATCTGATCACTCATTACTCGACATACCTGGCCAGGTATCGAACAGATACAATATTTCAAAATTATTTTAAAAGTAAGATGATCTTGACATATCGCGGTGACGTAATGCGCGCTTAGACAAATATGCGTATACGTCGGTTCGAAGGAATTGATTTTGTAATTGACAGATGACAGATATGTTATGATTTTCGCAGAGTTCAAATTGACACACTTATCAACCGACTTCCAAAAAAGGAGGAGGTTCTCAATTCGTCTGTATGTATTTTTTTTGGGTGTCTTTGTTACACGAAATTTCAAACAATTATATATCGATTTTAAAAATTATATATTCATATGATAGAGGATACTTCATAGTTGGTCCTATATAAATTTCATCAAAATCGGTTGGGTACTGCATTGAAAATTTCAAATTTTTGAAACAATATGTATGATTTCGGAGAATGTTTACGTGGATGGCATTATTAGTCGGCCAAAGTGTTGAGCGAAGTCGGTTTTTTTAATGCTCTGCATTCGCTAATTATTTTAGTGAATCTGCTTTGCGAAAGGTACCGAGTTTGATTTGAACCCCGCTCTAGGTACTTATAGGACCGACTGATAAAGTGGTACAGAAGCCAGCAGATAACGTTACATTACCTGTCAAATTTCCCCAACCTATTTTAACTTTGGCGTTGGGGTAAACCTATCCGCCTCAGACGCCAGTGGTTGCGGGTTCGATCCCGCACGAAACAAGAAAAAAAAATCCGTGTCTGGGAGTTTATCTATTTATGTATTTATATTCTAGGTACCCCCCTAGTTCGCTATAAAGTATCCCATAACACAAGCTATGCTTACTTTGGGGCCATGTAGTTGGTGTGATTGTCTGGGGATTTTATTTTTTTATTTATTTATTACTTAATTTCGAGGCCATAGAGTTCAGATACAAGTTAGTTTTTTTGAGAGATTTGCAACGCTTGATGTGCTGCCTTCTGTACCAAAAATTGTCTTTTATGCCATTTGTGCGATGAACGCAGATATTAGTCATACATACATAACAACACAAGAGGCTATCAAATCATTTGATGTCACGTTTGACGAATTTGAAGGTATTATAATGATGGATAGAGACTATTACAGTGACAGGGGGTCAGCTTATCGCCCGTAAAAATGCTAACAAAACTTCTGTCCCTTAACTGACTTTTACAGTATGCCCGGGAAGATAAGCAGCTGGCACATTCTATGTTTTTCTTTCGCTCCCAGTTCAGCATTGAAGTAGTCATACAATCATGTTTATATGTTATTAACGTTTATTTTTCTAATAAAAGTAATTTGGGTTAGATGAGGAGTAAATGTTTAAAAATATTTACTTACAAATTCTTCATAGTTATTTATTAGATGTATTCGAGTGACGAACAAATATTTTAAAATGTAATAAATAATATTCCAACCTTTACATTAATACAAAAATGCCGCTGGGCACATCCGTCTGAGCATTCCAACTCATTAATTAATGAGCGCCATACTCGTTGATACATCATTAATACATAACCTACGCCTAGTGATTAATCAGTATCAAATTAACCAACTAGTTCTCCTCATCTTGATATTTAGGTATTACTTCATAGTTGTGAACGGTCAAGTGCCAGTCAGAGACACGAAATAGTGTTCCGTACCGCTGACTTTCATATATTTGTAACACCTGATACAAAAGAGGCTTTTTATAAGTTACACATGTTTGTGTAGGTATAGCTGTCTGTGACCTAGACAAACCAATGAATTGATATAACTGTGGATATCTCAATCAAAAGAAGTGTCAAAGGTGGGAAAATAAAACGATTTTTAAGCTATTGCATAGCTTCTATCGCGGGCCTTGAGCGTGGGGACCGAATCCAGAAATTCCGTAACGAAAAAAACCTAACACCCCCCACTCCGACCGGCACAGCGGTGATACTTTGATTTCATAACTTTACATGCGGGCTTTAATAAATCAGCAATAAATTAAATAATCAGCGCCATCTACTAGGAACTTGTGGAACTTCATATGAGATCGAACATTACTGCATTAATAAAATAATTATAATTGCATAAGTTGATAAAAAATGCTATGCAATAGCTTTACCGCGGCAGTCTCCGAGTGCCACACGTCTTTTTTTAAAACATCATCATCACAACTGCAGGGCTAAGTCTCTCCACTGAGTGACGAGAAAGTATAGGCCATAATCCACCAAGCTGGCCCAGTGCTGGGTGGTGACAGAATTTTCAGGGCGCCAAAGTGGCTTCTGACAAACCCTAACGACTACTGTATACAAGTATACAGCACTCGGGACCGACTGCTTAACGTGCCCTCCGAAGAACGGAAGTCGTCGTGAGAAATGAATGGTCGGCGGTCACCAATGAAAGCACCGACCGCACCAAACGTTGCTTAACCTGTGATATCGTAAAAAGAAGTCTTGCTGAATTTTTTTTATTTATTTATTTTAAACTTTTATAAAATACAATTTTAAACTTATATATAAAGGTACAACATAAACTCATGTGAATTTTACCGCGTACCAGTGAGTCGTCATTACAATGCAATAGTCTGTCCTTATCAACATGTATTACAATACTATACCCTATCTCACTCGCACCCCTAGCATGTTGGTTGACCATCCATGAGTGCGAGCGCGCATCTACCGATCACAAGCACTATTTTTCAAACTGTTGGGACAAATGTTATGATTATTTATGTTTTGTTTTCTGTACTATTAAGCTTTTTTTGGTGGCGATACGGGATTTTAAGGATCGTTTAATTTTATTATAAATTTAAACTCGAAATTTCTGCAAAGACACCGCATAAATTATAGTATTCTAATGAATAGTATTATATTGTTTAGCTCTTTTATTTCAGGCGTTGCATATAAAATAGTTCCTGATAATAATACGTGGAGTTTAGCACCCAAAAAACACGAACGCAACCGCAGGACTCGGCTAATTATACAAGCAGAATATAATTACCGAAAAACTGGTTACTTTCCGAGCTGTTACATAATAACGGATGTACGGTAAAGATATTCATAGATGATACGCAATGACCTTATAAGATGTTCTTAAAAGTAGCTTTATAAAGGTCAAAAGGCTTATAGGCCGTGCGAAGCTAGTTTAGAATAGACCTAGCGCTTCTGAAGAAGCGTCACATAAAATGAGGTACCGAGTGGCGTAGAAAACCTTAGGCAATGCTGTTGTTAAATGTGGCAAATTGCTAGCGGCCGACTAAGTGAGCCGCAAATTTGTGGCGAACTGAAAGGGGGATGCACGACAGCGTCCCCCCCTGCGTCCAGAACTGAAATTTCTCTTAATCGATAGACCTTAGCTCTATGATTATTTTTTACTATGGCGAGATTCTTCGCAGACATTGGGTTTCTTCTGTAGAGAAGGATCTTTAAGTGATTAATTTGAGTTAGCTGCAAACTCGGATCAATTTTCGTACGTCCCGTGGGAGTCGGCCGCTCACTGAGATAGTCGGTGCGCGTAACGCAGCAGACTGCGTACAGTTAGCGCAACACTAGGAAACTTTGGACACTCCATTTTAAATTTATGGAAGGGCGAACTAAATCGATACGCCGCTAACTGTTTGCTTACTGGGGACGCAGACTTAAGGTCGGTGGTGGTAATGTGTTACGGCAATGCTTTATGAGGAGTCAGCGCCATTCTTAACCCGTGTGCTGTCATCTTCATTGCAATTGTCACTACCCATAATAAAATCATCGGGGGGGTTGGGGGGGGGGGGGCATGGGAACATAGACAACGATAAATCGGACTTTAACTCATAACTTCTGAACTAGTTATCATAATTGGACAAATGAGGTGTTGAAAGCATTTTGATTGTCCGCTGGTTAAAGGCTACATGACGTCACGTTAAATTGCTTACAGCGCCCTCTAGGGTAAAGACTTAAAGTAAAAAAAAAACTCGTCCGTTTAGTGTGGGGTATCAAATGAAAGAGCTTTGTTAGCAAATTTTAAATATGTAAACACTATTAATCCAAAGCAAATGAGAAAAATAAAGTTTAAAAACTATAACCTAACTACTAAAACACGCTCTAAAAAGTAAGAAACAAGTAGTAGTCTCCCCTGAAATGTTTATGTATTTTATAGTTCACACTGAGATGTGTACAGGCTAGCCGTGATCGTATACCACCTGTTAAAGCAAAACAGATTCATTAAAATAAAATCAAAGTAAGAAATCAAGTATTTTTTTTTTAGTAGTTTGACGACCGGCTGGTGTAGCGGTACCATAGATTGCCTTCTATGCCAGAGGTCCTGGGTTCGAAACCAGGCGGCGGCAGGATATTTGTGTGATGGACACAGATATTAGTCGTCAAGTCATGGATGTTTATATGTTTATTTAAGTTTATTCTAATAAAAAATATGTATTTATTCAATATGTTTGTTTATATATTTCTTAAGTATATCAGTTATCTAGTATCCATAACACAAGTTCTTTAAGAAACTTAATTTTGGCTAGATAATGTTGTGTGAGTGTCAGAAATATTTATTTATTATTATTTATTTATAAGTAATGAGGTGCGCATATTAGCTAATAGGATAGGATAAAATAATTCGGTAATATTGATCGTGTCAGTTGATAATTACTGTTGATTGTGTATAATAATGTAGTCTTAATTATTATCATTAATATATATAGTTAATCTATAGCCACAGTGTCAATAAATATCGAAATATTGTCGAACCGTACCTGCGTCCGCGCAGGCCGCCGCGTTGCGCAACCAAAGGTAAGCGGGTTGCCATCTTGAAACCAGTTTAACGAATTCCAAGATTCGAGAGAATCACTTTTTTATATTTTATTTATTATTGTTGTTGTTAATACGCGAAATTTACTTGCAGTTAAGTAGGTGGTTGTTTTGGTTATAAAGTTGGAGATATGAAGCTTTTATTGTCAGTTTTGTTTTAGAAAACACATGCGTGGATAAGAAAGCTAATTTACACTAAATATAGAATTGCTTCCATGCTGAACTGGGAGCGAAAGTAAATAAAAAATAATAAATAAAATCCCCAGACAATCACACCAACTACATGGCCCCAAAGTAAGCATAGCTTGTGTTATGGGATACCATATAGCGAACTAGGGGGGAACCTAGAATATAAATACATAAATAGATAAACACCCAGACACGGAACATTTTTTTTTTTCTGGTTCCGTGCGGGGATCGAACCCGCTACCACTGGCGTCTGAGGCAGATAGGTTTACCCCAACGCCATAGTGGTCGTCATAGTGGACGCCAAAGTATTCCCGGGTATACTGTAAAAGTCAGTTAAGGGACAGAGGTTTTATTGGCTTTTTTATGAGTGATAGTCTGACCCCCTGTCACTGCAATAGTCTTAGATTATTTATTATATTAATATAGTCAAGATTTTTTTATTATATTATTAGGTTGATTCCCTTTCTCGACTTACGTTGGTTTAATAAATACCTCGTCCTGTAACCCACAGGAAAAAAGGTATCCATTTCCCCTTTTTTTTTAAATATACTTTCTTCTCCTTCTATTCCTTCTTTGCTCAGTGTTTGGTGTGCGAGATGGACTCGTGTTTGTTGATGGTAATTATAATGGTAAAAAGTAATAATAATAATAATTTATTATTATTACTATTACTATTAGTCCCGACCGACTGGTCCGATTGTCGGGATTTTCCCGCCGAAAGGCGAGTAGTTATAAGTATGCATAATAATAATAATTTTATTTATAACTCATCATGCAGTTAATGATGTCGGTCATACAGAGTAAGCTAAAAGCCGTACAATACATAAAATATTTTTTGGAGCCCTGCAATACTTTATAACGGGAATAGAAGACCCCAGACTCCAAAACTATTTTAAATGTGTTATCAGAACCATGGATTGATTCCTCCGGTAAGGGAACATTGTATTCTTATTATTTATATGTATATAATATTATATTAAACTGTGCAATAAAGTAAAAAAATATTAAATCCGGTTAACTATTTTACCGAATTTTAATATTTTTTTATGGTTTTATTTTAAGCAATAAATCTAGAAAACTTAGACCATGTTATTCACTTTTTAGTTTCATGATATTTATCATCTATACAATAAAGACCATTTTTGATATATTTAGATATTTTGAGGCTAGGCAAAAACAAGGAATTTTTAAAGAACCTTTTAAAATAGGTAAGTTACTTTATAAAGTATCTCAATATCATCTATCTTCCTTACTTTACCGTAACTCATAATTACGAAACACATAAAAAAATAATTAATTATTCATAGCTACAAAAATAACAATTAAGTAAATGCGTGTTATACCAAAAAAATTAGTCATAAGTTTAAAGAAAAAAAACAAAACAGAAGCAATATTTTTTGTTCATGAAGCTCTTTTTAATTAGTAGTTGGTTGTATTGTATTTTTTGTTGCCTATGATGACTATCGGAAGTTATAAAATTGATAAAAAATATACGTTTAGCGAATAATGAATGTGATGAATCCTTAAAATGAAGAGGTTTTATTGGAGATGAGCCCATTCCCGCAACTTCGTACGCGCATAAACAGAAAAGGTATTATTTTTCCCGAACCCCGTGGAAATTTCGGGAATTCCTTCCATAATACAAAAAGACACTTATTGAAGTACCTTTATACCAAGTATCACATCCATGCACTCAAGGAATAAGATTTTTTCATACAAACTAAAACATCATATATTTCTCGTTCCCTTGGGAATTTCGGGAATTGCTTTCATAACACAACCAGTCACTCTTTGAAGAACCTTTACGCCAAGTATCATATCCGTGCACTCAAGGAATGAGATTTTTCATACAAACTAAAATTTCCAATATTTCCTGTCCCCGTAGGAGTTTCGGAAATCCCTTCCTTAGTGCCTCTCCACAACCTCTAAGGATTGTATGTTCCAAATTTGAGCTCTCTACGGCCAGTAGTTTTGGCTGTACGTTGTCTGTCAGTCACTCAGTCAGTAACGGAAGAGTTCTATATATTAAGATTTGTTTTGTGGGAAATAGGCTGACCCCCTGTCACTGCAAGAGTCTCTCTTCATCATTATAATGCCTCTAAATTTGTCAAACGTGACATTAGATGGTCTTATAACCGCAGGTGTTCTGCCTACCCCGTATGGGATAAAGGCGTGACGTTGTGAATGAGTGAATGAACCTATCATTTGTACTAATACTAATATATAGTACAGGTTTTTAAATCTTCGTGCGAAAAACATAGCGAAAATAAAATACGACTTCGTTCGATAAACTGACATAGCAACAAAGCTTTACAAAACTCATCTGAACGTCATTCCATAAAAATTAACATAAAATGATTATTTTTATCGATTATTCCACAGAACAAGATTTGATGATATTTATTTTCCAATACGCCAAATGGGTATTTCAAATATTGAATTATTACTTATAAGTCAACAAGTTATGCAAATCGTTTTAAATAAGCGTTAAAGGCAGGTTTACACTGTTGGAGCTTAGCGCCTGTCACGTACAATAAAATTAAAGTAACAATTTACTGTTAAACTCGTTGAAATATAATAGTGAGGATGCTTGGATGACTGTTACTCAATCAAGCAGAACAACTAAACAAATATTGATGAAACTTAACACTGTTTTCGTATTAAAATCTGGGAGTTTCTATAGTAAGGTTTTTGAACGGCTGGCTTATTTTGATTGTATCATTGCATTGAAAGAGATGCGGATTAAAAGAAGATGTAGTGACTAAGATTGAAAAGGGTATGCTACGGTGGTTTGGACATTTGGAAAGGATGAGTGAAAGTAGATTTACGAAAGAGGTGTACAGAGCAAGAATGGATGGTGCTGTCTGAAGGGGCCCCCTAGGCGAACGTACGCCGATCAAATTGGCGACGTTCTTAAAAAGGGCCTAGTTAAAAGTACCAGTAACCTGCGATCATGTTTGAAAAGATTAATGAACGTGGAGGAAGCGACAGAGGTATGTCTGGATCGAAGCAATTGGTGTTCTCTTGTCTCTGCCTACCCCAAAGGGAGACAGGCGTGAGGTTATGTATGTATGCATTGCATGACGATGACATAGAATGACAGTATAATTCAGACGAGCTTAAAGCTGTCGAATAATACTTTATTAATTAGTTAACTTTTATGTGACAATTGAAACCTCGAGCCTCAATAAAATATAATTATGTCAGTAATATTTCCCTTTAAATAAATCACTTTTTAAACGGATTTATCGCGTATATATACATTTTAAATTTTAACTCGACGTTTCGGTATCTTTGTAGACCCCGTGGTCACGAGCGAGTCAGTCGCTCGGTTTAGGTTAAAATTAAACACTTATTAACCGGAGTCCGTAAAAAGTGTTTTAGTATGAATCGAATGGTATGAATCGCGAAAACTTAGACAATATTATTTCCCCTTAGTTATTGAATTCAGTGTAGTGGCTGGCAACTGTGTATATCATTCGGAATAATGACGTTCGGCTCATTCGGTAAAAAATAAATGATCATTTCATCATCAGTTTGGCGATGGGGTAAAACTATCTGCTTCAGACGCCAGTGGTTGCAGGTTCGATTCCCGCACGGAACAAGAAAAAAACATGTTCTGGATGTGGGCGTTTATCTAGGTATATATGTATTTTATATTCTAGGCTCCCCCTTAGTTCGCTACGTGGTATCTCATAACACGAGCTTTGCCTACTTTGAGGCCATGTAGTTTGTGGATTGTAATATTGTCTTAAGTTTTCGCGATTCATACTATTAAATAAAACACTTTTTAACCGGATTTATAGCGTATATTATTTACTTTTTAAATTTTAACTCGACGTTTCGGTGTCTTTCCAGTCCCCGTTCTCACAAGCGACATTAAAATGTAAATATACGCGATAAATCCGGTTAAAAAGTGTTTTATTTAATAGTTTGTGGATTGTATTATTTATTTCATAATTTATCATTAATATTTCTTTACTTTCATATCTATCGCATGTTAAGGAGTCATTAAGGGTTAATCAGAAGCTATTATGGCACCCCAATGATTCTAACATCCACCAACCAGCTTGGTGTTTAACGATCTACTCCTTATAAATCACCTTATATATAACCATATATTATTATGTCACCTTATAAAGATTTTTTTTTTTTCATTTTAACTCGACTTAGCCACGAGATACCAAAACATATTTTATTTAATATAAATCATCGTGATAGCTTAAGATAATATGAAATATAACGATTGAAAGTTCGTTCAAAAACAAAGTTAATTTAAATAAATGAAAAAATGTGTTAAATAAAATTACCCGACCAGGACTCGAACCTGGGACCTCTCGTTTGCCAGACGAGTGCTCTCCCACTGAGCTGCCGGGGCCCGGCGATTAGCCATCGAAATTACTTAGCATACTTTTTGTTTTTTACGTTTATTGCTAACGTAATAATTTAATTTAAATTAATATTCAGATCGGGTCCTGGTCGGGTAATTTTATTTCACACATTTCTTAATTTATTTAAGAGTAATTAAGCAATTTAAATGCAAAAAAAACTTTAAAATATTACTTAAGTTAATTTATGTTAACAAATAAATAAATTATAAAATCGCAAATAATAATCAAAAAGATGACAGCAAATTTTAAATGCCAAAGACTGAAGCCAAAGCTATAAATGATGACTCCAAATATACAAAGGTTGCCCCCCTACGGAACCAAACCACCTTGAAAAAAACCTTCCGGACTACGTGAAAAAATATGTTTATTACATCTCTATCCAATATTTAGGGTTCCATGGCTGGGATTGAAAAACGGACGAGATAAATTTAGATAACAAATGGTGCTTTATTTTATGTATTTTTTTGGAAGAATCAAAATGCATTACCTTGATTCACTTCTATAAGAAAGCTGAAGAGTTTGATTGAACAACTTTTCTGCATTTGACAGCCTTGTACCATATTTGATGCAATAAACGAATTTTGAATTTTTGAATTTTTGAACTGTTATAAAGTTTCATGGATAAAACCGCGCGTATCTGCTTGTATATTATTAATCTGTGTCTGTCTGCTACAAGCTCGAAATCTACTGCTTCTTATCAATCATCATCATCATCACAACTCTTTGTAATGAGCCCACTGCAGGGCATGAGTCTCTCCTCTGAGTGACAAGGAGGTATAGGCCATAATCCACCAAACTGGCCCAGTGCTGGGTGGTGGATGTCAAAATTTTCAGGGCGCCAAAATGGCTTCTGACAAACCCTAACGACTACTGTATACAAGTATACAGCACCCGGACCGACTGCTTAACGTGCCCTCAGAAGCACGGAAGTCGCCGTGAGAAATGAATGGTCGGCGGTCACCCATCCAAGTACCGGCCGCGCCGAACGTTGCTTAACCTGTGATATCGTTTGTTACACACAGTAACCACGGCGCCACGACGACTTCATTTGTTTAAATTTCTTATCAATGGAGAGAGTAATAAGATAAATAAATAAATAAGAATTGTTTCAAATCTACGCAAGGCCTATAGGGATATTATAATATTTCTGAAAATTATTTTTGTTTTATTATCATACTTTATCTGTCTATACTTGAACAGTCACCATAAATTAGAGAAAGAGTTAAAAATTTATTTTAGCGATCTTTATTCTTAATTGTTATGCAAATTTTATTATGCAAAATTATATTATGCGAAATGATGTTTATATGAAACACCTGGCTTATGATTTTCGTATAACTTAAAATATTAGTCATTCTCCTTGTTAAGTAATGATAAACAGATTTTAAATAAATTAGTGAGGCAATTGTTAGTCATAGCACTACAGGTTAAAAAATCCTTTTATATTGCTCAAACATAATCAAGTATTCATAACTTAAGGCTTAAATATGTATGATGTTAGACAATGTAACACTATAATTTAAACCATTTTCTCTCTTGTTGACAAAACTCTCAGTATTATATAAAGTTATAAATATAAAGAAAAGCAAGCTGTAGCTTAACAGCTGCCTTAAAAATAAAGTTTATAGCTTAGTTTGGGGATAAATATTCAGCTATACATATATGCCGCCAGTTTTGGTAATTAAATATTATTATTTGAATTTTCTGCACGTATTTAATACAAAAGGGCTGAAATTCAAATGAAGTTATCAACCAGCAATCCTTTGTGTAGACGATTATCTTGTTTATTGATAAAAATATTTGCAACAGTCTGCTTATATACTTAAATAATACCCTTATGAAAATATGATATAATATAATATATTTTTTAAAAGCAACTCGATTGAAAAACTTTGTCATTTAAATAAATTAACCAAAGTTGCTATTTAAAATTGTATAACTAAGATGTTATACACAGTTAAATGTATTAAATAGCCTCATAAAAACTATTAGAAATAAAAAATTGATCAACCTCCAAAATATCAATAAAGCTTTTGATTTTATGAATAAATCTTCATATCAAAAATGTAGATCAAGTTCATAACAATGGAATCAAAATTTAAATTTATATTATTTGACATATGTTCATAACAAAATTATGCCAATTGAAATTAGGCAAAATAATACAACAGTCACGTTTCTAACCTATGTCTATGACCTTCTAAGTCATGTCCGTCTCATCCATCCCATAACAATGTGGTCACCCAAAAATTTAAATAAATATTAAAATATTGAATATGTTAATAAACTAGTTTGTTATAATCAAACTTGTCTGTCGTTATTATTCTCATTATAAATCTATACTTTTAATAGAGCTAAGCTAAGAGAGCTTCAAAAATTCAGTTGGTTTTCCTAAGAAATTAATACGAGTATATTCAATTCAAATACTTTATTGCCATTTGTATTGATAGGATAAATGTTAACATACAATTTACAAACTAACATGAAATGTGCAATTTGTTACCAGGCAACCCTCAATCTCAACCAGGTATATGTATAAATAATAGAGATACTTTGTTTTTGCTCTCCTCTGAATCTACCAGTAAAATTAAAATATGTACTTGAAAAAGCTGCAAAAATATGTCCAGGATATTTTGATAATTTGCTACTTTGGAGCTGAATGTACATAATATTTATTTTATTTATTTTGTCTATTGTAATATTTTTTAAGTAATAAAATATATATTTAAAGTATCTATTTTTTCATATTTTGTGGTAGCTCTATAAGCAATACAGTATATAATTATTAATAATTTGTCATTTTTTAGATCAAAGTTCAATATCAGAAACCGGTCCTCCGAACTTAGCGCCTCACGTTGCTTAATATCGTATCAAGATGCTGGTTATAAAGCTGTGTTCACAATTGAGGAAAATTTCCCACGTGTTTTTTTTATTACAGAAAATATTCTTATATTTAAATATAGAACAAACGAAACAGCGGTGCAAGCACATAGCTTTATCGAGTCGTTTGTTTACGAATGTTCGTATAGTATGGAGACGGTTTGTAAGCAATAATTGAAATCCATCCATTGCAGCACGGCCAGCTTAAATAAATGTGTGCCTTGTTAATTTGAATGTTTGTACACATGTTGTACTCTTAAATAACTGTAAAATAAAAAAATACAATGTAACTAAAAACTTGCAACCGACTCCATACTACTACTATACGAACATTCGTAAACATACGAGTCGACAAAGTTCTGAGCTCGCACCGCAATTTTATGATAAATGAAATTAAACAAAATCCCCAGACAATTACACCCACTACATTGCTTCAAAGTTAGCGAAGCTTATGTTATGAGATACTAAGTACCAGACTAAGGGGAAATCTAGTTTTTTATTTTTTAATAAATATTTCTGACACTCACACCTCTGGCCCAAATTAAGTTTCTTAAAGAACTTGTGTTATGGATACTAGATAACTGATATACTTAAGAAAATATAAACATACATATTGAATAAATACATATTTTTTTATTAGAATACACTTAAATAAACATATAAACATCCATGACTTGACGACTAAGATCTGTGTTCATCACATAAATATCCGCCGCCACCGGGATTCGAACCCAGGACCTCTGGCATACAAAGCAATATATGTTAGTTAACGCTACACCATACATAAATATATAGATAAACGCCCAGACCCGGAACATTTTTTTTTTGTTCCGTGCGGGAACCGAACCCGTGTAGTGCATACATCAAGCGAGTGTCTTTAAAAATGCCGAAGCACCAAGTTAAAATGTTTAAAATATTACACGTGAAAATATCCGGTCAAAAAAGTATTTAATTCAACTTTATAAAAGTTTAATCCCAATAAAACGCAGCCTTACTGAAGTTCATGTTGTCGAACGCTTTCATAACAATTATGACACGACGCTGGCCTAGAGACCCAGTGCCTTGTTGATAAGAAAACCATGAAAATATTGTTTATAGCTGCTCAGGCTTGTGGTAAAATTTGGCTATTTTATGACCTTAATTTGACATTACACTCTCCAATTTTAATTCAAAAAAAAAAAAAAAACAAAAGCTCTAAATAGATGTCGCTTCATACGCTTGACACATAACAAACTATCAAATGAACAAGTTGTAATCGAAATTGCTTGTTCTGTGTTCTATTTTGGGGTAAACCTATAAAATAATGTGAGCACATGTATGAAAATATGAAAAATGTGGACCGTAATATGTACATTTCCACAAAAGTTTAAATCAAGTAACATCCACAAGTTCCGCATGTGTACATCCTTATAGAAACTGTGGTATCCATTTTCTATAAAACTTATGACTACGCAATGATGCATTTCTAATTTTTTGATCAAAATCACTATAAAATTAACTTTTACTATGGTATTTGACAGTTGTTATGGGTCAAGCGTAATCAGCGCCTCTAGTGGAATAAGGAGGCAGGTTTCTACCCCATTTGTCAAATTAACAGTTTTTGACATTGGAGACATTGAGAGACATAAAACTGTGTAATGAGGAATACGGTCCTACATGTATACAGGGTCATCATCATCATCATCACAACTCCGCGTAATGAGCCCACTGCAGGGCATGAGTCTCTCCTCTAGGTGACGAGGAGGTTTAGGCCGTAATCCACCAAGCTGGCCCAGTGCTGGTTGATGAATGTCAGATATTTCAGGGTGCCGAAATGGCTTCTGAAAAACCCTAACGACTACTGTATACAAGTATACAGCACCCGGGACCGACTGCTTAACGTGCCCTCCGAAGCACGGAAGTCGTCGTGAGAAATGAATGGTCGGCCTAAGACCGGCCGCACCGAGCGCGTTTGACCAGCGATATCGTTTGATATGCACAGTAACCACGGCGCCACGACGACTGCGTATACAGGGTGACTGGTAATAATTAGTGACAGAATCAAGGATTATAATATAGAATAATACATATGAGGTGTAACAGATCTAAGTGTATTAACTCCGTCAATGTAACTTTCGAGGTAAAGGCATAATTACACCTATTTTACATGCATGCACCTAATTTTTCACACCCATACAATAAACATTAGAAGGGAACCACATTGATCATTAAGTATTGAGCATACAGTATTGTTATAAATTTATGATCATTTTTGTCTAATTATACAGTTTTTTATTTTTATTTTAAGTAAATTAATTTAATTTAATTTGATAAAATGATATAATTTGTTTCTCTGATATTGAAATGGCATAATTTCTGTATTTCTGTGGATACTAATATCATGAGGTTCGGAAAAGTTATATGAAGAGCCAGTTCTTTCCTAAACCCGTGTTCTGTCAGCTTCGACCTCATGGTGACCTCATTAAGTGAGATTGAGGTTGAACGTTGGCGTAGTAACCGACTAAGAATAACTAGTGCAATAAAGGTGAAGAGAATAGAATTAAATAAAAACAAAACTAAGTTATTTAACTTAAATTTTCCTCCAAAATTAATGTATTCAGCTACAACGTTAAGGTAGCTTAAGTTATGAGTTAAGCAAGGATTACATGACGCAACCCGGATTTGGCTGCTCAACTAACTTATGCAAATAAGCAAGAGTCGTCTCGAAGCAACTTGTTTTTTGGTATTTTTTGGTAAACGTACGAGAATTATTATACAATAATATCGTATTAAGGTTTCATGATCAATATCTGTACATCATGTTGTTTTTTTTTTAAATGAGTTTGAAAATGATAGCACATGGGTTTAAGAAACAGTTGTTTTCAAGATACTATTATCTCAGAAAATAAAAACCTTAAAAATAAAGTTACAACACTAACCGAAATTACAGAAAACACCGATATAAAATTAAAACTTCTAAAAGATATCAATAAACTTAAGTGCACATCACCCTCAATTTCTGGCCAAGCACACACGGTATCTGAGGATGTAATTAATGAAGTCATGGATCGAAATAAACGAACCAAAAATATCATTCTTGTGGGGGTCCCTAAATCTGAAACCAACTCTGTGATTCAACGACAACAATACGAAATATTTTATATTTTAACTACAAATTAAAAATATAAAATGTGATTTTACGCGATAAATCCATGTAGAAAAGTTTTTTATTTAAGAATTTGCTCATCTTTCAAAACAGATCCGTTTGTATGTTCGGGATAATCTCCAAAACTAATACTGCACAGAGTTTGATCTGGTAAGCAACAGTTTAAGAGTACCTAGTTCTCAAAGCTTACTATAGACAGAAGCCGAGTCATCTTTGTTTCGGTCAAAAAAATCGCTTAAATATCAATTTGAAAAGCTTTTTTTTATATTAAAAGGTCCATGCCACCTGATGGAAAGTGCACATGAAGACAACACGTCCATCCATGAGAAACCTATTCACTCGACACTTAAAAGTACCAGGACTGTAGTGGTCAGGAAAAACAGACGCAGGCAGATCCGTACCAAAAAGGAACTATAGAAGCGTTTTGCTCAACTTCTTGTTAAATCCACTCTATGCGGATGGAAGTTCTATCTGCGTTAAGTGCGTCTGGTTGTCGGTAACTTGTTACCAGAAACCAGCCATGTGGCTCCAAAATTTTTATATTAGCTTGTGTTGTATAAAACACATAGCAGCACTAGAGGTAATTCTGTAGTAGAAAGGTCTACTGAATTTTTATTCGCATTAGGTATTCTTATACACTTTGTGAACGTCAAACGCTGGATGAGGGCGGCGAAGTTCCAGACGACATGACGAATCCTGGGGGAGGCCTCCGTCGAGAAGTGTGCGTCTCTCAGCTCATGAAGATAATGATCGCCCATTATCCACCAATGTCTTGGTGTTGTCTACTACTACTTCTTTGGCTTTAAAAAATTAAGTGAAAGTAGAACCCTAGGTAGACCGAGAGGAAAAAAGCCGGCGTAAAAAAACTCTCGGAACTCTTTTGTAAAAAATGCTCATTACAGGTACAATTTGGCAGAAATACAGCTCTGCTATGACATGAACAAACCAACAGAAGTCTATTTGTTTGTTCATGCTGGGAGTCGATCCTAGGACTTCTCACGCCGCACCCGAATACTCACGAAGGATCACTGTGCCATAGAGGCTGTCTTAAAATCATAGTATCAGATATAGAATGTAAAACCTTATTTAATATTGCAATGCTTCACTTTAACTGAGATTAACGGTGGTTAGCAATAAACGTAAAAAAATGTATGCTAAGTAATTCCGACGGCTTGTCGCCAGACCCCGGTAGCTCAGTGGAAGAGCACTCTTCCAGCAAACGACAGGTTCGAGTGCTGGTCGGGTGATGAATTTATTAAGCATATTTTTTCAGTTGTTAAAGAATAATTGAACATAGTTGAATGCAAAATCTTTAGAAATATTATAGAATATGATGTCACGATAAAAGTTAGCTTATTATATTAATTTTAAATTATATAAATCAGAATACTAATCTCCCAATCAAAATTTAATACCTACTAGATACTTAAAAGCTAATTCAATTCTCTCACGTTTCATTACATACAACGCCATCTATTTTTTATTCCGAGAAGTATACAGCGTGATTAAAAGGACATTTGTTACTTTGTGTATAAGTAGATACTCTTTGTCATTGTTTACTTTATAATTGCAATTAAAACGTGTATACTTTAATAATTTACGAAGATTTAATCATCTTCGTGCTTCATATCACGTTGCTGCTGTAACGATAGTCTTTAGTAAAGAGAATAGGTTTTAAACTAACATTTGAATTTTTAACTAACTACCAAATGAAATATGTCATAAATTCGTGTACGTTTTATTTTTTTATAAGTTATATCAAACATGTAAAGTATTCTTCATTTTTGGGCTAGGATCTTTTGCGTAAACAGTACAACCGACTTAAGTTTCATCAAAATTAGATGAGCAGTTTAGTAATGATTGTTTTCTTAGTGGAAGGATCAAAAAGTCTTTTGAAATTTTTATGACTATAAAATAAAGCATTTTTTATTTCAGTTTAAGAAGGAAACAATACCACTGAAGACACTAATTGTAATCTTCAAGGGTAGATATTTTAAGAGGGGTGGATGCTAGACGGAGTCGAAACAAGTCCTAACTTGCCGAACTTCTAATTAAACTAACTTAAAGATAGATTTTTTATGACAGAATCTTAGTGGAAAAATGTGTATCGAAATTCACAAAAATAAACAAGATAAATCTCAAATTACTTTACTATGAAAAACACGTGAAAAAAATTAATAAAAATTAATTATATTTTAAAACAAAATTAAGTTTTTTACGTTTAATTTTTGTATATCTTTAGGTTTTTCTTTTTAGAGACCGTTGTATTGCTAATTATGAAAATTACTCGAAATAAACTCCATCAACTTTATGATATGTTTATGGTGTTTGAATATAAAAATCTTGTATTTATAACGGCAATATAATTATAAGCTAAATCGCTAATAAAAAAAAAAGTTAACTAAGTACAATGCTTCAACAAAAAAAAATAAAAAGTAATCAAAAAAAAATTTTCTAAATACGCAATAATTATTTACCACTATTTTTATTTAAAGAATTTCAAAAAAAATTACAATTATAGAAATGATGAAACTCTAATTTTATATTAAAAAATGAATACCTACTTTATTTAAAATTAAGACGCGTTCAAATTTTTTGTATTAAAAATTTCGGTATCTTATTTTTCTTCATACAAATAACTTCAACGCAAGATATTTTCTTAAAAAATACTTTATTTTTATTATAACGAATTTATTGAAAAGTAAAATTAAGAAACACTAAAAAACCTCAAATTCAAATCCAAAAAAGACCTATTAAAAAAAACAAAGAAGAAAAAAATTCAAAAAAAGAACTTACATTATTTTTCTAAGACACTGCCACACCACTCAACTTAACACTGAACACTGAAGCCGTATAAAATAGTCTTTGATTACGTCACTTAAAAAAACTTTTTTTCTTAAGTCCACGGATGGCACAGTCTGTCGTCGCGGTTCGTCTTGAAGTAAACACTAAGTAGGTTGCCCGCTAATATATATAAGGAGATGACGTGACGTAGGCATTCGACCTCGCAAAAAGCTTAATCCTGGCTAAAACTGGGTTTTTCGATGGAAATATGATGATGAATGATGGACTGTGATGTTGGACATCATTGAACAAACAAAGCTGAATAGTAAGCTCTTGATACAAAACAATTATTTTTAAGATGTAACAAATTACTATACGCCTAATGAGAGATGTGGATATAAAAGTATTTTCTTGAAGAATATGATAAATAATAACTAAAAAAAATTGAATGTGCCAGCTACTTCTCTTCCCGGTCATACTGTAAATGTCAGTTAAAGGACAGTGGTTATTGGAGGGTTTTTTATGGTCGATAGGCTGACCCCCTGTCACTGCAATAGTCTCTCTCTAATATTATAATGCCTCCAAATTGGTGAAACGTGATATCAGACAGTTTTATGTTCTCTGGTGTTCTGCCTACCCTATAAGGGATACAGACGTGAAGTTATACAGGGTCCGCATATAATCGTCAATTATATTTGAATAGCAGATTAGTAATGATAAGTGGGTCTGACATTCGAAAAAAACATTTTTCTTTCAATATTTTTCATAAATTAAAATTTCAAAATGGTTCTCTGTGAGTAAAATTTAAGATTTAATCTAGATTTTCCAATTAAATGGACACGTTTTTATTACTTGTCGTGTCATAAACTACAGATCAAACATATTTTTTTATCTAGAAGAATTTTGAAACTTTAATTTATGAAAAATATTTTTTTTTAATATTTTATTTTTCGTAATTATGTCCCACTCATCAGTCTTAATCTGCTATTAAAATATTATTGACTATTACATGGCGATATATAGATATGTGTGTATAAATAAAATCCCTAGATAATCACACCAACTACATAGCCTCAAAGCTAGTAAAGCTTGTGTTATGAGATACCATGTAGCGAACAAGGGAAGAACCTAGAATATAAATACATATTGATCAATGTCCAGACCCGGAACATTTTTTTTTACTTTGTTCCATGCGGGAATCAAACCTGTGACCTCACAAATGGCATAGTAGCGTCTAGACCACTACACCACGGAAACCAACTGATAAATAAAGACTGCAGAGAATGATCAATCGATAAAACTAATAATAAACGCTTCAGTGAACGTACATTTCAATATAATACCTTTCTTACTAAATAATTTTAAATTGTTACTAAAGCTGCATGTGGCTCAAAAAAATCAAAATTCAAAAACTTTTATTCATTATAGGTTTACAAAAAAAAAACACTTTATTGAATGTCAAACAGTAGATGAGGGCTGCGCGACGTGGAGAGTCTTGGATGAGGCCTCTGTCCAGCAGTGTGCATCTCTCGGCTCACGAAGATGATAATCGCCCATTATCTATCTATACTAATATATAAAACTGAAGAGTTTGTTTTTTTGTTTGTTTATTTGTTTGAACCCGCTAATCTCAGAAACTACAAGTGGGATTTAAAAAATTGTTTTTGCATTTGATAGCCCAACTCTTGGGGAAGGTTATTGGCTACATTTTATCACGAAATTCCCACGGGATCAAAAGTTACGCGGGTAAAACCGCGCGCGGTTGTTAGTCCTTCAATATAGCTACCTACTTCTTCGGCTTTAAGAAACGAAACGAAATCAGGACCCTAGGTAGACCGAGAGGAAAAAAGCCGGCGGAAAAAAACTCTCGGCACTATTTTACCAAAAGTATTCGTTATGGGTACAATTTGGCAGAAATACAACTCGACTATGACATGAATAAACAAACAGTCATTCCTGAATCTCACCTGATGGTAAGTGAAGATGAGGTCGGAGATGACAGCACACGGGCTTAAGAACCTGGCTGCTCATAAAATATTGCCGGAACACATCACCGCCGATATTTTGAGGACCGGCTGGTGTAGTGGTAACATACATTGTCTTCGATGCCAGAGGTCCTGGGTTCGAATCCCGGCGGTGGCGGATATCGGTGTGATGAACACAGATATTAGTCATTAAGTCATGAATGTTTATATGTTTATTTAAGTTTATTCTAATAAAAAATATGTATTTATTCAATATGTATGTGTATATATTTCTTAAGTATATCAGTTATCTAGTATCCATAACACAAGTTCTTTAGGAAACTTAATTTGGGCTAGATAATGTTGTGTGAGTGTCAGAAATATTTATTATTTATTTATTATTATTAATATTTACCATCTTCTAAGGTCCGTGTGCCACATACTATCAGGTCGATCCTAGACTCATTTTCTTACTTGTTACAAAAGAGGTGAAAGTTTGTAGGTTTTAATAAACGGATTTTTGTTTCTAGTTCACGCTGAAATAACTAAATGGATTGAGTACCAGCATTCACCATTATTAGTTTTTGTGGCCCAGTAGCTAAAATATTTGTTCTTATTTAACCTCTTGCGTGTCGGGCTCGAAACGAGACCGACCACCGTTTACGCAGAAATTTTACCTATTGTCAGTTTTTCCATAATTTCCTGGAATCTTTTCATTAAAACATAAACAAGTTATTTATTTTTGGAAACAAGATAAGATTATTTAACTGAATGTATATGATTTTTGTTAAAAAAAATAACTGAATAAAAACAATCTTGGTTTAAATAAAAATTTTAAAAAAAATTGTCTTTATTTTTGCATACTTCTCCATAGTTAAATATTAAATTTATATACTATACTATATTGGTCATATAAAATAAAATAAAATAAAATAAAATCCCCAGACAATCACACCAACTACATGGCCCCAAAGTAAGCATAGCTTGTGTTATGGGATACCATGTAGCGAACTAGGGGGGAACCTAGAATATAAATAAATAAATAGATAAACACCCAGACACGAAACATTTCTTTTTTTCTTGTTCCGTGCGGGAATCGAACCCGCAACCACTGGCGTCTGAGGCAGACATATTTACCCCATCGCCAAAGTGGTCGTCAAAAATCATTCATAAAAATTTAATAAATCATAAAAATTAGATGCAAAGAGTCAATTTTATACTTAGAATATCTATTGTTAAACCCACTAAATAGACACTCAGAAGTTAGACAGCACTACGTTTTTCTGAACTTTTAAGTATGGCGGCTAGCTAAAACGTCAAGGCAATATGGCTATTAACAATAAGGTACAAAGGCAAAGCTTACTCCTTACAAAATGTGTATACAATTACATTTATAAATTATTTTATAAAGCATATTTAATTACAGTTTTTAAGGATTAATATTCGTTTCTGATTGCTGTTGAGTTTCTCGCCACTTCTTCTCAACAGATCGAATTTCCGAGGTGGTGGTAGTTTCAGTTCAATTTGACCTATTTCCATTATATTTATGTACCTAAGAAATAAAGTGTTTTTTTTTTATTTTGACTTCTATTTTTAAGTTAGTAATTATACAATTAGAGATATTGTATAATAATATAATACAACTCAAGTTTTTGAAATAAATAAAAATATTGGGATAACCCAATAAGCTATCAAGAAATATATTTTATTCTTAGAGTTCTAGATGGCGAAATTCTTAAAAAGGTCCTAGTTAAAAGTACCCGTAACCGGCGATGATGTATGAAAATATTAATGAACGTGAAGGAAGCGAAAGAGGTATTTCTGGATTCTAGAAATTGGGGTTACTGCATTCAACAACATGAGAAAACAAAAACATTCACTATAAACAAAATATTTAAAAAAAAACTCCGGGGCAGTACTGACCCTAATTTTCATCGAAATACATAGGTCACACTAAAAGTTTTGCGTAACTCAATAAAACAATATGTTATAAACAAATTATTATGTTTATTGCTTTTCAAAATACTTTTCTTTACATTTTAATCATTTTTTCATGCGATCAACCTTTGCTTCTATGCTGGACTGGGAGCGAAAGAAAAACGTAGAATGTGCCAGCTGCTTCTCTTCCCGGGCAAACTGTAAAAGTCAGTTAAGGGACCAAGGTGTTACTAGAGGCTTTTTTGTGGGCGTTTAGCTGACCCCCTGTCACTGCAATAGTCTCTCTCCACTATTATAATGCCTCCAAATTTGTCAAACGTGACATCAGCTGGTTTTATTACCTCTGGTGTTCTGCCTACCCCATGCAGGATACAGGCGTGAAGTTATGTATGTATCAAACCACCTTTTAAAACAGGAGGACCACAAGTCTGAAGGCATATTTCCTACGTGCTGATTGAACACTATCACTGCCTCTCAAAAGTGAAACTTCTCATCAAATCTTTGATTTTGGGGAAATAACAGAAATCACAGGGTGCTAGGTGAGGGCATTGCGCAGCATGGGTGACGAGTTGTGCTTTTTTGAAAGCTAAAGATGACTTTTTGTGGGCCGTGTATGAAAAAGCGGAGATGTAGGAGAACGCGGCTTCTTGGTCTTCTTTCGCGATTTTTGTGTAAACACCCTATATAAACAAATGGTAGAATACCACTCGACATTGACACTCTTTTGATTTTCAAGTGGAATTGTGCATATGGGACCCGTAGATTACAATAATAGAATAGGTAATATAAAAAATCAAGAGAGTTGCAAACCATATTTAAAAAAATATAAAATTTTGCCATTACCCTGCCTGTATATCTTGGAAGTGTGCAGAGCAGTGCTTAAAAATCCAGAACTACATAAAACTAGAAAACAAATTATATCAAAATATGAATTAAGACATCCAAATAAACTTCAATTCCCTAACTCGAAATTAACTTTACACACCTCTAGTCCTCAAGCTATGTCAGTAAAAATTTTCAACAAACTACCAAATAATATTAAAAACATTAGTAAGGAAAAAATATTTATGAAGGAACTTAAAATCTTTTTGCTATCTAAGTGTACTTCACTGTAAAAGAATACTTAAATGATAAAATAAAGTAGTCCTCCTCTCTTCTAATTTTTGCAGCGCCCAACAGGGTCCTTGTCATTTTTAAATTGTACCTACTGATTTATTTTGTATAGGTACCACATGTATGACCTTTAAGTGCAATAAACTGATTTGATTTGATTAGTTTTTATGTAAAAAAGAAAAAGCGCGATCATTTTTTTACCAACGTTTCTCACCTGCCTCACTTGGCTATGAGTCTCTCCCGTGGGTGACGAATGGATGCCCTACGTAAAAACTGAAAAAAAAAATATTTTTAAACTTCGGGCTATATTTATTTATTATTTATTATTCATTGCACACTTACAAAATAATAAAAGGAAAAGAATACATAAGAATAAAATGGTTTTGAAAGGTACAACAGGTTATAAAGCGATTTCTTACAGACAACCTTAATAATATTGTATCTTGTTTCATAGTAGGTTTTCGATGGATAGTTACCTTAATCAAGAATTGTCGAAACTATTTGTATTTATAATCTAAAGCCTAATTTGTAAACTCTACAATCCACAGGTTTAAAAATATTTTTAATATAGAAGTGGGCCTTTGTCGATATCAAAGCTCTAACTTCAGTTTCTCTAACTTAGAAGATTTAAAATTATACCCTGGCAAGTATTTTAATGCAGTGAAATGACTGTGACAGTGTGCCTAATTTCAGGAAGAACAAAAATAGTGATGTGGTTTAAGTCATCATCACAACTCTTTGTAATGAGCCCACTATAGGGCATGAGTTTGTCCTCTGGGTGACGAGGAGGTATAGGCCATAATCCACCAAGCTGGCCCAGTGCTGGGTGGTGGATGTCAGAATTTTCAAGGCGCCGAAATGGCTTCTGACAAACCCTAACGACTACTGTATACAAGTATACAGCACCCGGGACCGACTGCTTAGCGTGCCCTCCGAAGCACGGAAGTCGTCGAGAGAAATGAATGTTCGGCGGTCACCCATCCCAATACCGACCGCGCAGAATGTTGCTTAACATGTCATATCGTATGATACACACATTAACCATGGCGCCACGACGCCTTTCGTGGTTTAAATGAATGAATGTAATTATTTTTTAAATAATAATAATAGTAATGTATGGAAAAAAAATATTTTGGCTCACAAGAGTTTTCTTTTCTTATGGTGCTGTTAGCAAAGGGCAACTATCCTTGAAATGTAATTTTAAACGACAAAACAAATTTAAAAAGTAAAAAGTTATAAAGTCGATTTTACTTCTACTATGACCGTTTAAAAGCACTAGGTATGTTAGATAATAGATGATTAAACGAACTTCTAAGTGAAGTTCTATCGCTATTATATGAGTCGCTTCATTCGAAGATATTATATAACAGGTAGTCCTTTTTAGGTACTAGGTAACTTCGCACAATTTAAAGTATCATAAAAAAAAACACTATGGTGGGGCGCCGCGTGGCATGATCCACCCGGTTCGCGCCAAGCCCTCATTCTTTAGAGACCCTAAACGAAACTTTTAAATGGGTTCTGGGGTGGGTGGGTACGTCATATCTTCGAATGAAGCGACTCATATAATAGCGATAGAACTTCACTTAGAAGTTCGTTTAATCATCTATTATATTTCGTCGCTTCATTCTTCAGATATTATATAACAGGTAGATTTTCAGAGATAGAAAGTTTTGTTTAGGTATATACTTGGAATTGAAATAAGTAAAGATATAAATATGTAATTACATATTTTATTATTATAGTACTTAATAATTAGTATTATTGCATAATGAGCTTCAAATAATCTTACTTTATTTGAGTTGCTAGAAATTATAATCAGCTTAAATTAATGAAACTTAGTGATAGTCTATTTATAGACACATCATTTTTAATGTAGTAATTTACTTAATATCAAAATACGTAATATTCAATAACTATTTTTAATATTAGGTTAAGTATTGTTCATGTCTCGATTAAGTATCGACAAAGCAAAGTTATTTTGTTGATCATCTAAAGGCCGATGGTAAAACTTTGCGAACACCTGTGAGTTTTGTGTCCACCCGGCCGTTTTTCGAATGACATCGACACTGATACCGGCCGCGCGCGCGGCTGAGGTTGACGCGTGTCGTGTGCTGTGCGCACTAAAACGCTCATGTCAATGCCACTCGTGGCGAGCGTTTGCTTAATCCATCGACTTAGCGTCTGACTTGATGCAGTTCTGTGGGGAGCTTTGAATGTTACGAAGAGATTCCCGGAGTTTGAACCTCAGATATTTTTTGTAATAAAAATATATTCTTTTAAAGTTGATACTGGGCATATGTTGATATTGCTTTGAAAGTTTGAGAAGAGGGAGAGATAATAAAGGCTGTTCACGATTTGGAGCGGAAGTCTTGATTATATCTGTTATAATAATATTTACTTTATCAGATTGAAAAACAATATTTTCTAATTTAATTAAAGACAATGTCTGTACTCTTTGACCGGTACATAAAGCTAATAATGTAACGAGTTTTTTTTTTTTTTTTGTAATATTTTCTAATGATAAATTAATATTTGGATACCAAGAAGACAGTTGATTTAGTACTAAATTTGGATCCCAAGTAAATGAATATTTAGGCTTAATAGGTTAAGTTTTATAGGCTCCTTTTAAGAGGCGTTTAACACAACTATTATCACTTATCTCTTCTCCTAATAAAAGAGATAATGCAGATCGATGCGTATTTAATGAACCGTAAGAACATCCCTTATTAAATTGCTCGTTTAAGAATCAAAGAACTAATGGAATGGATTTTTCGAAACTATTAATTCATAACCACATTTCTTGAAACCATAACTTCAATGAGACGTTGTACTGGCGAACAGTAGCGAGCGAGGCGAGCATCAACGTGAGAGCCTCTGGTGGGCAGCCGCGCCGGATGAACGACGACGCCCGGAGAGCCTCGCGGCACCCAGTGTAAGGCTGGAGTGCAGTGGGTGCTGACTCCATGGCTGAGAAGGCCAGAAGGGGAATACAAGTACCCCTTCGGCTTTATCATCAATGATTTTTCGTATACATTTTAATACAAGAGAAAAGGGAGGAAATGCATAAAAATCCAAGTCAGCCCAGCTTATTGTAAATGCATCAACTGCGACTACATCAGGTTCAGGCTTCCAGGTGACAAATAATTTACATTTGGCTCGACTTGAGAACAAGTCGATCTTAATGGGCCCGAAAATATTTACAATAAGTTGGAAAGCGCTATCCGAGAGGGCCCATTCAGTATCAGGGTTAAGTTTTCTGGACTCTTTCTTTCTTTCTTTTCTTTTTCTTCACTAGCTATACTTTTAAGACCTAACAAAACCGCGAGTAATTCTAAAAAGTTAATATTATTTTCTTTTTCACTGTTCGTCCATGAACCACTATATTTATTATTTTTGCATACTGCTCCCCAGCCTGTCCTAGATGCGTCGGTGTAAATTTCTAACTTATAATTTTGAGTAATGATTGGACAAGAAATAATATTAATATTATTTTTCCACCACCATAAATCTTTTAGTAATATCTTATTGAGATTCATTTTTGCCTCATAGTTTCCTCCGAACTTATTTAAGGCTAAAAAATTTGTCTCTCTAATATTTTTGTATATAAGAATCCATATTTTGTGGCTGGACAGGCTGCGATCAATACACCTATAAGTTTAGCGAAATTTCGTATTGAACAAGTTTTAATATTAATGTACCTATTTATTAACTGTGCAATGTTATTCCGCTCATCGTCAGGTAACGTAATAGACATCTGTTCTGTGTTGAACATAAAACCTATGAATTTGATTGACTTTTTTGGTACAATGTGACTTTTATCGAAATTTACAATAAAACCTAGACAATGTATTAACTTCAAAGTTTCTCTTACATTAATCATGCATTCTTCATATGTATCTCCAATAAGAAGATCGTCTTAATAGGTAGTAGACTTAAAACCTTGTTTTCTCAAATGACTCATTACTTCACGCATAATTTTTGTAAATACCCACGGAGCTATCGATAATCCATACGGCATTGCTGTGAACTCGTAAGTGATTGGCTCAGACGAATCATTTTCTTGGAATTCGAATCGTAGGTACTTTCTGTCACTAACAAAAATCTGTATAAGTAGATATGATTCTTTCATATCTATATTGGGTAAGTATCCATTACGAGGAATTAATTTCGAGGCTGTTTTATAAGATTCCATTTTAAAATGTACTTTTGTTACGAACTTGTTTTAAGATTTTAAATTTAGTATAAACCTTTTTTCTCCGTTACGTTTCGGAGCTAAAAATATATTTGAAATACATTGATCATTTGAAGGAGAACAAGGTTTTATAGCCCCTAAGTCTAATAATTTATTTATAGCTATTTTCATGTCTCGTTTTTCACATGATGACAAATTATTTTTAGGAATAGAATACTGACAAATTTGAGTATCGAATGGTATTCTAAATAAATACTTTAGCCACTTTAATATAACTTCATTTTTAGTTATTTTTGTCCAACAATCATAAAATAAATTAATTCGACCTGCATGTACCTTGATTAATGTTGGGTCGGAGCACGCATCCTGGATGAAGTCTGCGGCTGGAACTTGGCGTTGAACGCAGAGTTCGATTGTGGGCGCTGCTGTGTTTGAGCTGCTATCGGTTTCCTCTGACCTCCCCGCCCCCCCCTGAACGACGGGTAACGAGGAGGTCCTGTCCAGTTTCCCTGCTGAGACGACCGGTTGACCGTTGATATTTGAGAGGCGGCTGTTTTGGCTGGGCCTTTTTTAATTAGGGCTCCCTGCTTTTCAATGGCTTTACTTGCCTTTATTTTTTCCGGCACTGAACTTCCGAATAAAGTTTTGTCTCTTTCGGAGTCTTGTATAACATGTTTAAAGTTTGTATCCAAATTAGGTAAAATCAGTTTTACCCTATCTTTGGTTAACATAAAGTGGAGGTCTGATAATAGGCGGCATCCATCACTTACGTGACGGAGGACGTCAATCCCTCGATTTATGGCGGTAATACCGTACCCCAGCTGTTGCTGAAAGTTTTGGTTTTTTTTTTTTGTCACGTGCTCGTGCTATGTCAGTTATGGCTGCCAAGATTTCCGCATTTAATTTTGGGGCTTGCAAGTTTTTGCAGTTTTCGGGTACCGTATTTTCTATGGTTAATTTATCTTTGTCTTCTTTGGACAGTCCTTTTCTTAGTAAAGGTGTCCATAAATTTGAGAGCGTATCGTGTATTTTAGCGCCAAATTCGGGTGTATCGGAATTTGCAGCTCCAAGTGCAGTAAGCAGCTCTGGATCCAGATCGGGATTAGGTTCTCCCGATATACCTGGTGCGTCTTGTGATATTGACGGCTCCGGATTAGGGAGCGTCTTTGCAGATAGCTTTTGATCCACAGTGAATGACGCGGCAGTCTTCTGGTTATCCAGGTTTACATCATCCAGTGGTAGCGGTAACTCATACCTTGGAGACGACATGTTTATGTTTTAACAAACATATAATTCGTATTAATATAACGCTCATAACGTATTACAGACAACGAGATAAATCTCCTTGAGATTACCCGCATTTTCTGTAATCGTATTGAAAACAAAAGGTGATCGATAAGATCAAATAAAATTTATTAAATTTTACATCATTACGATATTGAGCGGATAACGTGATATATCTATTATAGATTACACGCATTTTCTGCTCCGATTTTTTAAATAACCTTGGAGGCGACATGTTTATGTCTAATTCATATTAATATAACGCCCATAACGTATTACAGACAACGAGATAAATCTCCTTGAGATTACCCGCATTTTCTGTAGTCGTATTGAAAACAAAAGGTGATCGATAAGATCAGATAAAATTTATTAAAGTTTACATCACAACGATATTGAGCAGTTAACGTGATATATCTATTATAGATTACACGCATTTTCTGCTCTGATTTTTTAAATAACATTTTTACACTGAATAAGTAGGTCTTGCCTTGTAAGATTTCTTCTTCATCGGTAGAAATAATTCGCTGTTTCCGTTTTTTATTTATTTTTTGTTCCAACTTTTTTATCTTTATATTATAATGTTGAAGCTGTTCTTCTGCTGTACGTTTAACATTTTGTAAAAACTTAAGTAAATGATTAAAGTAAATGACGTATGCTTGTTACCACGCACGAAAAAAGAATGAGGGCTTGGCGCGAACCGGGTGGATCATGCCACGCGGCGCCCCACCATAGTGTTTTTTTTTATGATACTTTAAATTGTGCGAAGTTACCTAGTACCTAAAAAGGACTACCTGTTATATAATATCTGAAGAATGAAGCGACGAAATATAATTAATTATTTTCATTAAAATTACTTTAAAGATATAGTACACAACTCAAACTCAATTATTTATAAATTTCTTTAAAATTTCAAGGAAAGCGAATGACAAATACTCGTTCGTTTTCAATCATTCTCATTCAGTACTTACATACACTACGAAAATTTTAAGTGGTATCATTATTTTTGTATTTGACATTACGACCTGTCAGTTTACTGCATTGAATTATTTGCCATGCTGGACTGGGAGCGAAAGAAAAACATAGAATATGCCAGTTGCTTCTCTTCCCGGGCATACTGTTAACGTCAGTTAAGGGACAGAGGTTTTAAAGGCGTTTTTGTGGGCGATAGGCTGACCCTCTGTCACTACAATAGTCTGTCTCCTTCTTTATAATACCTCTAAGTTTGTCAAACGTGGCATCAGATGGTCTTATAACCTCTGGTGTTCTGCCTACCCCATAAGGGATACAGGCGTGACGTTATGTATGTATGTAGTATAGTTTTTGAATGACGACCGGCTGGTGTAGCGGTAACATACATTGCCTTCTATGCCAGAGGTCCTGGGTTCGAATCCCGGCGGCGGCGGATATTTGTGTGATGAACACAGATATTAGTCGTCAAGTCATGGACGTTTTATGTTTATTTAAGTTTATTCTAATAAAAAATATGCATTTATTCAATATGTATGTTTATTTATTTCTTAAGTATATCAGTTATCTAGTATCCATAACACAAGTTCTTTAAGAAACTTAATTTGGGCTAGATAATGTTGTGTGAGTGTCAGAAATATTTATTTATTTAGTTTTTGATAGCAACTTTTGTCTCCTAAATAAATAATCCTGATCTGACACAAGAGGGATTTTGTCCATTTATGTCCGTGCAGGGTTGGCTTAAAATAGCCCATGGAAAAGAATGTCGTAAAAAGTGACTACTCCGAATGAACACCTCTTGGTGTTAGGATCCCCTCAGGGTTCGACTTGCTAACGACCACCCTTCATATAAAATTTGCCGCCAAATATCACCACTCCGGAGGTTTTGTGTTTGAGTAATATTTTATGAAGAGCCAGTTCTTTTCTAAGCCCGTGCGCTGTCATCTTCGACCTCATCTTCACTTACCATCAGGTGAGATTGAGGTCAAACAAGGTTTAATAAAAAAAACCTAAAACTAACGAATCTTATGCGCAATCGAGCCCAATGTTAGAACTTTTTTTTCATCGTTTTACGATATTAAAATGTAAATTATCTATACTAATATATAAAGCTGAAGAGTTTGTTTTTTTGTTTGTTTGTTTGAACGCGCTAATCTCAGAAACTACTAGTGGGATTTGAAAAAGTCTTTTTGCATTTGATAGTCCAACTCTTGAGAAAGCTTATGGGCTTATTTTATCCCGAAATTCCTACGGGATCAAAAGTTACGCAGGTAAAACTGCGCGTGGTGGCTGGTTATAAATAATCAACGAATGCGGAGCATTAAAAAAACCGACTTCACGTCAAAACTTTGGCCGACTTAGAATGTCATCCACGTAAACATTCTCCGAAATTCTACATATTGTTTCAAAAATTTGAAATTTTCAATGATGTACCCAACCAATTTCCATGAAATTTATAAGGGACCAACTATGGAGTATCTTCTATCATATGAAACAAGAATTTTTAAAATCTATTCATAATTGTCTGAAATATCGTGTAACAAAGACACAAAAAAAAACATGAAGACGAATTGAGAACCTCCTCCTTTTTTGGAAGTCGGTTGAAAAGTAATTAATTTTCTTTTTCGGCTTCCTTACAAGTTCGGTATATTTTCCGTCTAAATGTCATTCAAATAAATTACTATAGAATATTTAAGTTTTTTGCAGGTATAATTAAGTATTTGATTATTTTACGTTTTATAATATATTGGTAAAAATAGGTGTATATTAAAATTGTTCATATTTTATTCATATTGTATAATTAACCAAACTGATATCCCAACTATGTATGTAACTGAACAAGGGGTATTATTTTTTTGTTGAGAAGAAGTGGCAAGAAACTCAACTTCGCTGTGCAAATAAAAAAATAATCAAAATAGTAAAAAACCCGACTCTAAAAAACCGGTCAACTAAAAAGCACACATAAACAAGCATTCAAACAAGCATTAACCAAGACTTTCATTTAAGATTTGTAATAAAAAAGTAGCGGCACGGGGGGGGGGAGTTTAAGGATACATTTAGGTGAGTGCGCGAGTGCTCTGTTTCAACAAATTGAACCCTCACCTTTTTACCATTGGACTACTTGACGCAGACAGAACTTCCACCCGTATGTAGGTACCGTGTTGGACGACCACTATGGCGTTGGGGTAAACCTATCTGCCTCAGACGCCAGTGGTTGCGGGTTCGATTCCCGCACGGAACAAGAAAAAAAAATGTTCCTTTTCTGGGTGTTTATCTATTTATGTATTTATATTCTAGGTTCCCCCTAGTTCGCTGGGTATCCCATAACACAAGCTATGCTTACTTTGGGGCCATGTAGTTGGTGTGGATTGTCTGGAGATTTTTATTTTTATTTATTTTACATTTTGGTGAGTGCGCGAGTGCTCTGTTTGAACAAATTGAACCCTCACTTTTTTACCATCGGCCTACTAGACGCAGACAGAACTTCCATCCGCATGTGGTAGATATTCCAAAAAGTCGAACTAAGCGCTTTGACAGTTTTTGATACGGGTCGCCAAGGTTTGGAGTTAACTGCCTGCATCTATTTTCCCTGACCAGTATAGAGAGTGTATTGGCCTTAAAATAAAATCAAGCTTTAGTATATTTACCACTCTTAACTTTTTATTTCTTATGAACCGCAAAAATATATTTTGGTGTATGTACCTATTCGTACAAACATACATACATAACTTCACGCCTGTATCCCTTATGGGGTAGGCAGAACACCAGAGGCTATAAGACCATATGATGTCACGTTTGACTTTGGAGGTATTATAATGATGGTGACCATTGCAGTGACAGGAGGTCAGCTTATCGCCCTCAAAAACGCCAATAAAACCTCTGTCCTTTCACTGACTTTTACAGTATGCCCGGGAAGAGAAGCAGCTGGTACATTCTATGTTTTTTCTTTCGCTCCCAGTCCAGCATAGAAGCAATATTCGTATAATACTAAAGCCTATTGTATTTTAATCATATTGTCTAATTCACGATTAAGTATCTATACTAATAATATAAAAAGTAAGTTTGTTTGCACGCGCTTATCCGTTAAATTACCGAATCGGATTCGAAAAGTTATTAGATTTGATAGCATAAAGAAACGATGAATGATTAACAAGCATTGTTGAGCGAGTATTATTGTCTGTGATAGGTTTTGTCGCTCAGCGACAAAACTAGTTAAATTAGTACTCACTAACGTATAATCCTAATTCTTTTCAGATAACAACAAATCTGGATTTTGGTTGTCATGGCAACGCCCATACTTTAAGTGTTTACAAAGAAGGATTTTGGATAAAGATACAATACTGAAACCCACCATAACTGTATGAACAGTCAGCGAAATTCCAAAAATATTTAAGATGTACCCATCTATAGATTTAAGGATACAGTAAAACAAGTGTTGTGTGAAAAGGAATACTATAAGATATCTGGATGCAAGAAGATGGGATTCCCTGGCTGTAAACTATCACTGTGTATATTTAAAAGATGATTGCTGTTGAGTTTCTTGCCACTTCTTCTCAACAGATCGACTTTCCGAAGTGGTGGTAGATTCAGTTCAATTTGTAAATAGTTTGACTTGTTTCAAGTATTTTAATAAAGAATACGATATACTGGTAAGAATATTAATAATAGTATTGACGACCAATTTGGCGATGGGGTAAACCTATCTGCCTCAGACGCCAATGGTTGCGGGTTCGATTCCCGCACGGAACAAGAAAAAGAAATGTTCCGTGTCTGGGTGTTTATTTATTTATGTATTTATATTCTAGGTTCCCCCCTAGTTTGCTACATGGTATCCCATAACACAAGCTTATGCTTACTTTAGGGCCATGTAGTTGGTGTGATTGTCTGGGGATTTTATTATTTTATTATAATACTCCCACGCTGGACTGGGAGCGAAAGAAAAACATAGAATGTGCCAGCTGCTTCTCTTCCCGGGCATACTGTAAAAGTCGGGTACGTATCATAATGCATAAGTTTAAAATCTATAAGTTTACAATGTGTAAGTTCAAAATATATAAAATAAAAAAATATAATAGTCAGAAGAAATAATCATCAATATGCATAACTTACGTTATATATAAATATCATAATGCATAAGTTTAAAATCTATAAGTTTACAATGTATAAGTTCAAAATATATAAAATCAAAAATTATAATAGTCAGAAGAAATAATCATCAATATGCATATTATTGAAAATCATAACACTTTTCATTCTAACTATCTTTATTCCTAAATACTAAGTTCCTAATGTTCATCGTTCCGAATCACTCAAATTCATAATACTGGAAGTGATAAACATCTATTTGTTTTGTATATTTTCTAAACATAATCAATCGTCTTTATCACTATTATTAAAATTCATACATTTTTTTATTTAGATTTATTTTTATTCATAATTATAAAAATTACGCGTGTACCTGTAGATATATGTAACTAAACTATTTTTATCATACAACTCATACTTAGTTTCAAATTTGTTCAAAACCTTATTTGTCGACCCCTTAACCACGTAGTCTTATTGGATCGACCCTAGAGTGTTTTTGTAAAGCCGGAGGCGCGGAGGGAGAGCAGCCCTCGCCCGCCGTGACAAAGCGCACACAGCGTGCGAGCCGGAGCGGCCGAGGCTGTGGAGGTGAGCATGCGTGTTTGCGCTTTGTTACGCGAGGGCGTTGGGGCTGCACTTCCCGTAGCGCCGGAGACGTTCCACATCTAAATAGCTACCGCAAAGACTGATGTATTGCCTTGAGTATTGCCTTTATTTAAATAAAAATTATGATAATTGTCTTTTATGACAACTTAATATGACAACTAACTTCATATATTCCAACCGTACGTATTTTGAAAATATATATTATAAAACGTAGCCCTAGGAACCATTATGAATTGTGTTTGTTATATATTTCGACCATTATGGCATTCAAACTTAGAAATTTTGAACTTATGTCAAATAATTTTATATATTTTGATGCATTATGCATTTTGATTTTCGGTATTTTAACTTTATACATTCCACCCATATGTATTATGAAATTATATATTATGATACGTACCCGTAAAAGTCAGTTAAGGGAAAGAGGTTTTAAAGGCGTTTTTGTGGGCGATAGGCTGACCCCCTGTCACTACAATAGTCTCTCTCCATCTTTATAATACCTCCAAATTTCTTAAACGTGACATCAGATGGTCTTGCAGCCTCTGGTGTTCTGCCTACCTCATAAGGGATATAGGTGTGACGTTTTGGGAACAAGGTATTCGTTCCAGAAAAAGGATGGCAGGCTGCGGGCCCACGGCCTGACGGTTGATGTCGGGATGCCGTATATATGCTAGTCGCTATATAAACTTTGATAGCGCGATGTAGGAAACTTCGTCGTGTCGTCGTAGTTCTATCGAGCGTCGCTAGATGTCGCTACAACGTTATATGTGTATGTATGTACGAAATAAATAATTTTTTGACTTTGACTTCGAGCAACTGATGCGTCTCTTTTTCTTACACAGAATGTACATCTATTATACGTTTTTCGAGCGAGATAATCGTCAATAGTTACTGGATTACTTAGTAGCGTTCCGAGGTGGTGGGTAAACTGTCTAAAGGTACACGCACACTTGCCGGCCCGCATTGTAACGCAAAAATCAGCTTGTATCACTCGTATGAACTAAATTAACATTAGAAACAGAATTGTACCACGTTTTTTATTTATTTTAGGATCTCGATACTCATGAAAATCAGTATACGACACAATATTTTTAGGTTTTTGCATTTAATTATGCTCATTATTCTTAAATAACTGAAAAAATGTGCTACATAAAATCATCACCAGATCAAGACTCGAACGTGGGACCTCTCGTTTGCGGGACGACTGCTCTTCCACTGAGTTGCACAGCTATATTGCTAACGTAGCCATTAGATGGAGCTACGTTAGCAATAAATAAATAAATATTTCTGACACTCACACAACATTCTAGCCCAAATTAAGTTTCTTAAAGACTTGTGTAATGGATACTAGATAACTGATATACTTAAGAAATATATAAACATACATATTTAATAAATACATATTTTTTATTAGATAATAAACATATAAACGTCCATGACTTGACGACTAATATCTGTGTTCATCACACAAATATCCGTCGCTGCCGGGATTCAAGTGGGACTCTGGCATAGAAGGCAATGTACGTTACCCCTACACCAGCCGGTCGTCAAAGCCGGTTTCTTAAATAACTGAAAAAATGTGCTAAATTAAATCATCACCAGATCAAGACTCGAACGTGGGACCTCTCGTTTGCCGGACGACAGCTCTTCCACTGAGTTGCAAAGCTATATTGCTACCGTAGCCATTAGATGGAGCTACGTTAGCAATATAACGTAAAAACAAGAATGTGCTAAGTAATTTCGATGGCTCGTCGCCATTCCCCGGTAGCTCAGTGGAAGAGCACTCGTCCGGCAAACGAGATGTCCCAGGTTCGAGGCCTGGTCAGGTGATGATTATATTTAGCACATTTTTTCAGTTATTTATATATAATAAATAACTTAGATGACAATAGCCAGGACCCGGTAACTCAGGTGGTAGAGTGCATTTTTATCCAGTATACAGGGTGGAATTTTTAAATACCCCCTGGAATGAAAGTACTCTAAATAATTGACATAGCAAAATTTACTCCAAAGAAACATTCCTTTATTTTGGAAAAGAAATAAATAAATAAAATCCCCAGACAATCACACCAACTACCATGGCCCCAAAATAAGCATAGCTTGTGTTATGGATACCATGTAGCGAACTAGGGGGAAACCTAGAATATAAGTACATAAATAGATAAAACTGCATTTAAAGATTTTCTAATTGATTTTAATCTGTAAAAATGACAGCCTGTAATTTTATTGCATCGACCGTTAGGGTCAATCACAAGAATGAAATCTCTCTAACACACAAGGTTTATTTAATGAAAGAAAAACCATAAAATCTTCATTTTTAGATTTTTGTCGGTTTGATTCTGGGTGACGCAAGCAAATTTTCGAAAAATCGCTTAATGCAGTTTTATTTCTTTTCAAAATAAAGGATGTTTCTTTGGAGTAAAATTTGCTATCTCTATTACTTACACCCTGTATACTTTATGTCTATATAAATTATTAGTGATTGATTCAAACAAAACCATGAACAAAGTTAATAACTCATTCTCGCACGTGACATTACCGCGTACGTTATTGAAAAGTTCATATGTGATGGATTTACGACCTTTGAATATCCAGTGAACTTTGAATAACATTCTTTAAGAATAATAAGATCTATGTTAATGTATGAAAAGATGGCATTGCTATAGGATGTGAATTATTAGTTAACTAGCTTTTGCTCGTGACTTCGTTCGTGCATTAACATTGTTTATATGTAACACAAACAGTCACTCTTTGAAGATATTTAATGAAAAGTATCACATCCGTGCACTCAAAGAATAGTATATTTCATACAAACTAAAAAGTCCAACCTCTTCCTCTTAATTTTATTTTCTACTAGCTGTTGCGCGCGGTTTTACCCGCGCAATT